>JAOYMR010000013.1:4319772-4332278 GCA_025802075.1 Tenebrosternarchus preto | reverse complement strand
CTCTCTCTCTCTCTCTCTCTCTCTCTCTCTCTCTCTCTCTCTCTCTCTCTCTCTCTCTCTCTCTCTCTCTCTTTTTTCCCGTTTCTCTCTCTTACCGAGGGACCACAGAGCAAAATCAAGGGATCTTTCCCATCCTTTATTTATCGCGCCAAAGCCGTCAGGATCTCCCTGTACCACCACATCTCGATGAGAGGATCGCTTCTGAGAGAGACGAAACCAAGCGAGCTGGTGTCACAGGCTATTTGCCATGACAAAAGGCATCTCCTCACTGATGTTGTCGAGGGCCTCCATGGTAGCCCACGGTGACGGTTGTTTGGGTTTTTTCCTCACTCTTTCTCTTTTATTTATTTCATTCTTTTGGAGAGGGTTGTCATTCATTCGTTTTAATTGAAGTCCCATATATATATATTATCCACAGCATGTAGAAAGCATGAGAGTGTCCCTCTGCACCACCCACCCCCACCCACACCCACACACCTCGTGAACACTGCACCACCCACCCCCACCCACACACCTCGTGAACACTGCACCCGCCCACTTTTCTTCCCTATGACATCCGCATTCCACATCAAAAAGTGACTGTGGCTCCGACAGTGTAAATAAAAGATCACGACGTGAACGCAGGGGGAACGTTTTTTTCAGCACGTCTGAAGAGCAGCGAAAGGTTTGTTGGACAACGTTGTGGCTCCAGATAAGGAAAGCAGTTGTTAGACAACACTGCTGTGTAAGAGAGACGGAGAGAAAGACACAAATCCAGAAACATTTCTAAGCAAAGAGAATGATACATATCAAGAATATAAAATGCCATAAATGAATAAGTGGCTGTGTGAAAGTGCCTATTGCTCCTTCATTAGCAGTTATTAGAGGGAATTACATAAAACCACTGAGGTTGGGGATTATGATGGCCTGAATATGAGGTTAATACATTGTTACTAAAAATATATGTTTCTTAATCGTGCTTTTTCAGAAAATTGCCAATAAATTGTTCAGAAAGAAAATGGGGTAAAATGTAAATAGGTTTTAAAATTAGAGTGGCAATTTCCTGCTGTATGGAACATTTAAACAGCACTGCATTCTGAGCGTATCACATTTATGGGATTACCATGTTTCACTCTGCATGTTACAATAAAGCTTATGAATTGTGGTCAAGGGCCGTGGTCGTCGTGGCAGGTGTGGTCGTCATGGTGAGTGTGGTCGTGGTTGTGGTCGTCATGGTGGGTGTTGTCGCGGTGGTAGTTGTAGCTTTATACTGGTCCTAATATAGCCTTATACTGGTCCTAATATAATCTTATACTGGTCCTAATATAACCTTATACTGGTCCTAATATAACCTTATACTGGTCCTGTGGTCAGAAATACACTGGTGAGGAGCTCATAGATAGTGAAAACATAACGGTACACCTAGACGGTGTTAATGAAGTGGGTGTTGTGTGTAAACTGAAAAGCTGCATGTAGAAATATCTTACAGTCTTTGATTTTTTCAGGAATATGTCAGGGTATCATAATTGGCACTAAATATTGATTGGAATGCTACACTGTAAAAGATTACAGTAATGTGCTTGTGAAAATATAGATGTTTACCTGCTGTTTTCTTTATTTGATGTAATTGGATGGTGTAGTTTTCTTTTACAGAAATGAAGTTTCTCCTTACCGACAGACCCAGAAAGATTGGAGTCATTTAATTCCTAGTATATATTGTAATATATTCCTAGTTTTTTTATTTACACAATTAAAACAATAATCTGCATTTGCCACACACACACACATTATATATATATAGTATATTCTCTTGAGTACTGAGCTGCTGAATCTCAGCAATTATTTTTTCAAGTCAGAGACGGCACTTGCTTGCTTGATGTTGTAGTGTGTCTGAAAGAGGAGGATGAATCTGAGAAGAGAGAGAGAGAGAGGGAGAGAGAGAGAGAGAGAGAGAGCACACGAAGAACACAAAGTGCCAGCCAGCTCTACAGACTGACAGAGTGTGGAAATTTATTGAGGATCTATTCTCCCCCACACCCAGTGAAAGGCCTTGATTTCCCTGGAGAACACTGGGACGAACGCACACACACACACACACACACAGTCACTGCAGTCAACTTCATCTCTGCACAAGACATGGTCGACATCAGACCACTCTGTCTTTCGCAATCAGTCCTCGGTGTAACAAATCGAGTCTGACCGCCTGAATTTTTATCGCCGTCAGCCGTTCGTTCTTCACGTGGCGTTTTTGAGTGTGTTTGTGTTTGGTAGGGAACTCGGTGTAGCCCTCATTTTACACAGGCTTGAGGGGAAACAGGGTGTTTATGACACTGCAAAACATGTGATGTAGAGGTCAATGTTATGTTGCAGAGAAGGTGAACTGGGGTCAGGTGTGCCAAAGCAGTGGGGCTCAGTCCCTCCGTACCAGAAACTGGGCCAACATTTCTTAGCTTGTGGGTGTTTAACTCTCTCCCGTTCCAGTGCACCTGCTAAACTTGGTGATTTACTAGTGACTTGAAATACATGTGCATGAGCAGGGAGTCTCCACGCTGCACTGGAGTCCTGCTGGGATGGGCACTTCTGATGCAAATCACACGAAACCAGCAAAATGGAATGGACTTGTGGAGGATTTGGTAGAGTTTTGCTCTCTCTCTCTCTCTCTCTCCCCCAACAACCAACCCCCCTCCCCTCCCCCCCGAAAAAAGGAAAAAAAAAAAAAAACATTTTGTGTTCCTTATTTTATTTGTTGTACAAATAGTTGAATCAGACACATAGAATGTAGGATGTATTTAGTTAAAAATAAACATTACAGTAGTGCATTAGTAAAAAAATAAAGTGACTGTTTAAATACTGAAGGAAAATAAGATGCCTTTGTTGTGTCAGTCGATCCATTTAGCAGTGCTCCAACACAGCTTCACGTTGTGTTAAATGAAGAGCCAGGAATCTCACTGGACAATATCTGTTTCTGAACCATTTCTGGAGGCATCTCCTCCTAAGGTCCATCCTGCTGTGACCTGTAGGAGGCGGGGCCTGAGCCCCAGGCAACAGCATTTCCATTGGTTCTCCTTGGGGCACATGACTGCAGAAATTCCCACCCATGACATTTTTGGAATTTCCAGCCTTCCATTCCCTCAGACACAGACTTAGATGGCCTGCTTTCACTTTCTTTCAGTGCTTTTGGAAAATCCACACGCAGAAAGCTTGACGGATTCACTGCTGCCATCTCTGTTTTTCCTGTCAGGAGAATAAGTTGTCAAGTTAATAACGACTCTTCCATATCAGCAAACTGTCTACATCTCCAGACGTGGATAATAAGGCACAAGCTACCGCCACTAATGATGACTGGAAATGACTACGGTCATGCAATGAATTTGCAAAAACTTTTTTTTTTTTTTTTTTTTACTTTCTCTCACATAAGGGTCACATATCTCCATGCTCTGCTAGAGTATATCTCAGGGCTTCTGGCAGAATTTCTGAAAATGCATCTGGAAAGTCTATGCACTGCACATTTTTGATATTTAGGTAATAAGTTGGCTCACGTGTGCCAAAATGATTGGATTCATTTACTTATTGTTTTTTGGATGGAGTGCATTAGATTTGTACTAGAAGAGATGTCAGCCAAGAACTGGCAAAACTGTACTTAGGCTAATCCACATTTAGTACATTTAGACTTGACATGAGATGATAAAGCACTGTGCAGTGTTTCTACCTGTTCCAGCACTGGAGAAGCATCTTGGCCTGCCTCAATTTCGTGTTCAAACAGCGCTGAATAGGTTCTCCAGCCTCCGTTTTCTTCAGTGTCACTCTTAAATCAGAAAAAAAACAGCCATATTAATAATGCAATTTTAAGGTTTAGTTAAAGAGAAGAAGGCGAAAGGTGTTCGGGAGGGGAGGTTTTCTGGCGCACAGGAATGGGGAAAACACTTACATGACCTCGATGTCTTTGCAGTGGCTCTTGGGCTGAAAGACGGAAAACTCCGTGATGTTGCTCAAGGGGTAAAATTTACTTGTAGTGACCGGACACAAACATCTGTCGGAGACCGTTTGTGCTGTGGATCAAAAATGAGAATCGATAGATATTAATGCACGCTTCTGAAAGACGTTACTGACATGCTGTTTTACATATTTGTTGGCCGTCTTTAAATATTTTCAAGGATACGTTCGACATTTTTCTGATATAGAGAAAATAACGCTAAACAAAGATAAGCTCCTGATTCCCATACTGCATTTTTAAACAGAAGCGTGAAAGTTTAGTAATTAGCATCATCGCGTTATAATATTGTCACTCATTTATCCGTTTTCTTGGTTCTGCGATAGCTCACTGATTCATCTGGCGCAAAGTCGTGCTATTCCGTGCACGGAATAAAACGCAAGTGTTCAAATACATCGTGGCGACCTTACCGTTACGGAACTGGACGCAAGCGACCACGACGAGGGTCAGGCAAAGAGCTCGGCACGCCAACGCCATGATGAATCGACTCGAACAGAAACAGACGAAAGAAACAGAAGAACAAAAAAAGTAAGAGCGGCTCTCCGTTTGGCGTTGAAAGTATCTTAGACAAAGTTCGCAGTAAGGAAAGCGGCACAGCTCTCCCTGTTATATAGTGCAGTGCCACGCCCACATCACTTACTGGCATGCAAGGGGTACTATTTCTCGGAATTTCCAAGCGGTCTCCCAAGACGTTTCCATGGAGGAGGGAGACAGCGTGAAAGACAGATAAATGCTTAGGAGAGTACTTCATTGTTAGTTTATTCTTAAATATTAGACCGACTCGATTTTATTTTGTTCCTGTGACTGTATAAATCCTGCATAGTATTCTGTATAATAACGCAAATACTTCTGCAAATACTTCTTGTAACTGTTACGTTCGTCATCAAAGCAAGTTAGAGCAAGAGCCACGCGATGAACCGCAACGAACCCACGAGGTTCACACTAAAGCCCTATCCATATGCAGTCATGTGAAAACATCATTGCAACACGATTAGACGAACAATTAGACGAGTGTCAACGGAAATGAACACCTGAGATACCTGAGAACTGACTTTCTGTTCGAACTGACCTGTTCTTGATGATTCTACTATCAAGGGATGATTTATGCAGGATGTTTTAGTTACTCACTGTGTAAACTATGCCAGAAAGTGAGTTTAGAAAGAAACAGGACATTTTAGGACAGAGATGCTTGATCAGCCGAGGAAACCAGTGTTTTATATAGGCGCTTCAACACACGCGCAGAGAAATAGTTCCCCTTTTTTCTATACATATTCTATATCAGTGCCATGCATACAACAAATACCCAGACATTCCTCATTGAAAAAGAGGCCAAATATTGTGAAGTTGTGAAGAGACCAAGACAAATTATCATTCCGATATATTCTTAGTGCAGAAAACATGGTTGAATAAGTGACTAAGGTGAGTGTTGTAGCCCATAGGTACAGAAGAGCAGTGTAAAGGCATCAGTGTATATTTGTGAAAATCATTATTATGTAAAGTCACATCCAGAGCCAGAACATTTTTTTAACTATCTTTTGTAGACTCTCTTCTCATTCACTGCAGGATATTTCCACTGCTGATACACAGTGCTACAGTCACAGAGTTGGGGAGGCAGACGTGACAGCAGCAATGACAAACAGTACCTTGAAGTTAATTAGTATTTCTAATGTCTAGGCTGCACCAACCTTCATAACACCACCAGAGGAACACCACAGATGAGGAAGATGAACAGCAGTGTCTTTGTGGGTGTTGAGGCTTGATTTTGGACATGAAGAACACGAATTCACTTCAACAAACACCTGTGCTACAGACCAGGGTCTGGACCCCGGGGGACAGACTTCCTGTGTAGTTTAGGATGTTTCCTGCTTTAGGGCATGTGATTAGTTCATCGGATAATTACCAAGCTCTTAATGAGTTCGGTCAGGTGTGCAAGAGCAAATAAATACATAAATAACAAAACACAGCGTGAATACAGAGTAGTGGAAAGTCCCTGGACTGCAGGGTGAAACCCAGCAGAACGGATAATGTGTTTAAGTGAAAAAGTGACCAAGCTGTATTGTAATATATCTTGTGATTAATACAAACCTTTTGGATCAGATAGCATCAGAAGCCTATTGCAGACCACACTTCAAAAGGGTTAAGCATCTCTTTTGGTAGGGCTGTAAATCCTGTTATGTAACATGTTGTTATATTAAGTTTATTCCAACTTGCTCTTCAAGGTTTATTTACTCTGTTATTATTCTGCTTCTCCGTTCCCACCAACACACTGCCAGGAATCTATTTTGGATATTTTGAAAGCCTGTATACGAGTTATTGAGTGTCAATTTGTAGTCTCACAAATGTTCAACCTACGCTGGCCCTGTGTGTGATGAGATGTGTCAAAGATGTCAGACACCTACGGCATCATTGTCATTGAGTATGAATGTTTTCAGTGTTATTCTATTCAAAGTGCATCATTATAGGAAATAGTAAATTTGTTTACTGTCAGTACGTTACCCTTTAAAGTTACCCTTTAAAATCAGTACCCATCAAATCTGGTGTGGTATTGTGTTTGATCCTTCAGTAACCTTTTTGACCTTTTTTAAAAGCCATTCTCATTTGAACAAAACAATCTCTCATGGTTTTTCAAGACTACAGAACTTTAAACAGAATTTAAGTTTTTTATTTGGTACGCTCTTGTGATGTAATAGCCTGCAGCTGTAAAACATTAAATAACTTAATAAAGAATGTGGATGTTCCTGGGTGTCTCAATCCAGAACTAAGTGTGCCAAAGGAAGTGGTTTGGTGATAATGCACGATTCTCAGCAATACTGCATCAAATCTAAACAGCTTTCTTAGAAATGCTGACCAAGCTAACAGGGAAAATGAGATATGGAATATGGTCTCAAAGACGCAACTCCACTTTTAGACCTGAAGGCATTTAATGTTGTGAGGGTATATTATCAACTTATGGTTTGATTCACTGTTCCATCTTTGCCCTTGGATTAGGAGCAAAGGTTCCTAAGTGAACTGGTAGGACAATATCTGTGAAGGAGTTCAGTGAAGTACCAGAGTGCGAGACCGTGCAGGGATTTGTAGATGAACAATAAAAGTTTGAATTGTATACGAAGTGAAACAGGTAGCTGGTGTAAGTGATGTAGAACAGGAGTTATGTGGGTAGATTTTTTTTAGCATAAGATAGAATTCTGGTGCTAGAGTTTTGAACATACTGGAGCAAGCGGACAGTCTCATTGGGAATGATTATGAAGAGGGAATTACAGTAATCATGCAGGGAAGAGAAGAATCAGGAATTCTGAATCTTGGTTGATAAGCGTAGGTCATATTTGAGCAATATTTGAGCCGTATTTGAGCAACGTTGGATGAAAGACTTATTGACGAGGTTCAAAGGAAAGGTGAGTGTCAAAGTGCACAGAACATGCGAACCACTGATAAGGGTGAAACAGACACACCATCAAGTTTGAGTGCAAAACCACTCAAATGCTTTGAAATGATGTGTTTAAGGGTTTGTAAGAGAGACTTCAATTTTTGCAGGGGAAAAAAAAAGGGAAAAGTATGAAAAAGTTGGTGCTCAGCCATTGTTTGAGATCATGTGTACAGGACAAGTGAGTGGTGGGTGGAAGAGCAGTAAAAGCTTCAGTGCTGATATATATCTGAGTGTCATCAGCGTAACAGTGAAATCGAAGGTCATGGCTGTGAACGGTCTGACCTAGTGAACAGAGAAGAGGGTGGATACCAAACGTGGGAATAAAGAATGGATATGCCGTTTAATTAGATACCCAGAGCATGACTTAACAAATCCACAGATGCTTGTAATACAGTATTTAGTCTCTGATTTAAAAAGATACCTTCATAACTGTCTTTCTACTCTTTTTTTTTGACTCAGTATTGATGATGACAGCAGAACAGCACAGTAATTCTGTGACTCTACTAGTCAGGCTAAGGCTCGTGACACTTGAAGTATCTGTCAGCCGAGTTTCAGAGACTGTTGATTCCTACATAACCTGTGCCCGACTGCAGAGAAACTTCTGGATTTATCCCAAATTACCAAAGTCAACAGAGGGCACAAAAATGTCATCTGTTTCAGACTTCACAGTCTTATATTGTGTTGTCTTTTAGAAACTGTAAAATGTGTCTGGTTATACTATTACTGCCACCTGATTGTTATTACTAATTTAGTAATTAAATATATGCTAAAAAAAATTAAAAATGTACTAAATACATGCACAAAAAACCTTCCTTCTTGACACGTTTTCCTTGTTGAATTCATGAACAGTTTTTTAAGTGCAGTTAAAGCTTCACTAATTAGGCGATCATGTGTTTTTGTCAGGGAGCCTAAAGTACAGTTGTGAACAATCAAATAACTTCAAAACAGACAAATATTATTCTGCTTAGTCAGTCGTTTGAAACAATGCATAGGTGGTGTCGATGCTGGGTGCTTTGAACAACCTGTACTCAATATACTGGTGTGGTGACAGGTATATTCATGGTCAGGAGACTGACTCTGTGGATCTTTTCTCTTTTGAAAACCCTTTATTAATTCCTAAATTAATCTGAAATTTCAACTTACTTTCAATTTAGGCTTACATTTGATTACATATATTTGTATTTTTTAATACTTTTTTTGTAAGTGCTGTTTTTCTGACCACTAAATCAGGTGCTCCTGCTTGAATGAAGTTAAATCTCACAGGTAAACCAGCCCTTTATTTTCCTACCCCTGCATGGTATATATGAATCATTGCTTATGAATGCTAGTGAGCTGTTGTATTATATTGTATAGTGAGCTGTTTGTATTGTAAACATTAAAAGATTATTTTGATCAAGGATATTTACAAATGTTAATATTTACAGGTGTATCCATGTGTATTTGAGGTTTAAAATATTCTTGTGTTTTCTGTTTTGAAAGTGTTTTAATGAGTCACATAATTATGGAAATGATATTGCAACGTAATTGTATCTGTTAAATGTAATACAACTTTCTTTAAAGCCCTTGAGAAATATATCACACCTTCCAATACCTTCTAAAAATTCAGGTGACACTTGCCTAAAGCAGGAATGTTTTTGTAATCATATGATACTTCATGAATCACATGTGATATGAGGCCCACAGGGCATTTATAATCGCTACTTTTTTCAGTTTAGAAGAGCAGAGTGGATGTAAAAATTCCATAGGACTCCTCTGAACCTCCATGGGGTCCAGAGGGGAATTTCATGAAGGTAGTACATGTGTTTCATGTAAACTCCGTGTCCTATCTATAGCAAGTGAAAGTCCCGTGATCTGCCAACGAGGGATTCAAACCGTTCCCACCGTTCCCACGCACTCTGATGGAGATTTCACTGGGGTTTTCCATAATATTAAAACAACAGTGACATAAGTGTTAACTGAAAGTTTCACCCGAGGCACCTGGTGAGTGTTGCATCATGTGCTTTCTTGTTGAATCCATTTGCGCTGGGTGTGTATGGATTGCAGTTACACCGGTGGTTCTGCTGTCATGGGAAGATTTTCACAGGATTTTAGCCACTAGTCCACTCAATCCAGCAAAGAGAACAGAACTGCAACATATATATGACTGTAGAAAAATTTCCGTGAATACGTAGTCTGTAGCAGGTGTACCTAGTGGAGTCATCACTCAGCCTATATTTCTGAAGATTACTATAATGTGATATGTACAGCATACATAATCCCAGGCTCACACTGCCCATGTAGAGCACAGGGAGTAATACTAGCTGGGAGTAATTAATACTAACAGGGAGTAATTTCTAGCTGTCCTGGCCTGTAAGACTGGATCTGTTGCTCCAGTTCCAAAATATTCACATTAAGATGCATATACATTTTTATAGCAGTCATTAGTCAAACATTAGTTTGACTCGATTTTGATTCACTACTTAGTGCCTGTTAGTAGGATGTTGGATAGTAAGATGCTGTTTTATGTACAGTTGTGTAGTATATTTCATGTACATGTGTATGTACTATTATCACTGATATATGATAATTACCATTTTGTTCTTTGCAAAAAGGCCCACAGTTTACACACCCGCCCATTGCTTCACATTCACTCAGCGCTGACGCAAGCAGCCTGCTGTCTCCACTACGGCCTAAAACGCTCCGCTTTCATTTTGCTGCTCTGTGCTTCACTGACTGTTTGTTTTTCTTCGGCTTTATCAGTCGCTGCTTTTCTGTATCTGTTTGCGAGGGAGAATAAAGCTCCTTTTGCTCCAGCCCCTCTGCTCCTTTCATACCGCTGTCACAGGCAGAAAGCGTTTGCTAGTTTAGTAACAATATGGCAGCCTATGTGAGTATTACCAATATAGATGTACAGTTAATTATCAGGTTATGCTGGGTCATTCTAATAAATGTATATTAAATCAGTGTATTTAGTGGGACAGTGTTAAAAATAATTCTCTCTGTGCTTTAATACGTAATGTGTTATTGTACATGTTCACCTCTCACTGTGCAGCGCGGACAGATGTGGAGGAAGACGGGGCTTTTGGGTGGAACAAAGTTTCAAAGGAACAAAACAAGGAAAGAACTTTAGATTGTTTGCTCTGCCTGAGCCAAAGGATTTATTTTTTTCCAAAATCACCCACATCATAATCCCATATCGCCTATTCCTAAAGTCTTCGATTCAAACGATGGCACACACTGAACGTGGCTGACATACAGTTTTTAAAAGAAATATGAAGCATGTTTATCAGACAACAGAGGAGAATGAACAAAGCAAAGATCATAAACCGAAGAAGCGCATTCATTTTTTTGAAGCATTCATTTGAAGCCTTTTGGGTGAGAAACAAATGTCACCTGACAGAGAGCAGGTCAGAAAGGAAAGGTCTGCTCTTCTAGATTGTGTAATTGATGTAATTAAGGATACTTGTAATTGTATCCTTAATTACATGTATAATTAATTAAATGTATAATTAATGTATTTAATTGTATCCTTAATTACATGTATAATTAATGTATTTAAGGTAATTAGTTACAGAGGAGATAGACCTGAATCTGGATAGAGTCTGGAAGACGAGCTTGGACCATGTCGATTTTCTTAAGACGATATTGTTGTTAGAAAATATAACATTTGCCTAAAAAATGCACAACACAGCACAAGAGAGAAAACACAGTAATAGGACCACAGGTAACCATAAATTGTAAAACAAGATGGATCAAGGCGGCCGAGGCTTATGGAGTCCCTCGTACAAAAACCCGATGCTGCTGAAGTGAAAAAGCCTGGAACGTTCTCACATAAAATGGACACAACTCAAGAACTGACATCCAAAGACCAGTGTACCATCACGTCACGTCATGCCATGTCACTGATTTTTTTTTTTTTTCCACGAGAGACCCATCGTTGTCACTGGCTCTGGTAAATACTTTGTGGTGATCTTGAGGCAAGCTTTGCAAAAGGCTGACAGAAAACACACCTAACATAGTGCACATATGGTTTGTAGCGACACGTGCATACTTTTGCCCCTTGCTAAATGATGCTATGGTATTCATTTGTGAGTCCTGTAAGCTCGTGAAGTAATGGGAGCAAACCAGATAGAACAGATGGCACAGACGGCTTGCTGTATGCCACACATGTTGACCACACAGACACAGCGTGATGCAGGCATTTGTGTCCCGATGACAAAAATGGGAGAGATATGGCACTAAAACCCATTGGCTTTCAGCTGGACTCAGGCAGCTTTGAAGGGAAAAGGAGGTAGTATTCAAGAGTAGAGACTGAACTGTCTACAGAGAAGTAAAAGCTGGGAAAAAAGGATGAAAACAGAGAAAGAAAACTATTCAAACAGTCTGAATAGTCACGTCTAACGATTCAACTTTGTAAGAAAAGTCTACTGACAAGGCCAGAAAAAAACTCTCCACGTCAATTACTGCCAACTCATCGACGAAGTTGTATTGCAGATTTAAAAGTCAACAGGCTGTTCAGGAGACAAAAATTGAGGTCCAGATCATGTGACACCACACCATCCAACTAGCACTGATCATTACTGCCATTTTCAACAAAACTTAATGACTACAGGCTTGTCTTTCTGACCTCTGCAGTTACGAACATCCTCGAATGTCTGGTCCTAGCCCACCTGACAGCTGTCAGAGACCCTGCAGGAGAAACTAATATCAAATATCAATAATATCAAACTCCATCAGCGAATTAATCGTAGACTTCATGAACAGAAGTCAGCAGGTGCAGCTAGGAAAATATATCAGGAACTCAAACTGTTAGTTCTGGTGTACTATGGCTGTGTTCTCTCAGCCCTCCTCTTCAACTTCTACAGTAATGATTACATCTCTGGAGAACCAACTGAAGATTACAAAGTTTGCAGCTGACACCACCCTGATTGATCTTGTAACCAGTTGTGACCAGTCTGCTTATAGAATGGAAACAGAACTTCTAGTGTCCTGGTGCAGTCCTAACTACCTGCTGTTAAACAAAAGACTGTGGAGATGGTGATAATTTCAGACTCAACAGCCCGGGGGGGGGGGGGGGGGGGGGGGGGGGGGGGGGGGGGGGGGGGGGGGGGGGGGGGGGGGGGGGGGGGGGGG
>JAOYMR010000013.1:4298040-4312091 GCA_025802075.1 Tenebrosternarchus preto | reverse complement strand
ACAACACTTTTGCATTCACTTGCACTTAAGCAGAAGCGTAATTCAGCCTCAAGGCACCGTGAGCCTGAGGTGACGAGGCTCCATATTCAGTTGCAAATCCCAGAGCTGAATTACCGCTTCTCTACAGTTTGCCCCACTTCTGGTTCCTGTTCATTAAATTGGCAGCACAACAAAAGAGCTCTCCCTCCCTGAGCCTTGCGCCAGACCCCAGACTACATCCCCAACTCGACTTTGCACCATTTGCTCTGTCACTAGAGAGACATGCAGATGACAGTCCATGTCCCTTCCATGAACTTGCCTAAGGCGTCAGGCAATCGGGTTGACAGCCAAGGTATTAGACAACTTAACTACCCACACTGACTCAATCTGCTGCCCATGTGTATGTAGAAACTTTTTACCCCACATTCACAATTATTTCTGACAGCACTGATAGGGCTGGACAAAAATACGGACCACTTACCTACAGCACTTAAGACTGTTAGCTGGTAGAGCTCCCAGTTCTTAAGACTGTTAGCTGGTAGAGCTCCCAGTTCTTAAGACTGTTAGCTGGTAGAGCTCCCAGATCTTGATACTCAATGAAAGATTGTAAGTTTGACTCACACCATTATTAAGAAACTTAGCTGCCCCATTCCTGGGCTTTACTGTAAATGACTATGGAACTGTAACTGCTTTGCAATGTTTCACTGTGAATTGTGCCAAAACTGTTTCTTAATTAGTGAACGATTATCTTTGGTTTCTAATTATACAAACTGGGAAAAATGACAGTAATAACCTGTAGGGTAGAAGAAAAGAAAGAAAGAAAGACAATAAATATATATGACAGTACAAGCCATAAACTGCAAGAGTTTATACTAGAAAACATGTTTTACTGAATCAAGCTGCTTGTAACTTTCTGTGTTTAGAAAGCTAAGTGTGTGTTCAATCTAAGTGTGTGTTCAATCTAAGTGTGTGTTCAATCGAGGTGAGTTAAAGATCTGCAGATATTTCTAAACAGACGTTAGCTTTGAGGGGCAAGTGATTATGATTATCTGTACTCCTTCAAGAACTTGAACCTCTGATGGTTTTTTTTGATACTTGTGATTTTGCATAATGATGACACACTTATTATGGAAAACAGTAGTTCCAAAGAAATCTATTTTATTACATGTTGATGATCGTCCAAACAACAGGACAAACGCAGTTCTTGTGTTCTGAATGAACTCCTAAGAGACCCGCTCCAGATGTTACTTATACAACCACGTTCCCACATCTGATTTTTCTTCTTCTTCTTCTTTCACTTTTTTTCTTTTTGTTCACAACTATGACCCTTAATTTCATTCCTGGCAGTCTGCTCTCTGATTCATTACATTTCCTTGGAATGTTTTGAGAAGCAAGAAATGTTCTCATCAAAAGTGCCCCCTCAGTCCCCCCCTCCCTCCCCTTGAACAAGTGAGACCAATGCTTGTAAAATATTGCATAATTACTCATGATATGCAATGTGTCTGAGAAACATTAACGTTGTGTTTAACAGAGTGGGTCATAATGGCTAAAACCTCACAGGACTCAAAAGCAGATTTTATTTTATTCATTCTTTTAGAACGTTTGAAATAAATAATTAAATAAAAATGTAATTTATTTTTTGTTGTTTTGTCTTTTGTTTGCGTTAAATGGAATGATCGCTCTGGCTATAATGAATCTTGTCTGGGAATGCATTAGACTTATTTCAGACTGTTTATTATCATTTAACTGAAAATACTTTAAGAAATAAAAGGGTTAAGATTAAATTAACGTAAATAAACATATTACAACCTAGAATTAAACAATGATTTCTATTACTATCACTATTCAACAGAAAATTATTTGGTTTATTCTGACATATTTCGAGTAATATATTCGAGGAAAATATACCAAATGGAAGACACAGAGGGACTATCCCAGTCGGTCTCTATTAGATAATCCCACAGCCAAACTTTCTGGTACCACGTGACAAATATATTCACGCCACGAAGCAGTGCTAATTTATTTTGTCATAAATAAGTATTTGAAACAGGGATCAGACATAACTGCTCTGAATACGCGGAGGTGGGAATCGACACCATAAAAATGTTATAGTGACGTCCAAAACGTCACTTCCTGCATATTATTGTTCAGGTGCAAGTTTGAGCAATTAATTCACTCAGCGTACTGTTAAAGTGTGGTCGTTTTTGAAGACTGTGCTTATACTGCCATCTAGTGGTGCAATAAATCACGAACTATAGCTTTCCAAGTTTTTTGACCAAATATTCAGGCGATACTTTATCCATCAAGTCCTAAGTAGCTTTGGCCATTAGGTGGAGGTATTGTACAAAATTGTGACGATAACAAAAGAAAACTGTAAGATGAGAGCATGTTTGGGCTTAACCCATTAAAAAATACGTAATGCATATACATATACATTGTGTATTAAGGTTTAGAAATTAACAGAGCTGATAGTGAAAAGCACTTTGAAGTGTGGGACTATGGTTAATCTGCACATAGAAACAATCAGACAGGTTACACATACTGAATCAAACAGGTTACACATTCTGTATACATAGACAAAAATTATTCCAATCTTCAAAATTCTTTACTTTCAAAATGATGAACCTCAGTCAAAACAATACAACAAATAACCCTGTTACACAAAACTCACATGACCTACTTTATTCATAACACCCCCCACAGGCCCTATTATTCCTGTCCACCAGACCCCACCCCCACACACACATACACACACACACACACACACACACACACACACACACACACCACCAAACACAAACACACACAAAGGTACAGGGTTACCTCCCTGAGTCTTTGCTGAGAACACAAAGCCCTCCCCTCGTCTCAGAAACCCATATCCTAATTGATTCTCATTTTCATTAGTCACCGTGAGAGGCTTTTGTCCTCTGGGGCCCCGAGTCAGAGCAAGGAGAGAGCCAAGCCCGACCCGGAGAGAACTCCTCAAAGAGGGAGAATCCGGGGGCGCGTCTTTTGAAGTACGTCCCCCCGCTAACTAAAGGTCAAAATAATAAATGTAGGCCCAGTTGAAGCCTGGCGGAGGGAGGGGGGGGAGGGAGGTCGGAGAGTGTTGGACATGGAGTGGGGAGCTTTAGGGGAGGATGCATCACATGTGGGGAGACGCGTTGAATTCACTGGACTGACCACAGCCGAAAACCCAGCACGACTCCTCCCAAGAAAGAATGGAAGGTTCATGAGCTCAGACAGGGCTGGCTCCAAGCGTCTGCACGTCTTTACTGAGAACTATCCATCTCTCTCTCTCTCTCTCTCTCTCTCTCTCTCTCTCTCTCTCTCTCTCTCTCTCTCTCTCTCTCTCTCTCTCTCTCTCCCTTTCTCTTTCACTGTTTCACAGTACATATATTTGCCATATCTGCCTACCAGCACACCTCTTTTTTATGTTCATATATGTTCATATATGCTTTTTGCATTCATTTTCATATTTATTTAATTAATTACGCCAGAATTTACTGCAAAATAGTCACATTAGAAGTAAACTGACATACTCATCATTAGACCTACTATTAACCTTATTATCATCATTATTATTATTATTATTATTATTATTATATTAAGTGACACGCTTTTATAACCACAGCATACGGTCAGCAAAAATCTCTACTATTAACAAACACCCACAGTACAGCTCTCCTGAAATGTTGGGTTCAGTCTACGTTTTTAATGGAAGAGTTGATTTTTCCACTTCACTATAATTAACAAATACATGCGACTCGGTTTGAAATGTTTCATATTTGCGTCTTTCTCCCAGTTTTATAGCTTCCATAACGCAGAATGCAAAACAATGACTAAGCCCATTTTCTTTTGCCAAAGATATTTTTTTCACTAGAGCAGAATGCAAGCAATTCTCGCCATCACGTGCTACAGCCATCGCAGAGTTTTCAGGAGGAGTATTCAAAAGCATTTACTGTTTGGGAACATTTTCTTTTGTACATGTTCTTTTGTTGCCAGTTTGTTCAGGCGAGTGAGTGTTTCACTTCCATTAATGGTGTACATGTTAAATGAGTATTACAGGGACACGGGCCAGCATCCATCATGCGAGCAGCTCGTGCAAATATCAAACTTATGGATGAATCATTTCATATTAAAACACACACACACACATAGTCTAAATACCTCTATCTCCTCTATGAGGAGATACATATAGGCCAGTTGAGTTGTGATTTCTTTATTAAGATCTTTTAGACCTGCCACACAATGCAAATCTTTGCATACAGTATTCATTTATTTATGCTTCGCGATAGCAGTCTTTGTTAGACGAAGAAAGTCCGTTAAATATTTTTTTATTAATACAGAGGTATTCGGTTTGCTTTAAACGTAGGATGAATATACGCTTCTTCTCTCAGTATTTTACTGAATACGAGTTAAAACATAAACAACACTTCTAACATTCGCGCAAAATCTAATGAACCAGTGCAATAGTGACCACATCTAGTGATTCTCCCATGCGCAATTTACATCATATGGAAGCGACAGTCCGCTGTAGGATGCACTGCGAGACGGACAGTTGATGCGCTAGAGCGAGCACCTCTAGTGAATCCGGCATTGCCACGGTAACCGTGCTCGTCTCCGCTGGACTGATTTGATTTCAACATACACACTGCAACGATTATCCGCGCAGGAAATCGGTAAGTACATTTCGCACGATCTGTGCGTAAATATGAAATATGTGGCATTTCTCCGAAAACGTGATGTGCTTGGTTTCTAGGCTAATAGCTACGTTTCATTCTGTGGGTAATTTGGTTCATTCCGGTCTAAAGACTGGGGGGAAACAGAAAAATGTGGTATTTTCTATAGTTTGCGTCTTTGAGTAACAGACAAACTGATAGGTCAGTAACCCATCAAATGTAAAATTCTCAAGATAAAATTCTTTAAGATTCGCATCGAATAGCGTAGCAACATGCAACATCTGTTTAGAGATTGTCCTTTGCAAGAGCACATCTTTGGGTTCGACCATTTAGCTTGCCGTGCATGTTTTGCCTGTAGGAAACAGCAATAACAAAATATAAATGCAAGAATAAACGCATTTAACCTTGTTCGGGGCGGAGAGGCGCTTGCTATGGACCTGAATTGGTCACCGGCGTTGGTTAACGTCGGCGCTAATCGATGTCGCTTACCAGTGGTGATACCTAGCTCTGTTTTTTCATCTAAATGTTTGCCTTGACCGTAGAGTCGCAAAGCTCGTCTTGTGAAACCTGTCTATGAAAAATACTTCTTGTCCTTGAAAAGAGTAGTCTAAGCTATTTTCTCCGGCCTTTTTTTTTTTTTTTTTCAAATGCTAGACAAACAATTATTAATTTAATAATTTATAATCTATTTGTCATTTAATGTGTTGTTTAATAAATGTTTGGTAAATGTATGTCTGGTTCTGTGTATTTGTTTATATGTATATATCTATTTTTATTACTAATACGGACATTAATTTCGGAGCATACATTGGTGGATTTATTAAAAAAAAAACGTCCAACTGTTCTGATTTCAATTACCTCCACTAGTTAATGATGGAGAATGAAAGAAAGTAATGAAAGACAGAGAGAGATAGAGAGAGTGGAGGCAGTAGAAGTAGATTATATTTGTTTGTATATTTGTTCTCCAAGATCAGTTAATGTATTTGATCTCATTTCATCCTGTGTGTGTGTGTGTGTGTGGCTCATAATGATGTGGTTTAAGATCGAGGGAAATGGGGAAAACAACATGCACACAGTCCATTCCATGAATCATAGTACATACACTCATTTCTGCTCAACTGATTGAATTTAAGCATTGAAACATCTTGATTTGTTATTCTAGGAAATGAACACTAGTGCAGAATTAGTTTCTGCGTGTTACACAAGTAAAAGGATGTGCAAAGATTATGAGTAATATCATAGTAACAGGGCTTTCAGAATGTATGAGTTTAAAACTGTGTGTGTGTGTGTGTGTGTGTGTGTGTGTGTGTAAGACATGGTGAAACTGGGCAACACTCTTGGTGAGAAGGTAGAGAGGGTGCCATCGCTGGAGGATGGCTTTGACAACATCCCTCTCATCACACCACTGGAGGTTAACCAGCTACAGAAGCCCTTCCCAGATAAGGTAACCAGTCGTGGGGTCCCCTGCCAGCACCATTCACATATCTGCATTCCAACAGAGTTTCCCTGGCACTTCAAATGGACTTCATGGGAAGTGGCTTAGCATAGACGTGCAGAACAAGTGTTAAAGGAAGACAGGCTTGGAAGTGGCATGTTAGAGGGCGTTCTGAGATCTGAGAGTCATTTTCACATAATTGTTGTCACTGCAATTGATGGGCTCTCTCGACAAGCATCTCATGAGGATTGAGTCAGATTCTCTGAAATACAGAGACGCACTTTCACATATGCATGGCACAACTTAAACACTCACAGGCACACGCGCGCGCGCGCATACACACACACATACTCAGTAGGAATGCAGGATGGAATCAGACCAATGTGTTTGTCAAATGACTCATCAGTGACAGTGACTCTCAGTGACAGTGACTCTCAATGACAGTGACTCTCAGTGACAGTGACTGCTGTAATATACCGTCACAACATCTGTGCATTTTTGTGTGTGTGTGTGTGTGTGTGTGTGTGTGTGACAGGGGAGATAAGACCCAAGCATGCATGGTGTATTGTGTTTGTCAGCCTCTTCATGTCTCTGATTACTCTTTAGACTGCCGACAGAGCCCAAGATCTACTGAGTGAGTCAACCAGTTGCTTTAAAAGCTATGGACAGCCGACTGTATCTTTATCCAACCTCTACGCTGGGCTTCTAAGCCTCAGTGTGAATCTGGTTTTTAAAGGAGCAAAAATGAGCAGAATGGTTTGAAAGCCCTCCAAGCCCATTCACATGCGTTATAAAATGCTGTGAGGGGCAGATGGATTCATGACTTAACAGTCCTCTCTTACTGCTGGAGTTCTTGCCTGTTTCCGCCCCTTTCACCAGAACCTCTCGGCTCGTCAGCTGTGCCTCGAAGCTTTCGCCTGACCGTTTTCCATTCGCCTTTCACAGGTGATCGTCAAAACCACAACGGAGTATCAGCTTCATCAGCAGAAGAAGAAGAAGAAGAAGCCATACGTGTCAAGCATTAAGAAGCTGAATATAAACCTTTACAGTGAGGTGTCGGAGAAGGTCAAGGTAAAAGGTCGTGTGCTACGGTGTGACTTGCTAGCTTTGGAAATATGGGACTCCATCTTCATATAACGAGAACAGCTTTACACTTATTGGTGGAGGTCCTGCCTATCTTTGTGTCATAGCGTGATGGGGAGGGGGGTATAGGTGGTTTATATCTCATTCTTGGAATGAGTGTGTGTGTGTAACTTTGATATTTATATTTATGTAATATTTAATTATGTAATATGTCATTCTGTAATATTTATGTAATGAGCTGGGGTTTTAGTCATGGGTTTGTTATGGGTTTTTAGTTTTAGTTATGGGTTTGTGGATTTATCATGTGACCTTGTACATCTTGTTTGTGTGTCTGTGTGTGTGTGTGCGTGCATGTGTGTATGCATATGTGTTTGTTTGAATGTGTTTGTGTGAATCTGTATTTGTGTGTGTGTCCACACATCTGAATGTGTGTGTGTGTGTGTGTGTGTGTGTGTGTCAGCTCACAGGACTTATTCTCATCACCTTGGCTTTCTTGGCCTGCCTGCTGTTACTGGTTATGTACAAAGCCCTTTGGTACGACCAGCTCAGTTGCCCTGAGGGCTTTGTCCTCAAGGTAATTTACCCAATACACTCTACTGCTGTGCTCTAAATCCTGCTCCAGTCCGTTTACTGGTACAAAAAACAAACAAGGCCTAAGGGAATGCTAACCCCAAAAACGCTACCATCACCGTCAGTAGATTAACAATTACCATTATACAGCAATGATAAAGCAGTAATACAAGACTGCTTTAAGCCGTGACTAAGCTGTGATTGAGGCCTAAGGGTGCTTCCGTCCCAGCCCCTTTGATGTCGCCGCCGCTGCTATTAGCACGCTACGCTAACGTAGCACTGCCGACTTGAAAGGCGCGGGGAAGTCGGCTCTCGTAACGGGAAGCAATGAGTTCCGCCGAGTCCGAGCTCACTCGTGCGTTCCGTGACTGACGGCTGTCAATCCGAGAGACTCTGGTGCTCCTGTTCCCTTTCGCTTGGGCCATTTGTCTTTGATGACCCATATCTTGACTGTTGTTTCAAACAACAGACTGGAGCTCTGAGAAAAAGCCGACACTGAGAGGCCCAGGTGCTGTCAAGGCTCTCGGATGATGCTCGGTTGTGAATTTATTCATAACTTTATCTTCGTTATGCTAACGCAGGTAGCGGGGCCATTCTTGATTCTGCATTACTTTTGGGCTTTGTGGTTTTGGTCTAGCGAGACGTTCAGTTCTTCTTGTAAATAGGTGTTGAGAATGGGCTCGCCCACTGTTTGCAAACAGTTTGACCCCAGGGTAGAAAAACGCTGAGGCGTTAATTCAAGACAAACCGGTTCCACTGATTAAACTTGATGTAGCATCTTTTACAGTAGGGGGTGTGCCACAGTCTGGAATAACATGGAATAATTATCAGCCAGCCTGTGAAAAACTGAACATGCCTAACACATAACAGTTTGTTAAGACGTACCAAAAGGTCGTGTTATTATTTTTTTGCCAAAACAGTCAATCAGGTCTTCATTGTATCCAAACATGTGCTCAATCAACTGGGAAGGGTTGTGCATTTTTCCACTGAATCTTTACCCCCAAGTTGTGCACGCCCACTTACATATCTGACCTTCTCTCCCCCCGAAACCCCAGCACAAGCACTGTACCCCGGCTGCTCTGGAGATGTACTACCCAGAGCAGGAAGCGGCTTCGCGGGGCAGCTTCTACACAGCCATCAGCCACCTGAGCCAAGCCAAGAAGACCCTGCCTGAGCTGTCCTCTCCCTGGCTGCCCGTGCTCAATGCCCTGAAGGAGACCCAGGAGGCCAAGGGGGAGGCGCCCGGCTCCCAGCAGTGAGAGGCACCGACAGCGGGGGGCGAGACAGGATGGGGCTTTGGGGGTGGATGCGGGTGCTAATGGAAGAGTTCAATGAAATGTTCAGAATATAGTTGAAAAAATCTTTGTGGTTTTCCCCTTCCCCCAAGTATAGTCAGTTAGCCTAGGCGTGTTTCATTTAGCCTAGGCGTGTTTCAATTAGTGTTTCATGTCTGCCATTTTCTTCTTCAGTTTCGTGCCATGAGCCGAATGTAATGAAAGTACAAAAAGTAATGGAAGTTTATCTTCCCAGGGATCTTCTCCACTACACATGCTGAAATCTCCAGTTATTAAGTAACGTTGCTGAGCCCATGCGGTTTAGGGCACGGTTAATGTAAAAAATTATCAAAGTTTCACTGCATATCAAAAAGCTTTAATATGGTTGGGGCAACTGGAAAACTGGTATAACATTTTAACATAATTTGGCATCAGTACACACTGCAGCCACCTAGAGTTTGAAGGCAGAATTGCACCACAAATTCATTTGGTAGATAATGCTTGAGCATAAATATGTAAATACAGGCTGTCTCTGCTATTTAACATAATTGTTTATTTAAAAATGTGTTCTTAGCTTATAAATGTTCTATGACACGTTGGATGTGTATTTACTGAAAAGCTTTTCAGCTGTATTAGCTTTGTAGCTCCAGTTCCAGAATAAAAGACAAGAGCATCAAATGCCAGACATCAAACATGGCATGACAGATTGAATAATTTGGGGCAAGGAGAAATTTATGTAAATTCCTGTTGTAGTTTTTTTTTTGTTTGTTTTTTTGGGTTTTTTTTTTTTTTGCACAGAACCATTTCCTTTAAGGTACAAGAGTGGGAGGAGTTCCAGGGAAAGGTGGGACTGCTGGGGAGCAGGAAGTGTAACATGGAGTGATGCAATATGCTGGTTGGATTATATGTGTATATGTTTGCCTGAGAGACAAGTTTTGTTTAGTGTTTTGACATTGGAAATAATGGCAAGGCTGTGTGTGTGTGTGTGTGTGTGTGTGTGTGTGTGTGTGTGTGTGTGTGTGCGTGTGCATGCATGTTGCATCCATATGTGTGTTGTAGATATACAAACATGGTAAAATACTTTGTCTCTGAGCAGTGCAGATAATCTAAATCAATAGCTTTGCTAGTGGAACCAACCATATTCTTATCAACATTACAAATCCTCTCCTCTTAAATCTTCTCGGTGTGTTGAATGAAACGTGGATTTTCCACACTTGTTCATAATAAGCTCTTCACTTATGAAGTGGAATTTCTTCAGTAGTCGTCCTTCTCTTTCTGCAGCATCTTTGAAGAGGTTCTCCAATATGAACGTACTTTAGCTTTAGTGAAGCATACATGCATGGCCCTGTAAAACATGCTCCAGAGCTGCACTGAAACAATAACAAAAGGACACACTTATGAAAGGACGAATCAAATCTCACAGCAAAATTAGATATCAGTAACCAAACGGGTAACACTGTCTGTTTTGCTAAGACAGATCTGTTCATGATCTACCTAATAAAACACATTTTGCATTGTTTTATGCTTATGCTGTATTACACTGTATTGCACTGTATTACACTGTATTACACTGTATTGCACTGCATTACACTGTATTGCATCCTGAAATGTCACTGGCATTAGTGTATAACCACATGCTGTTCACATGGCTATAGAGATATAGAAAAACATTTAAAACTGCTGAATGTAATGTAATATACAAGTGAACAGGATTTGATATGTATTTCGGTCTCGTATACAAACAATGTTTTTGTTCGCTTGCCTGCATGTTTGTGTTTGAAAGGACTTTCACACAAAAACCACCAGCAAACTGTAAAATTAATAAAACGCAAATCTGTTAAAAGTCCTCCAGAACAGGAAATGGGAAATAATGATGAATTACCACTCAAACATGAGCGAATGTGTAAAGAATAATGAAATGCTTCTATTTGTAGTCACTGACGTTACACCAGTTATATTTACATCCTCCCCCCCTCCTTCACCATTTGAATACATTTATCTTTAAAATAAAACCCAGTCATTAATATTATGCACTTGCTTTTTATGTGCAGCTTTTATGGTTTGTTGGAATTAATTAATTGTTGGAATTTATTTATTAATATAAATTGGAAATTCATTTTTGTTATTTATTTTTATATATTTTGGTGAAGATTGTATATTTTTACTGGAACAGAAAAGGTCAGAGTGACATTATTTCAAAAATCAGCTACTTGATGTGAATCAGTGTTGAGTCGTGTGCTTGTGGCAAAACTACTGACATTCATCTGCCTTGTTTTACAAAAATAAAGTACTGACACTAATCTGCCTAATTTCCTACACTGCAATACAGTCTTGGTTCCCATGAAGTAGTTTTTGAAGAATATGCAGCTAAGAGCTGTAGGGGACCAAAGAGGAACTCGTGTAAAGCTCGAATCACCAATCTAAAGATAGATGAGATCTGAATGAGGTACATTTAAAACATTTAAATTTAACTCTTAAAATTGTGTTTCCGTTTCCATGGGGAGGGGGGGGGTTGGGTTGGCTTTTGTAATAGATCAGTTAAAATGCAATCAGTATTCTGTTTCATATTTTGTGGTTGGTCATGTGTCAGCTGTTGATTGTTGAGAACAAGCTCTTTCAATAGTTCTTGCTTTTAATTAACATATGCATTAACATAAAAAAGAGTCAAAGGCAATACACATGCACACTCGGGAATAGCAAAAATAAATGGAAAAGATACAAGTAATGTATGTTGTGTGTGTGTGTATGTGCGTGCATGTCTGTGCGTGAGTGTGTACGTGTGCATTTTTGTGTGTGCATGTGTCTGTGTGTCCATGTGTGCGTGTTTGTGTGTATCTGTGTGTGTGTGTGTGTTGTTCCCTGCTGTGTGTCTGTCTGCATCTCATTTACACTCCCACATTTTTCACACCGCCACCTTGCTCTGTTCCATAATGAAATCAACATTTTCTTCTCTCTCTCTCTCTCTCTCTAGGTCCCTCAGTGAGTGACAGAACCTAAAAGTCACTTGCCCAGGGCATGGAACCAAATAAAGTGTTAAAAGTATTTATGAGGGTATTTACTGGGCGCAGGTCTGGTCAAGGCCCTGCTAATGTTGCCAGGGGATAGAGGGTACTTGCATTGGGGAATGTGTAATTTGTGTGCGCGTGTATGTGTGTGTGTGTGTGTGTGTGTGTGTGTGTGTGAGGTAGAGATTTAGTAGAAAAACATTAAACACAGCAGGGACTTGAGTTGTGTACTCATTCTGATGCTGCTGGTATAAAATGAAGTGAATTGCCTTTCAAATGCAACTGTTCACTTGTTAGAATCCATGTTCCCCTTCAGACTGAAACAGGTTAAATGAGGTTGAATGAACAATGGGCCATCATACGATTTTCAAAGATGCACTAGTCGAGAATACAGTAATGAGTCAGTGTCTCTGTAACATGACAGCCTTGCCCTTTGGCGAGAGTTTGTGATGTGAGTAAGTGTGTGTGTGTGTGTGTGTGTGTGTGTGTGTGTGTAAATATTTATGTTAAGGTTTAATTGTTGGAACAAATGGTTTTAGCCACTGAAAAACCAATAATGACATTGAGAGGGCAATTAACATAAGAGACGTGTTCATAATGTATGCTTTGTTAGTTTAATAGCTTTAGAAAAACTAAAAACTAGGGTAAAAAGACAACCTTTTGGTTAAACTTCAGGTTGGGTTATTTAACTATACGTCTGTGGGAATACCCTACAAATATTATTTAAGACACTGTGTTTGTGTGCACACTCGTGTGTCAGGGAGTCAAAGAGAGAGAGAGAGGAGGGAGAGAGAGAGAAGGAGAGAGAAAGTGAGGGAGATAGGGAGAGTGAGAGAGATACATCCCAACAGATGTCAGGTCACAGAGTTTCAAAGCAGCAATCGTTTTGGCGAGGAATGGGTTAAATGAAAACGAGTGAAGTGGCTGACTGAGAGACGTGAAAGAGAGAGAGAGAGTCGAATGGAAAATGAGAGAGAGGAAGAGAGAGACTGAAATATAGGACCCAGACAGGATGATTAAACTGCAGTGGGGGCCTTGATGAGACAGTGGCGTGCCGAGTGGGCGAGGGTCAACCCCGTGGGCTGTGTGTGTGTGTGTGTGTGTGTGTGTCTGTAGAATCTCCTCAGCACTGGCGCCAGAAGAGAATGTCACTTGTGCAGCAGACATCCTGAACATACATGCTCTCTCTCTCTCTCTCTCTCTCTCCCTGCCTTTATCACACTGACACACATACCATCTCTTTCTCCATCACACACAAACTGATGACAGTAATAACACACATTTCTCTGACCACCACCATAATTATCTCAACTCTACAGTAGATTCTCTTCATCATCACACTGTTACTGTCACCTACCCCTGCACTGCACTCTCAGCCCACGCACACACGCACATCACAAACGCATTCACTACAAGAGCACAGTGCAGACAGACACACTGAATAGGGCTTTTTCTGTGTTTGAAAGGCAAGATGCCAACAGTGCCATCTTGAGGAAACTTGTTGAAGTTGCAGAAATGGTTCAGAAGGCATATAATGAAAATATGATTACATGATTGGTTTTGAACACCAACTTTAGAGTAGGTAATGAATCATCAGATTGTTTTCAAAAGTGTAACAAATCCATAAACAAAACCTTGCTAAATTTGTTCCAGGAGGGCAGTGAAATTTGTCTAAGCTTGAGGCACAGCTGAGTTATTAGCATACCTCTTAGCGTATTAGCATAGCTAGTCGTTTGATTAATGAGTAAAACTTCACTAAATTAATTCCAGAAGGCTTGTAGAATTAGCCTGTGTCCTAAGCTAGAGGCAGCAGATGAGTTATTAACATGCTGCCTGAGGTTGACACTGTTATATTTGCTAGCCTTTTGATTTACTAAAATGGCATCTTATGTCCGAACTCTCTCTAGAGAGCAGGGGGGGGGGGGGGGGGGGGGGGGGGGGGGCGGGGGGGGGGGGGGGGGGGGGGGGGGGGGGGGCGCGGGGGGGGGCGGGGGCGGGGGGGCGGGGGGCGCGGGGGAGCGGG
>JAOYMR010000013.1:4280237-4287737 GCA_025802075.1 Tenebrosternarchus preto | reverse complement strand
TTGTGCATGTCTAAAGGAGACAGGATGATTCCAGGTACCCCACCTGTTTTGGGCAGTGTGTTGTAAAAAAAAAAAAAAAAAAAAAAAAGGCTAATGCCTTCAGACCTGCCTCTTCACTTGAAAACAGCAAGGGACTTGTATCTGCAGTCAGGAAGTTCATTTTACCACTTTGGGGTCACAGTGCTCGTATGTGTTTGTTTGTTTATTTGTCCCTGGCTGAGCTGTTCTTTTGACTCCAAGGATGTGAGCTATACTGACCGACGGGACTGTGACTTGGATCATCATGAAACTACAGACACCGCCGAACACCAAACTCTCTTTCACGCTCTCTCTTACACACACACAAACACACACATACAGCAGGCAGAATGAGACTCTTAAATGCCTTCTAGTAACGTGCGTTTAAAGTTATTTTATAAATCTCTCTGGTGCTCAGCTGCCATGTTGTAGAATTTGCACTTGTGTTGCCTGTGATTTGCCGGCGCTGTAAAATTGTCTTTTGCTAAAACAACGTTACAGGGCCTCTGGATGTTGATTTTATAGATCTATTGGATTTCTGTCCAATTGCTTCATGTTTATAAGTTTCAGAATCCATACAAGCAATAAAAAGGGTGTAAGTGCTTTATGAAGACCACCGTGGAGTTTATCCATTGAGCAAAATAGATTTCAAAAGACCAAGATTTCAAAGACTGCAAAAAAACAAGCCAAAAAGATCATACTATGGGTTTGTCTGTTCTCTCTCTCTCTCTTTATACATCTCTTTCTCTCGACACATTTGTCAATGTGGACTCTGAGTACAAAAAAAAAAAGCCATATTGGAGTTATAAAGAGAACAATGAAAAATGAAATGACTAACAACTGTCATCGCAACATGACCAGCTGGAAGGCATGCGCTGAAATGAGCGCGAGGCCGTGCGCGCGCGTGTGCATCTATGTTTATGCGTGTTTGTGAAGGGGGTTAATATGCCAAAGCCACGGACTAAATTGTCTGTCTGTAGCTATTTAAGAACAACGTTTTGCCTTGATTTATCCGCTGAGGAACTGTACGGTTCGGAAACATTTTCCAAACCCAGCAGCTTGCAACAATTTACGTTATACGAGGGAAAACCATCGAAACAAATAGTTGAGCGTGCGCCATAAAGAAATTGATATATTTCTATGGATTAAATGAACTCAAAGGCCAGTTCTGGAGAAGCCTGGCTGTTCCGAGCAACTTCTACCCATACAATCAACTCGCATGACTGCAGGCATTGCATTCTGGGAAAGAGTTACGTGGGCGATAGGAAGGGCCACCGACTTTGATGTTCTTGTGGGAAATGCGACTGAAACAGAAGAGTTTGAATAATCTAATCGTGTTTGATGGTTGGAGGGACTTGTTTAGCCAGAATAACATTGATTTGTTTCATTCTTGCCGTCCTTTGTATGTGTGTGTGTGTTTCCCTTGTACGCTTATACTTAATCATATAATTCCGTGTTTGTTTTTTGTATAAACAACAGAGAAACAATTACAATGTTACAATTACGTAAAGCGCATGAAAGTAGATATCATTTTTACATGTTGGACATGCCACTGTTTACCATGCACAGTAGTTACTAGTTAGCTATGTCTTTGACAAAAATAAAGGAAATATTATAAACGCCAACGATATCTTTGGGAAAACGAATAGGCCTGCACGCCTTCTATGCAACGTGCAAAGCTCCGCGTGTCACGAATTCCAAAGAGACACGCCCGAGTCTTCCAAACCTCAGCGTCACGAGGAGCCCGACGCGACAGAAATTAAGCGAATTAATTAGAGGGCAGGCATATTTTTAATGACTTACAAATGGTGTATCCTTCAGCGTCTCGTCTCTCTTGCGACCTCTGATCAAGATTTAAAACAATTAGACACATTCTTAGACGACCGAATTAGAGGCGTCCTGTAGAAGGGGAATGTACTCTCCGCGGTCTACAGTCCTTTAGCTGGTGCGTCATAACTAATAGATGCCAAATGTCTTTTTTGTCGCTGTTGTTTGTTTGTTTAGAACTAGGTTCTCTAACTTTAGTGACGTACGTTCCTACCATGAATTGGTTAATACCAAAATTTATTTTCTTCGCAGTAATGATACCCTCAGTTTATCTATGAAATGACATAGAGAAGATTGCCGATACTTTTGTGGCATTTGTTCTGACAAACAAAATTATAACAAAACAAAATGATATCTACCACATTAACCCAACCTGTGTGTGTCTAAATGTATGGTAAAAGAAACTTTTAAACAAAAATACTGAAGAATTTTACCATATAAATATTTTTCCCAAAAGAATAAAAAACGATAGATATAACATCAACATTTTCAAATCTTCTGTTAAACAATAAGATATTAAGAACAGCAAAAATTACATTCCTTTATTTGAATTTCAGGCTTTCAACATCCATCCCGTCAGCTGTGCTGTATTTTTGTTTTGTTCTCATACTCTGCTACTCTTCTCTGTCCTTTCATCAAATAAGCCATAATAAAGTGGCTTCAGCACAGCCTCTGAGCTCTTCTGTATGACGGACAGGGCCATGACTGTGTGGAGACCTGCAATTTCGTAAGACAACGCAGAGTTCAGGGTCACCGGGGGCCAGGAGAGTTTCTCTCATGATAACCGTCGTCAAAATAAGACGCTGCGATGTCCCTGCCCCCAAGCTGGCTCCCTTGTTTGTCTCCCCATCAGCCTCCATTTTTTCTGGACAACTTTTCCCTAAGGAGTCACGGGACAAAGATCACTGCTAAATGGCTGCACAAGTGTCACTTTGAATGTGATTTCTGGCAGTTAAGATAGTCTTAATGTTGTGGCTTTAGGGCATTTGGGGTCCTGACGGGTTTTCTGTTTATCTGTCCATCTTTCTTCGCCTCATTTCAGTACCAGAGGGTAGAAACACACACACACACACACACACACACACACACACCTATCTTTCTCCATCGTAGAAGTGACAGTACAGCTGTCAGTTGTCTTTGCTGATGGTGCATTAAGTGAGTGTCATCAGTGTTGGCAGCAGTCTAAGAGTGTGTGTATTTGTATGTGTGTGCGTGTGCATGCATGTGTGGGTTTATTCGTGTCTGTGTGTGCGTGTGTGTGTGAGTGTGTGGTGTGAGTGCACATATGTGTGCGTCTTTGTGTGTGTGTGTGTGTGTGTGTCCTTCCCACAATCACCCCTGTTCTGATACTGAAACGAGGCGCTCCCGCTGACAGCTCTATCGCCAGCCCCCGAATGGGCTGTAATTTGTGAAGGCCTGGTTGGCCGGGGGACGGGTGGGTAATTAAGAGGGCGGCTCGGGCTGCAGTCGCCGCAGCGATGACAGGCGTCAGCTGCCTGCTGCGCACAATCTTTTTGACCCAGGGTCTCCTGGGACGTCACGTCCAAGAACCGGGCCGCCCTGTCCCGCGTCGGGACGCTTTTCAGGACTCCGGCTCAAAAGGTCCAGGGAGGTCCGGCGGTCATCCGAGCATCAGCTCTGTGCATCAGGCTCCAGTTGAGAGTAGCTGCGTGGGTCCCAGAAAACAACCAATGAGAAGTGGCGTCCTTTTTTATTTATTTATTTATTTTGCAGAACGATCACTTTTCATGCTATCCAGACACTACACCAGTAAACACGTGGGAATGTTATGTTTTAAGTTTTTCATGAGTTTTATTACGCTCTGGTACAATATGGGCCACATCATCCGTGTCATCTATTCATCATGCAAAATGTTAATAAGAAAATCTGTATTCAGGACATTTCTGCATCAGACAGTTCTGTCTCAGTCCTATAGCCAATATGGTAAATAATGACAATAATCTGGATCACCTTGCATCACTTTTCATGTAGGTTATTCATGACTTAGAAATGAGTTGCCTCTGGATACACACACACACACACACACACATCTATATATTAAAAGGAATATATAGATGGGAGTTGTTGTTTTAAGGCTTTGTTTTCAGATCTCTAAACACCCCCACCCACAGTGGGAAAGACTAAAACTCTGTCCTTCTCTGGGGAAGTTCTACATCCTCATGACATCAGAAACAGCCGCGCAGACTTTCATCCTCGTCATCTTCCCGTCAGTCCGTCAATCCCATGGAGCCTGTCGCATTCCAAGAAGGGGGAGGGGGGGGGGCGGGGGGGCAGCAGTGAGAGAGAGACAGAGCTCGAGACGAATGTCTGTCTAATTGATAAAGTCGTAACATGAGCCATTTCTCTGCAGCTCTCTAATTGGAACCAGGGTGAGGAGGGGGACCAAGCGTTTCAGGAGGTCTTTGATCTTCTGGCTTGTCTGCTGTGCTGTTTTCCTTCAAGCTCTCCTTGGCCTGTTGAAGTAGATGGTGGACCCCACTCTTGGGGATAGGGCCACTAATGGATCACTTAAAGAGGCCTTTCTCTTTACAACCAGGGCTAAACAGAATCAGCTGGTCTGGAAACCAGTAGCCATCGAGTTTGGTCTCTCACAAAGGGTTCAGTCAGGTAACCATATGAGAATTTACAATAGATTTCAACAAGGAAAACATCATCAACAACAACAACAACATCAACAACCATGATGTAGTTCTTCTGAAATGAGAAGAAGGACGCAGAAATGTTCCAGAACCTGCCATTCACAGCAGCAGAGTCACCAAACTACAGATCCCATAGTGCAGTTCAGTAATGTTAGTGAATGTCAGAAAGCGAAGATGCTGAGTTGTCGTATCTGAACACGTCTTAAATCATGTGTGGTTTGCCAGAACGGAGATGAATTGATGTGACTGGAAACGTTTTGCCACAAATTGCCGTTAAATAGTCGCACTGGTGCATGGTTGAAAATGGTGATTAAGTGAGACTGACAATTATGTGTTACTGACAAAATTTACCATTAGGTCATAATGATGACAGTGATTACTGAATTATAAACCACCTGTTTTTTATAATGGCTTATTTTTTTTTCCCCCCCCCGTTGCCTAATGCAGTCATGTTGTTGTTTCGAAGACACCTAACAATAAAACGAATCCAGTTCAATGGGCGTAAATGTTGTTCAGATGTTTGATTGCAGTTTTAATAGCGATGTCAACCAATCGTGTTGAGATTAAGAAAATAAGCATGAAAAGCAAACAGACTGATTGAACACATCACAGTGTAACATCGCATGGAGCCACAAGTCTGTGACATTAATTAAATCCAAAATTGAGTAGAAAAAAAAAGCAGTAACCTAAGTAAGTAGTAAACATGAACACAGTGCATCTGACTGTGAGGGAACCAAGTCGTAAATGTATCCAATGTGTTTCAAATTGCGCATTGGTTATGGATAGACTTACGAGTGCACCTCATTAGTTGGCCACTGGCTTAGCTGCTGGTGATTTAACTCCAGGGAATGGGAGGTCAATTAGATCGGCATGCTGAAAATCCCTGTATTTGCAGGGGTGGCGTCCTTTGTGCTGATCTGAGACCAGTTTAGACTGGGCAGAGAATCGGGATGTTGGTCTTAAGATCAGGAATAAAGCGCCACAGTAATAATCTGTTTCATTAAGACTTAAAAAAAAAAAAAAAAAAAACTTTTTGAAAAGTATTTTTAAAAGATTGAAAAAATGTGGTCTATGTGTCTTAAAGAATTGGTCTATGATCTTAAATAATGGTAAGATGGTAAGATGGCTTCCTCATCACACAGTGCAATATATAGAATGGGCAGAAGTCAGCTTTTTCCATATTTTCTGAAACTTTTCTGTTTTTGTACCGTTTACAAACAGTGGCAGTGTGTTGAATTACACACTATTACTAATGACATATCCTGTTAGTCCGGACGATTCATTTAAGAGGAGCAGCATGACATTTCATCACATTTCAACTGTCCAGGTCGCTTAAAATCACATTTAGAACCACGTTACCAAAATATTAAAGGTAATCTATTGCTGGTCTATTTATGATTGATATTAATCTATTGGCAGTCATTTTTAGTTTTACCTTGACGGCGACAATCTTAACAGCACATATCTGGCATCGTGGTTGCACTGTTTTACTGAATATGAGTCTGTTTAGTATTCTGTAGTCTGCATCCGTCATGTCGTTACCCGCCACATACAGTCCGGCCTCGTGCAGGACCATTACATCTTTCTTTTCAAATCACGTCACATCGCCCCACTGACCCATTTAGTTTTGCTCGTTCGTTTTTCGTTTCCCCTCTCCCATTTGACGTGGGCACAATGAGAGAACTGTGTTTGCGGGTGATTAAGTTACGCCCTTTCCCCGGTTTGCGCCATCACGAGGACTCGAAAATGAAACCGGCGTTTGCTGTAATAGCGGGCATACCAGAGCCTGGTGATAACAGTACGCTCCGAGTGGGTGGTAACGGCTGCGACGAAAGAAGAGGAGCTCACTGCTTGTTGTTCAAGTATTAAAGGCTGCCTCAGAACAAAATAACAGTTGGCTCCGTCTGGTTTCACTTGGCCTAAATGTCGGGGTTTGGATATCAAAGGCGTATTTGTGCCGTGGTCAGTCCTTATTTTTGTATACGCTGTTGTCTGTGTTGTTATTCATTTGCTAGTGCAATAAACAACGACAAAATTGCCTCTTTGTAAACCTGGGATTTAGTATATTCTGTTTATTTTACCTTCTTTTAAGACAGGTGTGACTTACAAGTGCAGCCACAACAGTTAAATTGTAATTTATACCGGATTCAATTCACATTAAAATAGTTCGCCACTTTAAGGATTTCAACATACACAGAGATTCACAATTGGAGAAGCTTTGTAAAAATGTCATATTATTGTTTTATATTTTAGGTTATGTTTAATCTAATCTAGTTTTTTAAGTTATACATGATCTTTGCAATTTTATTTGGTTATTGGCACATTGACCATCCACTTCTCCAACCTGGTTCAAATGGTACTGGACAATCTTACGCTGAAAAGACAATGGGTTTTTGAGGTCTGTGGTTTGGGTGGCTTTCTGAGCCTCTAACAATGTGATTACGGGTCTGCGCAAACCACTAACTATAGTATAACCTAAACCCCACCGACAATAGCATAGCCAGAGCATCCCTGCTTGCATTGTCCTGTGTATTTTCACGAATTTCATGCCTAAATTCATGAAGTAAGTGAAGTTATTTAGACTGAACACAGACAGTATTTACAGAAAAAATGGTTTTGAATATAATGGGGGAAGCCGGTATTCCTGAAATCGGAGAAAAAAAAAGATCCTCCCAAAATGGGTGAGATAATCCTTGAGATTAAGAAATGTGTGGGTTTTCCTTACAAAAGGAATTTTGATAAGAGTCATCATCTTTTTTTTCATGCATCATATTTGGTTAGAGAGAATAAAACGAAGGACTTAGGAGTTAAACAAAGAAGACAATGCAACAAAGTAGAAAATATAAAAATCAAGTAAAAAATGTATAAATTCACAGTAGGTGAATCAGTGTTAATGAGTAAATAACAGGCTTCTGTGAAAACCAGGCACGAAAGTGGCCAACAACAATGAATAACATTGGTCAGCTAACTAAAGAGCAACAAGAGAAATGTATGG
>JAOYMR010000013.1:4263310-4276894 GCA_025802075.1 Tenebrosternarchus preto | reverse complement strand
CCCCCCCCCCCCCCCCCCCCCCCCCCCCCCCCACCCCCCCCCACCCCCCCCCCCCCCCCCCCGCAGCCTGTGCCCACTAGCAGGCCTGGGGCGATGCAAGCAATTTGCCTCTCAGAAGCTTCAAAGGGGAGCAATTACACTTAAGCAACCAAATGAATAGACAGTCCAGCCAGACAACATTCCAAGAGGAAAACAGAGAGGAACTCTGAGGAAGACACACCACGCCTGGCCAGTAACGCACAACAGACGTGGGTTTAAAAATACATCTCACAGACCAAGGCAACAACAAGATCATCGGTGCAGTGCAATAATAAACTCATCAAAACCATTTAAAGGTGCCGCATGTATCTTTACAAGGCTTGGTGTGGATGAAGAGGGAGAGAGAGAGAGAGAGAGAGAGAGAAAGAGGGAGAGAGAGAGAGAGGAGCACTCCTTTCAGCAGAAACTCACCTGCAGAGAGAGGACTATGGAGCTCTGTGGGCGAATCGAGAGGGAAGCAGCTGCCAGAGCTGTTAGCCTCAGCACCCAGCCGAGTGGAAGAAAAGAGGGTGCAGAGACTTTTACTACAAGGCCACTCAGTAACAGCAGAGTTGTGCCAAACTCACAGAATGACAATGAGAAGGTCCATCAAGTGTTCTGAAGTAAAAATGGGTGATTTTTTTTTATCTCCCTGCTCTAGCTGTCTCCATCATCTTTTTTTCTCTTTCCCTCTCGCATCCCCCCCATTTTCCTTCTCCCACACTTTTACTCCATCCTCCATGCTTCTTCCTTTTTGCTTTTCTCTTTTCTCTCTGTCTCTCTTTCCCCTTCATTGTCTTTCTCTAACTTCCACGTGCAACACCCCCCCCCCTCCCCCAAAAGAGAATAAACCTACAGTCCGTAAGGAATCGCCATAAGACGGTGGACTAGCGGACCAGAAGCAGCAGAAGCATATTCAAGAAGCCAGGAGCGCGGGCAACACCACAAACACACACAGCCCTCAGAAAAGAGTGTCTCAGCATGACCGGGTCATTACAATGCACATACAGGAACAACAACAACCCCCCCAAAAAAACCAGGGGGCCATATGCAACAGATGCCAGGCGGGAGGACAGTGGGATGGTCCACGGCTGTGGGGCACGGGGTAGTGTGGGAACTGGCCGTCTGCACCCAGCATTCACACGTGTATTTTCAAGTGCTGATTAGCTAATGACGGCACAAAAATAGGTGCACACACAATAGCGATCTGCTAATTGTTCGTTCTCCTCGACATCCTTTCAAGGTTTGTGATTCAATAATCACGCTGGAGCCTGTGAGGAGAAGTGAACTGTGATCCAAACATATGGAGTAGGAGTTCATAACAATATATACACATTTGGAAAAATTACATGTAAAGCAGCAAAGCTAAATTGCACATATGATGAAATGGGAATTGTTAGTGTTTAGGGTTTTTTTTTTATTTATTGATTGATTGATTTTTTGCAAGGACCATGCAGTTCAGTTACAATTTTATTACAAAACAAAATCCCGAAAGTGACTCATCAGTGGTTAATCTGCAAAGCCCATTCCTCTTAGCCTGTGCTAATTACCCTGTCTTTTAATGATTCACTTCTGAGTAGGGCTTTGAAATGCAACAAGCCAATTACCTGCAGCTTTTTCTTAATGTAGGCTTAAAACACCCTGTGATCTTTCTCTTGCACCTCCCTGCTCTGTTCCTCTATTCTCACTGCTCAGCAAGATCCCTGTGCCTTTGGGGCATTTCCCAAACGTTTCATTTACTACGCCCCACAGTCCGCTTTCACAGTCAGGAAAAGGTGCAATTGTGTTTTCTAGCTCATTTGGGCCAACAATGACTCTCTTTGGCTTTCGTTTATTCCCCGGTCCCTCTGCGCCTTCCGCCCCAGCAAAACGGAGAGTGGATCTAACGCGGGTCCCTGAGTGACGCCACTGGTTGCGAAGTTGGGGGAACCTGATAAAAGCAGTGGCTGGCATTGCAGCAGTTAGCCTCCATGAATCTTAACCTCAGCTGTTGTAATCGAAACCCCAAAACTGATCTCGGGTTACCACTTTCCCTTCAATGGCGTGCGGTGTGCTCGGGGAAGATCATCACTGCTGCGGGACCAGTTTCTGCCACCCGAAGCCTGCCATTCACTGTAATGAGAAGAACTGAACACTGATCTCAGATCGCCGTCAACTTTATGAGGCAGACATCTGCCTGGAAACCACGGCTCCGGCCTCCTGCCTCACAGCCTCTGTGTGTTTTTAAAAGCCCTTTGCTTGCTCTTGGCATGACAGTACTGGCCCTTTCATGATGATCTGAGGTCAGTTTTGGGGCTTTTTCTAGCGCTGGTTCGGGTATTGATTTGAATGGAGGAAGCTGACACTAGATCAGCAGAAAAAAAAACCTTCCACCCAGCACCTCCCCCTCCATTCACATTGAAAGAGACCAAAGAGTGTTTATTCAAAGTTTCTTTCAACCGGTTGACCCCCTAGTGGCCAGCTTTTTCATGGGAGGAATTTTAAATTGTAATCTGGGGGCAACCAAGCACACATATTTGTTCATGGCCCAACCTCCGCTGACCACATAATTATCTCACAGCAGATGGCAATCTGGATAAAAACGGTCAAAGACACCAGTGGGTCATACACACCCTACAAGACTTATGCAAAGTTATAGGAGTATATAAAGATCAATTCCAATGAGATGTCACAAACAGTTTGGTTTAGTGCTATGGGTAATGTTTAGTGGTCAGGGCATTCCTTTTGTGTTCATTTGGAATAGGTCCCATGAAATCAACCTTGCTCAGAACAACACACCACCATCATGTAATGTTCATCAGAGTCAGAGTTGCTGTTTTGATGTTAGCTCACATATCCATTTGATCATAGTATTTATGAGGGCATTCTAAATCATGACTATATAACATGAAGGAACCCATCCAAGGTTCTTCCATTTCCCTGGATGGTACATTTTAAGTCAGGGATAAACAAACGGACATGGATAAACAATATCACTTTCAGGACTTCTTCCTTTCCTTATCCTGAAACAAAACGACAAGGTGTTCACAGGTAAAGCAAGCTTGAACTGAAGACACGATGATGCCTCACTGTGCCATACTGTAATGACCACTCCTTTCCTAATCTTAACTGTATGTGAGAGATTATAATGTCATGATATGATCATGACATTATATATGGTCACGAACATGATATATCCTGTGATAGAGACAACATGATAGATCCTGTGACAGATCCTGTGATAGAGACAGCATGATAGATCCTATGATAGATCCTGTGATAGAGACAGCATGATAGATCCTCATCCTTACATCCAGTCCTGTGTGGATCACTCCCATTACCTCAATTGATTTGTTAGAGAAGCCAAAGTGGGACTTGATAAGTGTGTTTTTATCACAAGTTTCACAGTAACACATTCAAAAGTGACGAGTAAGTCAACAGTATTGATTAAGGAAATTAAACTGGATTTGGACAGTTTGGGTCCCCTTGTAAACTTGTACATACTGTATGTAGCTAATTTTTCACATTTCACATTCACGTGATTTTAACTGGTGAACATCTCCGAGTTAAGAAGGAGAAAAGAACACTTGCTGCTAAAGTGTTCCTGAGAGCTGCAGTCCATACAAAAGCTTGTGGTGAGGATTTGACCGAACAGTTAAAGCGCAATTTAGGTAGCAGTGGAGGCCTTGGATGAAAAATAACACACGGCTTCCTTGGCCACTAACACTTGGTGGAGGTGTGTGGACATTCCTGGTTGGTTTGTGCGACCATGGAGTAGCCACAGTGGTGTGCACACAAACATAAACGTGCACACGCACACACACTCACTCACTCACACACACACACAGTTTTTGCATCTATTCCTAGTTGATTCACATAATTAGAGATTTTCTGCAATAGCTTGCAGAAGTTTTTAATCCTTCTGCTTCTCTCTCTCTCTCTCTCTCTCTCTCTCTCTGAAGGCACACAGACACACACATGCACACATATATTCCATGTCTCCAGTGAAGCAAATCAGCAAATCCTATCCTCAGGACTTTGGTCCAGAGATGGCTGAAAGAAGGCTTGTTATTGTAGCTATGCTTTATTTACAACAGCTTCTCGCATGTGATTCTTCACTCAGCACTGAATGCACAATGAATACACATATACAAACTTTTTATAGCTTTTGTTTACTTATTTAGATATGTTGTATATTGTTCCGACTGCAGAAGATATGAGAAGACACTGTACCACTGTCCCCATCTTTCCAGTGAGGAGACATAAATGTTTCTATCAGAAATAAAGAAAACATATATAAGTGCCCTTGTTCCCAGGTTCCCAGATCTGTTTCATGACATTTGTGTTATTTTCTTGCTGAAAAACTAAACAACCGAAACAGTGTGACAGACGCATGTAATCAGTCTGCATCTCACAGTACAGAAACAGCACTGTGCGTCTTGCATATACAGCTGTGTGTGTGTGTGTGTGTGTGTATGTATGTATGTACACACGAACATCTCCTTCTTTCCCCTCGCCCTAATCTCAAAGAAATGTTTTGACTCTGCTGGCTTCTGGGGCTAGAGCCCAATGAGTTGCTGGTCACAGGGAATGAAAGCATGCACAATAAACAATGACTTTTAATGAGAAGATCCGTTTTTCATTTGGTTTGGTTGGTTGTAAGATTTGAAGCAGAGAATTACTTCACTGTGAGTGAGTGAGTGAGTGAGTGAGTGAGTGAGTGAGCTAGCTAACCAATAAGGACATGTCCTAAGAATCAAATTCATAGCCTAATAAATCCAAACACATAAAGAAAACCCCCATCATACTGTCACAGTAGGGCCTCCAGAATTCATTAAATTGAGACTGACAAGCACAATCACCAGCATCTGCACTTTCCTTCGGTATTTCTGTGCTAAATTTGCCTTGGCCCCGGCTTTTATGAACTTGCTGAGTGGTTCCATCCAAGCCTGAAAACGAATTGGGAAAGACTGCATGTGAAAAGTGTCATTACTGCCTGTGTAAATTTTGCGGCCCGTTTCGGCCTGACCTTCAGGGGCAAATCTCCTTTCAAACTGTGTAGTGATATCTGACAAAAAGCAGCGGCCTTCAAGCTGATTTAAATTGTGTGTGTATCTGTGTGTGTGTGTGTGGTGGGGGGGGGGGGGTTAAAGGAGGAATGTTATGAAACTAAATATATCAGCAGAGACACCTCTTATATGAGGTACAGTATTTAAGTTTACTTAGACTCAAATTATTCTTCCTGGGGCTCTTCCTACAACATTGTTTCACTATGAACGTATGACTTGCTGACCTGATTGTTGACGTCAGCCAAGGGTGGTCAGGTGGAATCTGGGTAATATCTCTCAAGTGCTTTCTCAAAACATTTTATTCAACAATATGGTGAAAATCAAAGACTTCGCCTTCAGGAAAGCAAGAGATTTGTTTGTATGTCCAACTTCTGCTTGGTTTTCTGAGTAAATTCTTGGGGATGTCCTTGTTGTTGCCAACCTCAGCTGAAACAATGCCTGGTCCAATTCAATTAACCTCACGTGAGTTAATGGAGGTTTAAGGCATAATGACCCTCGTTACTTTTCCCTGGCCGAGTCTGATAAATTAACAAGAGAAAATAACTTAATCAACTCCACTCTGACCTTTTGTGTTCATTAAAAACCGCTTCACTCCGTAATTAGATCTACTTGCTAGGAATCGTTTGAATTATTGAGAGTTTGGATGTGATAAGTAGAGTTAGTTTAATGGGAAGTTGCTAGACAGGCAGCGCGACCCCGCCAACTAGCTGATGTATGAGGCGAGCTGGTGGGGTTTCACAGGTCTGGACTGATACACGCCATGACATTTGTCACGTCAAATAAGTCTTCTAGCTTTTAGACAACATTAGGACATTCGAGATCGCTTGCCAAATCTATTAAACAAACCTCGTTATGTGCCTGACAAAAAATTTAAGTTTGAATTAAAGTTTGATACATTTTGCATTAGGTAGCGTGAAAACTTAGTGTGTGCATAAACAATTGAACTATTTTACATACATATTTCCAAAGATAAACGATTCATTTTTCCCGTGAATCATTTCGTGATCTGTTTTTTTCTACTTTTACCATCTGACACGTTAATTCACAAACTGTGGTATCGATTAATATAAGCGTTTTTAATATCCAAAAGCAAAAACAACCAACAGGTGAAAAAAACTGGGGTTTGGAAAGACCTGAATTCCAGAGCATAAACGGTTAATGTTCCTGATGTAAGCCGTTGGCCTTCCAGCCATGCACTACTGGACTAGGACATATTTTCAATTGTTTAAGTGAAGTTAACTGTTGACTTTTTTCTCCCTGAGGTAGCTTCGCTTTTGATCCTGCCCTGACTGGCGCCTTGCAAAACGCAATTCGTCTGGCTTATTAAATGCCCAGACCGAGAGAGAGAGAAATGCCTATTGCTTTTCGGCTGTTGCTTTTGTAACCTCAAAAGCTCATGATAAGCTTTAAATTACGGAAATGCACAGTGAACTCTGACCCTATCAAATCAATTAATTCCTTTTTTAAATTCTTTGTCGTTTAATCAAAAACGAATAGATTCTGTATAAACGAGGGAGCTGCTTTATATCCCAGAAGAATTTGCGTTTAAACCCAAATATATTAGTGGTCCTAGATCTTTCTCGTTGCAGGACATTTATTAAATGGACTACAATGCATTTATTTTATTATGAATGTTTTTCATTTACATTAATTTTTTCACATGCTTCAATGCGGTCAACGCAAATTTTTCCAGATTCTGATATAGGTTAAAGTTTCAGCGTGGGATAAGTTGATTCCTTTGTGTCGTCTCAATGACTATTCAACAGTTGGATATGGATACTTCTAAAGCTTCCCCACTGTTTAATTGGGCTAAAATTGGTCTGCTTGTGTTCCAAAGAGTCAGGAGCCCTCGGGCTATCAATACATCATCTCAGCAAGACGTCCGTGATTAACTACTCGTTTTTCTGAATATCCTCTTGAAGTCTTTCAAGGAGCGTTTAGACCAATCAAAACGAAACTCTTGGACGTCATGTGGCCAAGTTGACAAGCTGATTGGAAGACGCGGAGAGGGAGGGAGAAGTATATCCCCGTTTATAAGTGACAACGTTCTTTAAGCAGCAGACTGTCAAAAGTTGAAATAGCAAAAAGGGAGTACGACGTTTGAGGCAGCCTACATGTTACAGCTTAATGCTCGGACGCACGAGGAGCCCACGATGAATTCTCCTAAGGGAGCGGTTTCTGTTGAAAATTCAGGACGCGATAAAACGGACGCAGAGAGTGAGGACAGTAAACCAAAAGAGATTACGGTTGACATGGAAGCTAAAAACAAAGCGACCTGCCACCCTTTCAGCGTCGAGTCGCTGATCTCCAAGAAGACGACTTGCAGGACTGCCTACTCTCAACCGGAGAGAGTGCCTTGCCCCGAACAGTTAGGGCAGTATACCCAGAGGAATTACTTCGCCCAGAAAAGTAAAGTTTCAGTTGAAGGTTTCCCCAGTGTATCGGACTGCCCGAATGACGAGAGTGAAGACTCGAGCGATAAGGAACAGAGCACTTGGCTAAAGACTCCCTCCTTCTCCTCTTCACCAAGTAAGACAACATGTCTTTAAGGCTGCAGCTGAGTTAATTAGTTGTCAGAATAGTGTTGTTATGCAATAGTGATTATATATTATAGTAGTTAAATGTAATATTATACAATTGATAGTTACTGTAAGCTAGTGAATATAAGGACGCACAACAGTTCTTAATAATATATTACTGATAGTAGTAATAGCGATATTATTAATAACAATTTAATCATTTGTAAATGTAACCATTTGAACTATGAAAGATTCATTAGCATCCTGTTACATACTCATTCTATTAGTGATTATTAGTTACAATAATTGCGTTATTAGCGAACATTTCTTTGAAAATTAACAAAACATCTTCTGTTCCTTGTTTTAAGGACACTCAAGTCCAGCACAGTGCAACCTACGTAAACATAAGAACAACAGAAAACCTCGTACGCCCTTTACGACGTCACAGCTGCTGTCTCTCGAGCGAAAGTTCCGTCAGAAACAGTACCTCTCCATTGCGGAGCGAGCCGAGTTCTCCAACACTCTCAACCTCACTGAGACACAAGTCAAGATCTGGTTCCAAAATAGGAGAGCCAAGGCCAAGAGACTCCAGGAAGCCGAGCTGGAAAAACTGAAGCTAGCGTCAAAACCCATTCTACCAACTTTTGCGTTACCCTTTCCTCTTGGAGCGCATATGGGTCCTTCCCTGTACGGAACTCCAACCTCTATTCCCCGACCGAACATTGCGATGCCCGGACTATTTAGCGGACCTTACGGAATGTATTATCTGTCCTAAAAGGTGTGCCACGATTTCCTCGACGAAAAGCCTCTCATTTTCACCCTATTGTGCAACGTTGCAATAACTTTACATTGCAATAACTTTGACAAAACAGTAAATAATTCCAATACCTCTAATCAGTGCCACGTGCACATTATTCTAGTGTTCTTTCGTCGGATTCTAGTTCCTTTTAAGCCGTTTCAAGTTTCTACTTTGACATTTTGACATTCACCAATTACTGAATTCCACGTAGCCTTAAACATGTCACAGATATCGCACAAATGAGTGTGTGCTCGTGTGATGGATATATTCGTGCTCTTGTGGAGCAGGTTGATCTGGGTTATTTCAAGAATATTGCGATGTAAAACTCTGGGGTTGTCCGTCATGTGACAATAAGTACTTACTGGCCTCATCTAAAAAAAGTGCCTTGAAAGACCAAATATTTATTAGTCAATAAAGATTATTCTTTTAAACATCAAGTCCTCTTTTTTAATCTTCGTCCGTTATTTTTCTCGACGAAACCTTGTCCGTTATATTTGGTGCCTCGCAGAATAGGACTTGCAGAGTATTATGTACCGTTAATGGTAATGGACTAAATTGCCGTATTTTTCAAAAATGAAATCGATGTATCACAGCGTATTTTCACGTATTTCATGTTATTTTAGTATGAGACCGGCACATTATTTATCAGTAATTTTGTTTTAGTAAAAAAAAATTGCTTAAATGTTTGGAAGTATCTTTTTTGTTGTTTTCATTGGTCTCTGAATTTCGTTTCGCTCATTAAATAACTCCAAACATTTCGGGTAGTGAATTGTTCATATTTGTTCCTTATAAGGAGGTCTGCGTCAGCCGCAGCAGACTTTGAAGGAAAGCGGGTATATACAAAAAAAAAAAAAAAACAGAATCAAGACATAAATGCATTATCCATAATGTCAACCTCATTGTGTTATTTATATAGTACAATATCACTGACGCCATGTTTGTGTATGTGTGTTTAAGATCATTCATTTGAACATTTAAAAGCTTTGTGTCAGACGTAAAGAAACCGAGGTCATTAAAGCACATGTCCATGTGTATTCTGTAAGATGTACAACAGGTATACCTTTACGCTCTCGTGCGTGGAACAGTGCGCGGGGTGTCGTGAACAAGTTATATTAAATTCCCAGCAGGACCAGTCATTTCACTGATGGCCCGGTGTCAATGGTCATTAACAGACATACATCTCCTGTACTTTGACATGTTCACATAGGTTAATTTCAAGAATGTGTGCAAAATTTTTAAGGACATTTGAATGACACATACCGATCCTGTATTCCGTTTGTTGCGTTTCTTCAGTTTCCATAGAGGCCACTTCACTGATCCCAGAACTGATGGAGATTAAATTGATTCAAAATGTATAGTTAGCATGGACCGGAGGCTTGAATATTGTATAACTGTTTTTTTCTCATACTTTAAGAATTTTTGGAGAAATAATTTTACTTTTAGTGCAAGTATTCTCCAAAGTATCAAATATGGTTGAGGAGTCAGTAGTTGAGCGTTGAGCAGCCTTACAGTGAGTTGTCAAATTCATTAAGCATATGTATGCCATAACTGTACCTTAACTACCATTCCTATTTCAGACCAGTCCTTATAACTGTGTGTGTGTGTGTGTGTGTGTGTGTGTAAGAGAGAGAGAGCGTATACAGTATAAATATGCATTCTCTCAAGAAGGAAAAAAATCACTAAACATTGTCAAACAAAAACAGTACATTAGAATGAAATAAGAACATACAACTGACTCAAGCAAATCAGTGTGTATCTTTTCGAGCGCTCACTAATCAGGCAGGACAAGGAATGCATACGTCTCGTGACACGTGACATCTGTGTTTACAATAATGGCCACGTTTGCATTATTTAGGTGCTTCGTAGGTTCTGAAGCACGTATGCAGCTTTACCACATAAACACGGACGTCGCGTATACACTGCTGAAATCCTCCTCTGGTAGACAACGTTCGACACACACCATGAGACACTTTTAACGTCACAAGTGTTCAGGGACCATGCGGCCCTGTATTGGCACAGATGCAGCCTGTGCGCAGCTGCACGGAGCCGGCTTTCGGCAGAACGCATTCACAGCGCCAACTGGACCTAGATTCCTGGCTGTTGTCCACGAGATTCATGATGTCCTGTGTGCCAATTCCTGCGAGAAGTCAGTGAAGCATATGTGCTTGGTTTATTATTATTAAAAATTAATACTTATTTTAAAAAGCAAGATTGTAGTTTTGTAGTAAGTGTAGTTTTATTCGTCCTGCTCTGGACACAGTGGCTTCTCTTGACAGTCCATTCACACTGACCTACGGGTACACCTACCCGAATCTTTACTTTACAAGAGAAATGTTCAACGTTTGTGCCAGAGCAGCATAAAAGGACAACATCTACTAGTGCTGCTGGATCTCCAAGTCAAGAAAAATAAGCTTTTTAACTGTGACATCTTACTGGAGAAATACTGAGACTTGGTTATGTAATGAGTGGAATATTTAGCTATTCAAGATGCATGTCGCCCTCTTGTGGTGCTATAAAAACAATGTATATTATTATTATTTTTTTTTTATCTTGTAAGTTTTAATTTGCACATCAAAATACTGCAAGATACATCTGCCAGAATAACAATAGATCATCATAAGAATAACATAATGAAGGTGAATCTAGCTGTAAAATGTAGCTTTATAATTTAATAATACCTGATCTTTTCTTTAATAGTTTAATTATCTTGAACTGGGACCTGTATCTTTGTTGGCTTGGAGAAGCTGTTCCCTCTATTATTCATACAACAGTGAACGGATTCAGTCCATGATCCCATATGTTTTAACTGAATAAAAATAATTTCTCTTTGGTGCCTTTAAAATAGATGTGGGAATTGGGAAAGGACATTTTTATAGCCATACTTAATGCAGGTTTAAGAGAGATTCCAAGGGTTGTCAGGACAGCTGCCTAAACTGTGGGAGAGATTTCTTTTCCAAAGATGAGCAGCAGCACTGCATGGTCTGCTCCACCAAAAGTGTTAATACTCAAAAATTAATACTCAAGAACTGTGAGTATTAATACTGTGAAGAAATACATGCAATATTTTGTGACTGTCACTACATACACGTTTGACGCATTTGATCAAGAGATTGTTTGTAGGTTTGAAAGAAGAATATCAGTTTCTCAACGTTGCCCTAGAGTAGTAGATCTGCGCAGTTACGGTTAGGTTATGTTGTTTGGGCTGACAAGGAGCGGTTCAAAGGTTTAAAAGACCTGTATGCACAGGACCCACCAAAGTTTAGTTGTGCTACATCAGTGGAAATTCTGGTTTTCTTCAGTATCCATTAAAAAAAGAATAGATGCTAGTCCGCTCGCACTGGCTAGTCAATAGAACACACGTTGCTTTTTTAATGTTATTTTATTGTAACATTGTTTTTTTATTATATGCGTAATCAGACCAGTTTATTTAAAAAAAACTATTTGTAAAGTATCTCCGTCGTCTTGCATTGTAAAAAAAACATGGTGGGAGGCGTAAACGGCAAATCTAAAAAAAAAAAAAAAGACGTGTAAAAAAATGATCGAATATGAGCTATACACGAGTCACATATCGGGTTACCGGCCCTTACCCATTCTGCTTCTTATGATAATATAAATCATTGTCATAATTATATTATTTACATAATTGTATAACATAATTATTATATGTTTGATCAGTTAGGGCAATCAAACCAGAGAGAAAAACAGCACACAGCAAATCAAAATGGCACAGATCAAACCTGAGCGTAAAAGAAAAATAAAATGTTACTATCGCTATTAATATTGGCATTGGGAGTAAAATAAAGAAAATACTATCGATATTAATATTGGCATTGGGCGTAAAGCGGTCAGTACTTTATTTACGAGCACATATTGTAACGTCTTAAAGTACAATTTACTGTCATCAATATAGTTAGACTTTCATTATTTGTATCACTCTTACTCGTAGAGGCATTACATAGAACTTATTCAAAGCAAATTTAACAGTTTTATTGTCTGCATAATATATATGAGAAATTCAATATTATGTTTTCTGTGTTAAACCGCTAATTTCAAGGACCCATGAAAAAAAACATTTTTTTAACCACCAAGGTGAACCACACAGGCAGACAATAAAACCCAAACAACTACAATTCAATGTCACGCCAACTAAAAGAAAACCAAAATAGTCAAACAAAACCTAACTACAGTGACACAGACAGCGTATTTTCTACGTGTGCCTTGATCCTACGCGCACAATACTCACCTTGACTCTCAATTCTCGCTACCCTTATGCACTATAACTCAAACGGATGCATTTTAAAGCTGCAAGAATATGCCAGGAATTGAAGTTTATCGAACCTTGTATAAAGCGTTTGCACGTCACGCTGGATGAGATACAAATGAGAACGTAACCGTTATTACCACGCGACCAATGACCTCGCACGTAGTCGAGACTTGACGGTGGGAGTGTTTCGAAATCTCGCAAATCTATAACAGGTGTTACAATGTCCGGCCATATTTTTTATAGGAAAGTTGGAAATATGGAAAATATGCAAATAACATGCTAGACGAAACGTTGAAAAGTTTCAGAACACTTGGACATGTTGCCACCTAATACTGTTTTATTAGTTTCCCATAATATGAATATTTTATTTCCACATAAAAAGAAAACGATGTTATTTAAAAAAAATAAACAAAAACAATTATTGGAGAACTTTAACAAATATTACTGAACATAGTAATAAGTCTTATTTTGTTGTAATTTATGCCAACCACAAGGTGGCGTTCTATTGGAAGCTTTCAATGCTTTGTTTTTATTTAGCAAAACATGTTCTACCAACATAACTGTTGTATTTTAATGCTTTTACAGACTTCCAAATGATTCGGTATCAGTGGAGATGTAAGAATACCCTTTATTTTCTGTAATCTGTAGAATTATTAGCACTCGATATTTTAAGAAATTCAAAAAGGGCATCTTTACTTTTGGAAGGCAAATCAGGATTTTTCACAAATAGCAAATGATTCCATAGATGATTCCACAAGTAACAGCTCCAATAGTTAATGTTTTTCAACAGAGCTTAGTGATCATTTCCTTATTCAAAACAATTACAGACTGAAGACCATTTGCAGGCCATGATGGAGACGGGGGGGGGGGGGGGGGGGGGGGGGGGGGGGGGGGGGGGGGGGGGGGGGGGGGGGGTGTGGGGGGGGGGGGGGGGGG
>JAOYMR010000013.1:4208266-4238699 GCA_025802075.1 Tenebrosternarchus preto | reverse complement strand
ACACACACACACACACACACACACACACACACACACACACACACACACACACACACACACACACACACACACACGACCCCATGATTTCTGGCCAGATGGAGGCCACAGTAGGCATTTCCACTGGTACGCAAAATCTGTACCACAACAACTGCGAAAGGTTTAGACTTGTGCTGTCCAGAAGAAGGGCAGCAGAGAGGAGAATGGAGGGACTCACCTTATCTCCACTAGAGTAGAAGAAGTATCGCAGTCGTACGATATTGCAGTGGTCCAACTTCCTCATGATCTGAAGCTCCCGATTCTGCATTGGTGAGAATCAACAAAGGAGACAGGAAGATGTAAAAACCCTAGAAGACTATTTCTGCTTTTTGAAAAGCCACTGAATCATTCTGAAAGCGCCACAGCACGTACAGAGAGATTCGTTTCTACTCTTTAATATATGAATGCTTTAAAAAACGGGCAGATTTAAATAGAGTTTAAATCCTCCATATACAGTTCGTTACATTCTCCTTTGAGGGCGTATATAATTAATCTAGGAAATGCACACACGCCCTTCCATGCTCACCTTGAATCTCTTGTCCTGCAGGACTTTCTTGATGGCCACTAGTTCCCCAGTATCGCAGAGCTTGGCCTGGTAGACCACGCCGAACGAGCCATTGCCGATCACCTTAGTGTCTGTGTAGCTGACCTCCTGAGGCCTGTCTGGACCCTGCCCCGGGGTCGCCCCCACCGTGGTCACCTTGCTGCCATCTTTATCCCCTGTGGAAAGAGAAAGAGACAGAGAGAGAGAGAGAGAGAGAGACAGACAGAGAGAGAGAGAGAGAGAGAGAGAGAGAGAGAGAGAGAGAGAGAGAGAGAGAGAGAGAGAGAGAGAGAGAGAGAGACTCAGCCTACACCCAGTGAAATATACGGCACCTTATTATTTCAGATCTCCAACCTGCAGCATTTGTCGGTCCATGTCAAAGGTCAAGGCCACACCGCACGTCACACTGAATCGCAATAGCTGCTAATTGGGTGAAAGCTTTACTTAGAAGAGAGAAAAAACCCACCACCCACCACTGACAGCGCGCGCGCGCGCACACACACACACACACACACACACACACACACTCACACACACACACACACACACACTCACACACACACACACACACACACAAATGCATAAATATATACATATATACTCAAGCAGAAGTCACACCTCGGTAGCACTTCATCTCACACCAACCGCTGTTGGCACGTTCTACCGGTGAGCGCGTGACAACGTGCGAATAAAAGAGCCGGCAGCTGGGAGGGGTGAAGGGGAGCGGTCAGGCCCTCCCACGTCAAGGAGCTCCACCCACTCCAAGGAACCTACAGCTACTCCAATTTGACCTTGGGGTCAAATGAGGGCGCAAGGGTGCTTCTCAGAGAGAGGGAGTCTGTATTTCACCTTTCACCCAAACATCAGATGCTCAGACCTGGGGGAGATCGCTATGCGCTCAGCTGTTCTGAGGTGCTTCAGAGCTGGTTAGATAAAGTAAAAACTGGATCAGACAGGGCTTCACTCAGCTCTTGTAACATCTTCATTAGTATATTCTCCTTGTTCTCAGAGCCAGAAATTACTCACTTTCATCACTTCTCTATAACAAATACTTTTAAATTAATTCTACTCATTACATCAGTTTAACCAGATGAAACCAGCTGCCACACACGAATAACTTGTCATAACTAAATTTACATTATTTTCAACTGAATTTATTAAATCAGAATCAACTATAAGAAGAAAAAAAACAATTATTACATCATATTTTCCTGTAAATGCAGCGCATTTATTATTATTATTATTTATTATTCTTCTTCTACTCATGTAGAGCAGTGTGGTGGATTGTGCCCATGGGCACTGCAGATGTACTCTTGGCATTAGCAGCACACTGTGTTCGATCTGCTTGGGGGATCTCTTCCTTTTACCTACCCAAGCTATGTCCTCGCGTGACCCGGGAACAGGTTCAGCTCCCTGAATAACTCTCGACTGATGTAGAGGCTGCTGTGTGGGCTGGTGCTCTTTGAATGAGCATCTTCTTTGAATGCAAGGGATTACTAGTGCCCTTCCCAGCAGCTCCAGGAACAGCCTCCTCTTGTTAAACTTACCAGGCATGCAGGTAAGGGCTGATCTCATTCCAGATGACTAATGCACTGTTTTCGAACATGGATGCTGTTATAAAAGATGGCCAGTGGACAGCAGGAGTGACGGGCTTTCCTGTCTTCAGTGACTGATGTGCGCGTCCTTGCGCAGGACTGCATTCCTGTTTCTCTCTGACAATAAGAGACAAGCGTGGAGGTGGTGGTGAAGGCGAACGGGAGAAAGTCATCGTCGTCTTTCCTTCGCTTCGTTGTAAGAAGCGCGGCCGGGAGTTCGGGTTTGTTCGTTTTAACCGTGCCCAGCGCGGTTATCTTCTTGAGTAGACGCTGGCCAGATTCATACGTCATAAAACTGTCTCGCGGAACACGGTGGCCTCTGAGACCTTCAGAGTCGTATCAAGAACAAAGAATCTCTTGCTTCAATATCAGGGACACAAAACCACAAATCAAGCGTCAAATAAGAAAAAAAAAAATACAGCCAACAGTAAAATATTATATAACAAATAAAGTTGCCTATCTATTGACCTTCAGGCCCTTGTTTGTAAAGATGGCAGAACTCTCCAGCCACTGATCCCAGATTGTCCAGATCGTTTTTCGGGTCTCAAGTCACGGTTTTCAAATCTGAGAATGTGCGAGAAAGTGTGAAACACCTTCAAAGGTGTTTGAAAAACATTGTTGCCCTCATTTCAAAGACTGGACGAGGCCTCAGCTTAGGATCCGTGTACGCCAGCCGAGATCAGTATAACCTTGTAAGATCAGTATAACCTTGTACGCATGCGGGCCATTGGTATTCATTTTCTTCCAGTCTTCTCCAAACTTGCAAAAATCCAGAACATTAGTCTTTTCAAGGATGATTTTTCAATGGCTAATGTGATAAAAAGATAGAAGTTTGAGGCACTGTCCTTGGCATTGTACATGGTTAATCTTGTAAGCCCTGGAGTCATCTTCATTATATTGTGTAATGCCAACCCGCCCTGATTGACCAAGAGCGATTAGTACCATTCAAGTTTGCCGTTTGGCAAAAATCTCTCTCGGCTTGGTGGTTTTCGAAAAGCTCCGACTCTGACGCATCATGATCAGGGTTATATTCTTCAGTCGTCTTCGTCATCGTCATCGTCATGTATCTTTTCTCCCTCTCTTCCTTTATGGTTTTGGTTACACCTGTTCATCTGAAGTTAGCAGGTTGCGCTATTTTAAGTGAAAGAGTACAGGTGCGAGTGAGAGAACAAAATGGTTGCTTTAATGAACTTAACAAGAATTCATAACAGGAGCAAACCGAGTGCAAAATGGAACGTGAAGTTCAGGAAAAGAAGGGAAAAAAAAAAGCTAAAAAAAAAAAGGCAAAGTGGTCCTGAAGACTTTAAGAGCTTAACAGACCAGTACTTGGTCAAAGCATTAGTTTGGAGGATCTTCTGGACTTCAATATGGGGAGAGAATCAAGGTGCAGAGACATATGAGTGGTGACTGGGAACCTGGAAGTGGCAGAGTGTCATGAATGGTAGGAGGATTGGCGAGTGACGGGTCGGAGGTCTCCGATTGGCTGGGTGAGAGAGAGAGGGGTGATGTGTGGGTGGATGACTGTGTGTGTGTGTGTGTGTGTGTGTGTGTGTTGGACATTGTACCCTGCACACATGGTTTCAGTAAAAAAAAAAAGAATCTGGGGTCCTGACACAAGTAGTGCTTTTTACAGAAATATGACCACCACCCCAATCAGCCATTTTATGCAAGAACACGATGAATGTCTCCCAGAGAAATGTTCTTACTTTGAGAAATGTCTGATACTGTGTATCATATCAGTGGTATTGTGTGTGTGAGCATTAAAAGTTCAACAGCACAAAAGGTTTCTGTTTCTCATGGGAAGAATGTGTATTCCCGCAAGAAGAAGGTCCAGGTGTGAAGTTTGCGGATGAATAATTGTGTAAATTCATGGGGATTTTTTTAAGCATACACAATAATTTTTCTCTATTATTTTCCATCTCCCTGTGTATGAAAATGCTTTTGAAATAATGTGTTTTATGCTTTTTTACTTCATAAATACTTTAGTTATGTTATAAATAATGTAGTATAGTAAAACCATTTTTACAACTGCTGGGTCAAAAATGACCCAAAGTCAATCTTTATACCACAAACATGTACAGCTTTTCTTAAGGCACAAGTCAAATTTCACGCAGAAAGCAAAGTCTTCGGTGTGGTTTTTTTCCTCCACTATTAAAAGTCAGAACAGGTCCATTCTGAAACGCATTACTAAGCTTAAGACCACAGTAAGGCGAGGTAAGAAAAGTTCGTGGGTAGATTCTAGAACCAGTATATTTCTGATGACAGATTAAAACAGGCACAACAACCTGCATTAAATACATATAAAAAATTCTAAAGGGGCCTTCTTTAAATAAATAAATAAATAACTGAAGATACAGGGACACCCCACCCTCACAGCAACTAAAGTGGAGATGTATAGGTTATGTGGAGATGTACAGGTTAGTCTATACAAATTAATCTGCTTATCTGTGGTTTTGCTGACAAGAGACACATGTGCACGTACACAGTGTGTGTCTAGACCAAAATGAAAAAAAAACATTCTATGTTAGCAATTAACTGATTAGAGAAGTTTAACAAACCAATTAAAGCTGCAATTAGAATGTGAAAGCCAAAATTAGCGGTCGCCACCGGTAACAGTGCATCTGCGACTCTACCCTGCAATCGAGCCACAAAAGCTGTCCCTGACGAAGAGTGGAGGAGGTTTGGTTCACTGGAGCGCTGCTGTCTCGTTTTCCCACTCCAGCTGCAGGCTCAGCTCTGAGACGTGGTAGTTATGTTGCGGTGTGAACAATACTCGTTAAGCGTGGATCCGACAGCCATTCGCCAACGATCTCACACTCCGCTTGGAAGTTCAATTAAACTACTTGTAAGCCTACAAGTTGCAGAGACGGAACAGGACGGGGAGAGACAATGTCTGTTCCGTTTCTAAATGCTAAATAAAACGGAACAGGAGTTGAACATGAAATATTTGGCTTTCTTTGTTTTAACTGAGGCAGGTGCAACAAAAAAAAAATCATGACTTCATGATTGCAACCCTCCCCCCCTCCCCCCCTCCCTGCATGTACCATGACTCAGCAGGTCTGCTGAAGAACGGCGAGCGGAATCCTTCATGGCTGACAACACAGCTGTTCTCCAAAAGTACCACCGTTTGCCATGTGTGGGTAAAGATTTTGACTGTGTCTGCACTGACATTTACTGCTTCCCTCACTGCCACCACACTCCTCTCAGCTTATAGCGTGTTGGACGTTGGGCAGGAGCAGATATGAGCGTTTACCTTCTTGCTTCAGCGTCACAGGGAATGAGTGGAATATTTCTGTACACAGAAACACTAAGTTATAGACCAGCTGTGGTTTGGTGCCTTCACTGTAAATGTCCTGATGGAGATTCTGATACTTAGTAGTAGCTAAGAACAAGTCACGAGATTTTAGTAGATGTCAAGGTCACATCTGCAGCATCGTTCATTTTCCAGATAAGGCACTGAATACTTGAAGGTACATTCAGTAAAATCAGGTTTATACAGGAAGCTGGACACGGCCGGTAAACCATTAAATACAGGCACCATATAAACCTCATGCAGCAGAAGCTTGTGATTACAGAAAATCCCGACACGTGTTTAGAAAAAGCCGAGGCCCGACAGGCAAGAGGAGGTGGGACGGAACAGTGCGGCGTCTGGCAAAAACGGTGCAACAGTGGCAAAGCACATTCAAGGCCGTTTTGAGATCAATAACCCCTCTGGTCCTCATATCTCAGGCTTTCCGAGAACAAGACAATTCAGAGTAAATGTCAAATACGTTGGAGGCTGGGGGTGATGGAAACTAGGAAACTAAAAAGAGGAGGGGGGGAAAAAATCACCATTATAAATGATACGCAAAGCTGATGTGTTCTGTCAGGCTCTTGGTGAGCCAGTAACTACATGTGGTGTTTCTCTCCGAGTTTTCACAATTCAGCAACACTTTAGTCCCGATTCCTCCAAAGAGCATTTTGTTACCAATTACACATACAAGAGATCCCTTCTTCAGAGATGGTAGTCATTAAAATCCAACACACAGTCAGAGATCAGCCTGTGGCAACAAGCACAGCTTTGTGGAAGGGTTTTGATGGACGGGTTCAAACATGATTTCGGATGAAAGTGATATGTTAAAACAGAAAGGGAGTCTGTGAACCCGGTCTTGTGCCTTGGTCGGAAAGACGAGGAGAGATTCAGTTGACTGGCTGTCCCGAAGGGCTGGAACGGGCATGTGTGCGCGCGCACATGGGAGACATGGTTCTCCAACGTTTTCCTCCCTCCCTTCGTTTACCGCTGCTCACGCGGAGCGAACGCTTCCGCCCAGCGTTTCCCATCAAACGGCACGCTCGCACGCACTAGCGCGCTTATTTCAGGAAGGCAGGTCTGCGCGTTACGTGGATCCACTATGTGGACGCCGTAAACAGCCCAATCACTACCCAAGTCTTTTGGAAACAGGAAAAGAAGTGGAAAAAGTTAGTGAACGGAAACCAGTAATAGAGAGGAAATGAAAATGCTGCAGGTCTGTGGTTGATATATAAATGAAATCACATAAAACAACTTTGTTTTTTGTTTGTTTGTTTTTTTAAAGGTCATATAGTAATTTATATAATTTTTCACAACTAATGATTTTCTGTAAGTAAGGGACACAGCTGCTGGCTATGATCTCACTGCATACATTATTGACGATCTCAGTTGAGTAAATTTAAACTTTTTTTTTTATGGCCTGTAAAATTCATAATTCATGCTGTCATCCTAGTTCAGGACGCATGGAAAACACCGCACTGCAGGAAAGTTTGTGAGGTTTGCGATACTCAGCATAAAGAATCAACTGGAGTACAGCCTCCTCCCCACTTCCCACTCCACCCCCAGACAGCCCCCTGCTTCCTCAGAGGAAACGCACCATTGGCTGGGCAGGAAGTCCGACATGCCTTCAAGCCTCTGAAATCCTGAAGGAGTGAACTGTCTGGCAAAAAGTGAGCAGAGGTCACACGTCTGTGTAGTAAACGCTTGGGACCGCATGGTGTTGGGACCCTCTCCACCAAACAAATTAAAAAAACAACACAAAACACAATGCAATGTTTAAAGTAAACTGTTGAACCCTTAACGTGATCTGATTTTAAGGTATGGCCAGCTGTGTTCTGATCAAATTTATGCACACGTCTATAATTCTTCGATCTTGTGAATGCCCAGCTGCACACAGCAGACCTTTGTGATCATCAGTACTGCAAAAGCCTGTTCTGCAGTTGTGTGTCCCCTAGCACCCGGTCCTTCCACGGCGTTCGGAGAAAACTAGACTTCCTTTAAGCGGAGTACAACGTACAGGCGTGTGTGTGTGTGTGTGTGTGTGTGTGTGTGTGTTCGAAGGCAGAAATGCAGTGCTGGCAAGAGGGTTTCTCACACACACGCACGTGCGTTTTCATGTTCGAGCTCATCCCGGAGAGAAAGAACATTTCTCTACACGTACGCTTTTTAGATAAACTGTGACACACACGTCGACACGCCCCCTGCACCACGGACCAAAGCCACATGGTGATACTTCCTAAAGAGCTACATCACTACGCACCAGCAGCGCTTGAACAAAACTAGCAGGCTGCTTTTCACTTTTCTTTTTGAATTTTACTTATTGTTCATTACAAATCTTTCATCTCACTGACATTCCCTTTAGTAGGGCAGCGTTCCAGCCATCATTACTCCTTCTCTGAGGCATCTACATGACCGGATAAAAGAGAAGCCTCCAGTACAAGAAGTGATTGAAACCAGGTGCTGTAACAAACATCTAGCCTAACTGTGGCTCGGTCCTGTCATTAGTGATACAGGAAAAGGGTTCAAACAGGAATGATCTTGAGGACATTATGATGCTCTATAAAAGGTGTACTGAAGCGGGGCCTTTCTGCTTCTTCTTCCTAGGGTCAAAGGTTCAGGGATAAATTCCTTCTGCTCATACATCAAAGACTTTCAGATCTTCTGATTCACTGACACACACACACACACACACACACACACACGAGGATGAGTTATATACACCTGCAGTCTCAGAAGGAGGAAGCATGTACACAAATATGCCATGAACTTGCATCTGTATTTCACAGTTCTCATGTGTTCACTTCCATAGTGATCAGACCCACATGAAAGGACACTTTCCCCCTCTAACAGCAGAGCCATTTTTATGCTTTCGAATGAAATGTAAACGGAAAGTAACAATCAAAAACAAAACATCTCTATGATTGAACATGCAGAACCATTTATGTGCTGTTCACATTTACTGGACTGATGAATTATTGACGACAGTGACTCAATGAGTCAGAAGTGACCAGAACAAGACAGCAAAGGAACCCTTTAAACCTTATTTGTAATTCGTACAGTTGTGGTCCACATGTTATAATCTGAAATGTTACTGTATTTAATCTGAAAAATTGAAAGCATTTTTTGAATCTGCCAAAATCTTCAATCCTTTTACATGTTTAGCCCAAAACTGAAAATGTCATTTTGGGTTAAATATACTTGGCAAGCCAACAAAAACAAACAGCTTTTATCACAAGCCATGATGGCATTGTGATCATACCATTCCTTAGTTTATGACCGAGGAGGACAACGTACTGTAGGATTTAGTGGTTTTTTTTTTTTTCTCCTTCTTTAATCACAGCACATTTTGTTTGTGTGCTTTGGGTGTGTGTGTTGGAGGGTTGGATGATGGGGGCTCAGACAAAGTGCTCAGGCTGAACACGCGTGACGAGGTCAGAGTACGAACGCCCACGTGCGCCACATCAGGCCAAGACGCGGCATGAATCGGCTGAAGCGGCTCTCGCGTCCGTGGCATAGTTTCTTAAACGAGTGGCTCACGGCGGCTTCTACGGGTTCTTTTTGACTGCTGCCATGACATCTGCAACAGGAGAGATCAGGTTACTACGAAGCTGCTGTACAAGTGCATTCATTGACCTCAAGTGTGTACGTGTTAAAGTATAGTAAGCAAAAGCCAACAGTGACAAAATCCTCAAATAAATCCTGGGATATTCCACACGCAGAGACATAGAAAACGTGTTTATCCCTGACAGGCACACGCGCGCGCGCACACACACACACACACACACACACACACAGTCTGAGTAGGCATGTCTGAGGTAGCGGAAGATGACGCGAGTGTCAGGTGTCACACGCCTCTGCTGAGGACACGCCCAGCTCAAGAACGCCTGCTGGGCCTGGGCGTGGTGAGACGTCTCACCAAACGAGGTTACGCGAAGAGTTACGGGGGGATAAAGGAGGGAGAAAACAGATCTTTCCCCTCGGTCAATCTATTGATGGAAAGTATTATACCACAGACTCTTCAAACGCTCGGTAACGTTGATCTTGTTTCAGCTCCAGCAGCTGTTCCCTAGTAAAATATGAAAGTTTGCTGTTTTTCCTCTTGCAACATGTTGTCTCAGGAAATCTTGCTGCAGGGACTGGAGCACCAGCGTTAATCTGGGTGGGCAGGGTGACGTTGTCCCGCCCAACTGCTGATTTTCAGTCCCTTTTGCCAGAACCGAGTGCGTATCGACGGTCTTGTTGAGGAAGCTTCCTTTGCCTGGCATGCATGTCGTTTCTCTGCCATCCAAGGGCAGGCACCAAGGCAGAGAATTAGCTTCCTTTCCCTTACCTAATATAACCTAGCGTTTTAGCAGATCCTCTGCCTCTTTCTTGGCAACAATACCAGATGTACATGAGGACACGGGTGTGCCAAGGTACGCCATGTTTTCCATCCAATGTGAAACCTGTTGCTAGGTGATTTCCCCCCCCCCACTTGACCAATAGCCAATAATAATTCGGTTGTTAAGACAAGGTACTTTGGGGCCTGTCTAAGAACAGCGGAAGAAACTTTAGAGAAGAGCTTTTTTTTTTTTTTTTTTAACAAAATAGGAAAACTAAGCTGAAGGAAAAGGGGTCATTCTAGATCATCAAAGGCAATATCAGCAATAAAGTTAAAAGCTTTGCATACGCACATCATCTATAGTAACACAACCGTAAGCACAATTGCATTACTAGGAAAGCAATGTCTAATAAATGTTACAGCGAGTTACCGAGTCATGTTGAGTTACTTGGCTATTGGATGTAGTGCACAAATAAAAAGGAAATTATGCTGCCAGTAATTTGTCTTGTCCACAAAATGTACTTCCTTTTTTTTTGGTACGACCTCTGAGAGATCGCTGGTCTGAAGATCATCCACGCCAGGTGCTCCTCGAAGCTACGTCAGAGGAGGCTCATTGAGAAGGTTGTTATACAGATCTGTGGGATTTCAGCACGAGGCCAAAGCACACGATCAGATCCCCAGTGCACCAGTGCTCCATCAAAACTGCACAGCAGAGCGGTCTGGCACTGTTGTTGGGTGTTAAATTTGGTCTGTGCCTGTGATGTGTATAAAGCAACTTTTGATATGACTAGAGGACTGGCTTAGAGTTGGCAGTAACCGTGCTTGTTATAGGCTGTTAGGACCAGAGCTGTCAATTATAGTGATTTTTTTACAAATATTGTAATAGTTCATTTATCATCAAGACAAAAAACATATGGTCAGGTGTTGTGAAGATCATTTCTAGCATTTCTATTTTGTATGAGGTATGACTTTTACATATGATGCTGACAGGCTCTCAAACCAGAATGCAAGATTTCTTCTGAAAATCTGGCCTCAGACTGTTGATCAGGACAGGGGTGACCAACTACAAACATCTACTGCTCACTTGTTTCTAGATGTGTGAAGACCTTGATTAACAGGGCCAAATGTGTTAGATTGAAGCTGGGCTATACATGACATTTGATTACCTGACCCCTGTCTTAACATGACAATCAAATATCCACAAATGGAGACCCACGTGTCCACGAGCCTCCTCTGCTTTGCCAAGTATGTAAGTAACAGGGCACTAGGAAGTATGTTAGTAACAGGGCACTAGGAAGTATGTAAGTAACAGGGCACTAGGAAGGGATTAGGAGGCCAATTGGGACAGATGCCAGCATAAGTGACTCAGAGAGCTGTGTGATCTGCCCTTCCTAGAGTGCATGATGGGGAGCCTGACATCATTAGGGCAGGAAATGACTGACCCAGTAGAGTTGGGTGAGGAAAAAGAGTGTTAATCAAAGCCACAAAAAAAGGTCGGACTATAGCCTGCAGAAATCACACATTACTTAACCATAGACAGCTAGGTATAGATGAGAGAGAATGAGAAGACATGTGGAAAAATAGGGAGAACAGTCACTACGTACAATACGTATACCTCTTACTCATTCAGTGGCAAACATCAAGACATTTTGCTACAATCCACCCCTCGCCCTGTTCTGACCCAGGTGCCTCTGCGATTTTTACATCACTAATCTACACTCAGAGCCGCAATTATGGTGTAGAATGGTAGGGTTCATCACTCTATAGCCAACACTTACTCCAGTAATGCAATTGGACACCTGTCATGAACGGAGCTTGGGCAGTTGAAACCCAGTCCTTCTCTACAGACCTATGGCCAGTTGCTCTTAACCAATAGTTAACCTAGCCACACCGGCTCATTAAACTGCTTCTGGCCACCCGTCTCTCTTGCCACAAGCACTATCGCACGGCTAAGTTTTCTACTTAGGGAGTACCGGATAATGCGTCCGATCGTTTAAAAGCGCCCATGATGCAAAGACGACCAGACGGAAAATCACCCAAGCCCCGAAGCATTGTAAACGTTGTCAACGCATTTCAGTTTCCAGCTTCAATGAATCGGGTGTAATTGGGAAAACTGTGACTCGGCACATCGCCTATTAGAGGCATTTTCGCAGAGTGCACTTTAACGTAACGGTTGCTTCCTGATCGGGTTGCCTTTCCCTTGACATGGTCGATGCATTTCAAGTTAAACCTTTAAAAGGCAAGTCTTGTTAACTTACAGTAAACGGAACAAAAACGAAAAATAAAAAAACATGTACTTACGGCTGACTTTCATGTTGCCAAAAGCTGAAGGCTGCGGCACGGGCTTACAGCTCTCCGCAAAGGAGGTGGTTCTGGGCCGACCCGACATTTCTCCGATCCCTTTCCTCGGTTTCTCGACTGACAGCACAGTTAGTGCCAATGTACACCTTTCCCAACGATTTCCCTTTGGCTTTTTTGATAACAGACAAGCTCTCTTATCATAGAAAACAGCGACGTGAACTCCACGCTGCCCTTGTTCAGAATTATGTGATGGTCAGCTAAATTCCTCGGCTCTATCTATGGTAAGCAGAAATTATTTATTCCATTGCTCTAAACGTTTTGGTCCCTTTAAATAACTTTATTAGCTGGTCATATAACTAGTTATACACTGATACACTCAACGGGGTAAAACTGTCAAAGGATAAACATGGGAAAAAATCACACGCACTTGCTCAACAAAAAAAAAACGCCTTTTCTGTATTAGCTGGTCAGCTAAGTAGCAGGAGAAAGCTAACGTAGAGACAATATAGCTAGCTAGCTACCTAATGTAGCTATGTGCTTGTAAAATGTAACTAACATTAGCTAGAAAGATACCTAGACATAGAGGAAAAAAAGACAAAATAGCTAGCTACCTAGCTACACTGTGTTGCATTAGTTTCTGGCGTTCAATGTGCATTTAGGTAGGTTAGCTAGCTAGCTAATCGTCCTCACATAAAGCTAGCTAGTTTTGCTAAAACTGAGAGGATCCATGCTCCAATCACTTGCCATGGCGACTGCCTTATTCTACTTTGCCCAACATTCAAAACGACTAAAATGTGGAAATTGCCAGTCCTTGAATAAAATTGCTCGTACACTGATCTCAGCTTCACTACTCCCGTAAACATGGAAATACTGTTAATGATGAATTTCGTCTAATGGCTAGAGCTAGATGGAGTAAACCTTGTCCGAAGCTGCCTCTGGGAATCTTCAATTAAACCAGGCCAACCACTAGACTCTATGCGCCGAATCTTTCGGACCGCTGCTTCTTTTTTTTTTTTTTTCGTTCCGAAAAAGATAACGTCATTTACTTAAAAGTACGAGTTCGGTCATACAGACAACGCTCTTTACGCAAAACGACTGTTACGGGAATCCGACATGGTGTGTGCGCGCGCACAGTGACGTGCTGCCGTTGCGTAAAACCAATCCACAGCGAATCCTGAGAAAATGGGTGGAGAAACTACGGACCAATGAGTACCTACCTGGAAAAGGAAGATAAAACTCGACCTCTAGTGTTCGGGTGGTGAGAGAGGTGGTATTATTGCGACAAAGACTGATGTCTAAGAAACGTTATTCAACACTTCCTTGCGCTGTCTTTACTGATGATTCAAATGTCTGACAACTGCATATTGTTTAAAAATGGCTTATACAGTAGTACTACTGTCACGGATTATTTATGTTTCACATGCCTGTGTAGGTAGTATTGCGTGAGTCTCCACTGTAAAACAATTGTAATAATCATAAATAAACAAATTCATAATATTCTATATAATATTGCATGCTGGTCTTATGGCAGATCTTAATGTACAGTAGTCTAATGCATGCCCAGATCAATGTTGGATCACCCATTTGATGTTACTCAGCTGGACTTTCCCAGAATCTGAGTGGCTATACTGAAAGGGAAAGATTTAACTGGCCAGAGACCAAAACTGTGATTTAAAGTTAAAAGTGCATCAGCATCACTTAGACAGTGACATTAAGTAACGTGAATATATATTTGAACACTTAGACAGTAAAATTATGTAAAGTGATTATATATTTGAACACATTTACTTTAGTTTTAGAACATTTTGTTTCTGTAAATTTTACAGGATCATGTTGTTGTGTTACATGTGTAAAGTATGGGTTTAGAATTGTGCATACTTATGCATGCCTGGAATGTTTGTAAGTGTGTAACAATGACAGCCTCAAAACCGGTGTATAAATGTGTGCACAACCAATGTCTCTGCAATAAAAAAAAAAACATTAATTAAGAAAATAGCAACACTTCATTACTTCCTGTCAGTGTAAAACAGTGCAATACATTATTTTGGAAGACACTAAATCAGAGACCCTCCTTCTGACTTTATGAGCACTCTGGGCATGCATGTCCAAGATGCTTGGTGCAATTGTGAGAGCCAAGTTTAGCCGAATGAGAAGTAACAATGAATGTTATGAATGATTGTATGAATGATTGTTAAATAAGACCACTGTTTTGGTTGAGAAAAGTCTTTTCATATGTCTTACACTGAGTCATATGGGATAAACTCACATGTCTTATGTCCAGATCTGACAGGAGCCCAGATAACTATGTTACAATGATTAGTGCCATTACTTTGTTTATCCATTAATGAAACTATATTTGGAATACTATATAATATCAATATATCTATAATTAGATATTACACATACTTCAGATAGTAAAAACCTCACTCTTATTGGTCATTGTGGAGAAACTGTATTGGAGAAGTCTCAATTAAAAAAGAGAAATCTGAAGCAACTGTGTTAAGTAATTACAAACGCATCTCAAATCTATAGTTCATTAGGAAAATGACTGAGAAAACATACTTGAGGAGTGGATTGGACTGTCAGGAACAGGGTTCATTCTTGAGGAGTGGATTGGACTCTCAGGAACAGGGTTCCTTTTAGGTCTAAAATGGTTCATTTTGTACCTGTAAGGCAGGAATTCATTTCTCGAAATAGAAACTGTGTTTCTGAAAGAGTGCCAGTGACTTGTGATGTCCCCCGGGGTTATTACTGATGTTATTATTGATTATTATCGATTATTAAGCCACTTTTATTTAACTTAGATGTGCTTCCTCTTGGCCAAATCATACAGGATTTTGGGCTATCACAGCTACACAGACGACTCTCAGATTTACTTAGCCTTCACCCCAACTTCATTCCTCTCAGTTTTCTTTGTAAGTGCCTTGAGGTGGATCATTATTAATTGGATGGGGCAAAACTTTCTGCAGTTGAATAAAGATAAAACAGCAATAACAGGTGCAGACTAGCAGCCTTTCTGGACACAAAAACCCTACAATTCCACATACAAAAAATACTACAATTCCATGAATTGTTAACGTCATCACATTTTGTGAACTGCAGTTCGCTCAAACCATCTGACGTCATATTCTTGTATGTACATTCTACAGGGTACACGCTACATAGTAGTCACGTGATGTGTGTCAAGGGAACTGCAGTTGATGAAATCCCTTCGTTTGGAATGTTCTGCAACGTCATCATGCAAAAGACACTAAGCCTGTTGAGTTTTTTGTTTATTTCTCTTTAACAGCTGAGTAATTATTCAGTTACTTTGCTTACTAATGCGGATAGACTGGACTATATGCATATAACATTGATATTGTATTTTGCATTTATAAATACGAATTTCTGTTTCATGTTGGCTAAACAGCGTGCTATAGTCACCTCAGAATAATTATTAGATATTTAACTAGGCAAAGTTAACGCCCAAAATGCATACTATTAAGATTAGTGCATAGTAGCTAAATATAGTATACCTTATAGTAATAATACCTTATAGTATTGGTGTAGAGTTCGCAATTTGAATGCAGTGAGTAAACCCATGCTTCTTTTTATTGTAGGCTCCACATTGGCTGACCACAACCAATGAAATAGCATATATTTTTACGACGACCCTACGTACTTTCTTTCGGAATACGTCGTCACGTAGGTTGTTTCCGCGCTTGGGAAAATGGCGGCTGTACAAGATGGACTGACCGATCTCGAAAGCGAGAAGGAAACAAAACCCGACATTCTCAGCGATGGGTCAACAAATCCGCCAGGGCTAACAAGCGGAGCACTTTCTACGTCGCCAGTTACAGCTCCTTCCACTGGAACAGCAAAACCAGAAGACCAGCAAACTTTACTCGCCGTGTTACAGTTTCTCAGGAGGAATAACCTAACGGAGTCGGTCGACATCCTTCGACGCGAGGCGGGTTTATCGGACGAAGTAGACGACACACAGGGCACCGAAGCCGGCGGAGGTGGACTGGGCACAGGGGTGAATGTCGGAGCCGAGAGCGGGGATGCCACTTCTCTCCTCAGTCGTGTATCCATTGTGACAGGCGCCTCCCAGAACACCGCAGCTCCTACTCCAGCTAAAGGTGGATCTTTGAAAGAGCTTGTAGTTATAGTAGTTTGTCAGATAGCTAGCGGTAGTTAGATGATTATAGCGTATCGACGTACAAAAGTTGGAAGTATGTAAGGATTCCATTAAGTGTGGTATCCACAATAGGGTAATAGACAGCGAAAACAACCTCATGCATGGAGTGCTGTCATTTTTATTAACGCAATATCAAAATGTGAGCCAGACCTGTTTTTTATTTGGTCTTCACTCACCAAGTGTCACTTTTGTTTACTATATTACTGTAGGTGGAGAGGACCAGCCAGATGTCAGCGTTGTGCTTTCAGCATACAGCCAGCAGGGGGACCCTTCTTTGTATCAAGTGTACTACAGCGGATTGAAGAAGTTTATTGAGTCGGTGCTTGACTGCCATAGGGCCGAACTGTCGCAGGTGTTCTATCCACTCTTCGTTCACATGTACCTGGAGCTAGTCTACAACAACCACGAAAATGAAGCAAAAGCCTTTTTCGAAAAGTAAGTCAGGTTATCACAGTCTGAATCAATTGTAGAAAAGTATAACTGATAAGCTAATAACACTGGCATGCAATGAGAATTACAGGTTAATAAATGTCTTGTATAGTGGATAAACTCAAAAGGCTGGTTTTTGAGTTGCTAATTAATCCAACCATTTAGCTCTTATTCAGCAGACAGACTTAAGTCAATGCTGATAAACTGGTTGAACCCCCCCCGCCCCCCACTACACACACACACACATACAGGTTCAGCGGGGACCAGGAGTGTTACTACCAGGATGACTTGCGCATTCTCTCGAGCCTGACCAAGAAGGAGCACATGAAGGGCAACGAGACGCTGCTGGACTTCCGCACGAGTCGCTTCGTGTTGCGCATCTCGCGCGACTCCTACCAGCTGCTCAAGAGGCACCTGCAGGAGCGGCAGAACAACCAGATCTGGAACATCATCCAGGAGCACCTGTACATCGACATCTTCGACGGCATGCCCCGTAGCAAGAGCCAGATCGACAGCATGTCCGGGAGCCTGGCAGGAGAGGCCCGTCGTGACGCCAACAAAACCAAGGTGAGCGTGGAGAACCTTCCCGATTCCTGGTGCGGACGGAGAGGAAAACCAGTCTGTGACTGTTTTTTGGTGATCCACAAACCAGTCCACAGTGACCATCTGCCAGTGCTGCAGGGCTACAGCAGAGGAAACCATCTTGAGTGAAACAGGCTTTTGCGTGACACCAGAGGCCATGTTGCCTACGCTAAGGCTAACGGGCGTGTTCTGTGCTCTGTTCTGTGGACCGGCCGCAGGTGTTCTATGGACTGCTGAAGGAGCCGGAGATCGAAGTGCCCCTCGACGACGAGGACGACGAGGCTGAGAACGAGGAAGGGAAGCCCAAGAAGAAGAAGCCCAAGAAGGACAGCATGGGCTCAAAAAGCAAGAAACAGGACCCCAACGCCCCTCAGCAAAACAGGTTGGTGCGGAGTGCACAAAGTCTGAGTCGTTACACTTCATCTGTACTATAATAATTTTCCACCTTCTATTTCTCTGCTATCTCCTTGATCGCACAGAATTCCCCTTCCGGAGCTGAAGGACTCGGATAAGCTGGATAAAATCATGTACATGAAGGAGACCACCAAGAGGCTCAGGCTCAGCCCTGAGACACTACCGTCTATCTGCTTCTATACTTTCCTCAATGCTTACCAGGTACGGTTTCATTCACCAGACTTTTGGACTGGTTGTACGTAAGAGAACCTCACTGGCTTTCCAGACATTTCTAATACCATTAACGGTAAGTGCAAGATGATTAGAAGAAGAAGAAGAAAAAAACAAAGCCTGCTGCTTCTTCAGTGGCCACATTTCGGAGTTTCTATGCTCATGTTCATGTATGGAAGTTCCATACACAAATATATGAGAAATGTGTATAAACCTACAATGTTATGGATGGAATTGCATTGCTTTCAAAAGCCTCCTGGGCCAAACCCTGACACAGTTGTGCTTCTCAGGGCCTCACAGCAGTGGACTTCACGGACGACTCCAGCCTGATAGCAGGAGGCTTTGCTGATTCCACGGTGCGCGTGTGGAGTGTGACACCTAAGAAACTGCGCAAAGTCAAATCGGCAGCAGGTGAGCGTGAGATGGTTCGGTCCAAGCACAGACTGGATCACCAACCTGGTTTTAGTAAAGATTTTTTTTCTCATCAGTATGTACACAATGCTCCACAAAGACGAGGCAAAGCCTTTTTTTTAATGTTTACATTTATTAAAAATAAACAATGAATATTCAATTTTCATAAGTATTCAAATCCTTCACTTGGTTAAAACACCTTAAATGACAGCACTGACAGCCTCAAGTCTTCTTCATAAGAATGATCTCACAAGCTTGGCACACATTTCTTCCATTCTTGACAGAATCACTCGAGCTCAGCCATGCTGTCCGAGCAGTGTCAGGGCATAGCAATCTTCAGGCCTCTCCAGAGCTTCTCTTTTAGGTTCAGGTCCAGATTGTGTTAACATTGTGGAGTACTGTGTAGTGTTTAATAATAAAAATGTAAAAGTTGGGTCCATTTTAAGATGAATCTGAAATACAATTATGGAAAAAGAAAAAGGGGCTGAAAACTGTCCACATTACTGTATGTGCATTAAGGCCAGATTTTACTGTCCATCGGAAAACCACCATTGCCCACAAATGCAATATTATCCCATCTTACTGCTGGTCTGATTCTGAAAACCCTGCCAAAGTGCAAAATCCATATCCATGAACCTCATCTATGCTGCACATCGCAGACCTCAGCCTGATAGACAAGGAGTCCGATGACGTGCTGGAGAGGATTATGGACGAGAAGACGGCCAGCGAGTCCAAGGTCATGCACGGCCACGGCGGGCCGGTGTACGGAATCAGCTTCAGCCCAGACAGGTTAGGACGGCCGATCGGCTGAGGCCAAGACGGAACAGCTGTTTGAGATGTACCACTCTGTTTCCATGAAAGCCATCCATATGGCAGGCAGACTGATGCTTTTGTGTGCTATGAATTGCAGTATGTTTGCACTAGAATGTGTACGCGGTATCTTCATGCCTTTCTAATGCTGCTCTGTGTGATATTCGGTTCGAAAATCTTCTCGATCCTTGCACGGCACAAAACATGTTGAACATCACCGTTGCTTCACTGAGACCACGTCCATAATGGTTCCACTGTGTTCACTGGGACCTTTTCTACCACAGGAACTACCTGCTGTCCAGTTCAGAGGACGGCACAGTCAGGCTGTGGAGCCTGCAGACCTTCACCTGCCTGGTCGCGTATAAGGGACACAACTACCCTGTGTGGGACACTCAGTTCTCTCCGTACGGTTATTACTTCGTGTCTGGAGGACATGACCGAGTAGCACGGTGAGGAAGGCAACATGACTGTGGCCCTGGAATCGGATTAGTGCACGTTTGTTTTTTTTTTGTTTTTTATAAAAAAAAAAAACAACATTGTACATATAATGTAACCTCTATTCAATGGAGGTTTTTTTACGTAAAGGATTTTTAATTATTCCTAAGGTTTTTTTTAGACATCGTATTTTGGGAAGTTTCGATTGTCACTTGGTCTTAAACGATGGGTCTAGACATGGCTTGGAATGACACAGATTTCATTGCAGCCTGTGGGCAACGGACCACTACCAGCCTCTGCGCATGTTCGCCGGTCACCTCGCCGACATCACCTGCACCCGCTTCCACCCCAACTCCAACTACGTGGCCACCGGCTCGGCCGACCGCACCGTCCGCCTGTGGGACGTTCTGAACGGCCAGTGCACCCGCATTTTCACGGGCCACAAGGTGGGCTTCTGCAAGACGACAGCGAAACTTCGGTGCCCCTTCAGAATTTTATTGCAGATCAATAAACAGAAACTTGATATTGAAGGAAACTGGTAAACCACAGTAACGTGGAAAAAAGTGCACGTGTTGGTGCTCCTTTCTCTTTTTATTTTATATAGATAGTAAAAACATCAGGGTACTTAAGGTTTCTAGGGAAATAGGTTTGTGGGTGTGTGTCTAATAACTGCAGTGTAATATGTAGAGGCAGTAAAAAATTGTAGTGTTCACAAAAACTGATCTGATATCAGCTTTTTTCAGTGTATCAAACAAATTGTTTAAAAGAACCAGACTGCACCAGCAAAATGCATTTGTTCCTTCCCCAGGGACCAATCCATTCCCTGGCGTTCTCGCCCAACGGTAAGTACCTGGCCTCTGGCTCGACGGACAGCAGGATTTTGCTGTGGGACATCGGCCACGGACTTATGATCGGAGAACTGAAGGGTCATACCGACACGATCTACGCCCTCAAGTTCAGCCGAGATGGCGAGCTTCTCGCTTCAGGTGTGTGAGCTGTCTTACATCCATGCGTATTACAGTATTGTATCTTCCAATGTCTTGGGGAGCAGTTTAGCCTGTTAACACCATCTTAAATTCCTTGTGTTCTGCATGAAAACAGCCTGACGTGTTTAATAACTTGGGCATCCCTAAATGATCCTGGGTTGATACAAGACTACAGAGTGCCAGAAGTCAGCTTTTAATTTTCGCGCAACACTAAGTTTATTGTGACAAATGAAATGTTTCAAGTTTAGATTATGTTCCACGATCTTCTCCCCATCCCAGGCTCAATGGACAACACTGTGCGGCTGTGGGATGCCATCAGAGCGTTCGACGACGTGGAAACGGATGATTTTACGGCCACCACCGGCCACATCCACTTGCCCGACAACTCGCAGGAGCTGCTGCTGGGAACGTACCTCACCAAGTCTGCCCCCGTCATTCACGTACACTTCACCCGCCGCAACCTGCTCCTGGCCGCTGGCGCCTATAACTCACAGTGACGGCCACGACGATTCGCCGATCTTCACGTCACTTACATCCCAGCAACGCGCTACGCGTATGACGTACAAGTCGTTCCGTTTTGCTCAACCGCACCGTCCATATCATAATGGGACATTCAAATGAGACTTGATGGGAATTTGATTGGGTTTGTTAATCACGTATTTGCATTTCCATTATTGATGCATATTTTAAGCTCCACCGAACCCAAATCAGTCGTCATGCACTTCAACCTCCGAATAACTACTTTGAATACTGTCCCTATTGCGCTGATCCAGCAGTAGCTGTACGTACACGTGTGAAACAGCTTTATGTTCTTAGTTTTTGTTTACACATCACTGCCATCCACTGTTTGGGTTTGTGCTCCAGCCCATCAATCTGTACAGCCTTTTATAATGGTGCCTAATCTGTAAATAAAACATGTTTTCTAGATGGAGTTTTAACCATTTATTTTACAATATGGGACTAAAGCGAAGTCCAAGCTTCGCCCTACATGGCAAATCCTGCAAGAGAGTGGAAAAGAGAATTATGCTGCAGCAATTACTGTTCAAGTGTTAACACTGTAATAAATGTTTTATGGCCAAAACAGGACAAAACCTGTTTACAGATTTAATAATGACAAATTCTTACCTTACTATAAATTAGCTTTTGGTGACGGCCTTCTGTTTCTTGGGCTTTAACATGAAGAAGAGGACGATGGCAGCAATGCTGCCGTATGTTGCCAGCACGCACTGAAGGTGACAAAAGGTGGGGCGTGATGGAGACATTTAAGTACATGAACGCTACTTAAACTGCACCTTGCATGAAAAACAGCGTCTGGTTAAAATAAAACATTTGTTATACGAGTTGTTGGAGAGGTTTTGGACTAAACCGATGATCTTGAGGGGGTGATTCAGGACAAAGTTCTTCCTGTCCCCATGAAGCAATTTTGATTGAGTTTCTATTACATTTCCTTGATTTTTTTAATGTAATTTTGATAAATGTGCACTATTGACGATACAGTTTCGGGTCTGGAAATCTCCTTTAATTACTAAACACCTTCTCGGACTTCCAGACCAGCTCAATGTTTGGGACTAGTCTTACTTTAGAAAACTAACCCATTATTTAGGATGATGATAACGAAAAGCGCACAACTTACGTTTCTCCTTCCCACCATGGTGTATGAATTGAAGTACTTGGCGATGCCCGTGAACTGGTACTGCGCTCCCGAGTCGTGTCCGGCCATGTTTGAATGCGCGTTCCTGTTCAAATATATTCAGTAAGCACCAGTCTTTCATCTCAGGGGAGGTTTACGTCCATCACTAGCCAACACAACCAGCATAAAGCCCATGCGACTACATTATTCGTGGTGTAATTTACAGCTATGCTAACTAGTTATCTATTCCTATCTTCGAAGGCCTGAACTCACTTGGGCAATCTTTCAAGCAAAACAACATTACTATTTAAGACATCAAATGAGTCCAGGAAACCGAAGCTAGGTGTCCAAATTATAGGACGCATAAAGAAATGCACGAATATAATCCACATCCTTTATGAAAACTCCCGAGCCTGTGGTGACTAGCTAGCATGCTACGGGGATCATGCCCTACACAGAGCATACAGGGGTAAAACCAACAAATACTCTGAAATTATATTGGGACAAAAAAGAAAACCTTACAATTGTGCAAATAATACAATACTGTTACGCAAACAGTAAATTCACCAGAACCACATCGCTTCTTACCTAGCTTGTTATCTATTAGTATCAACCCCTTCCAGTGAGCTGGTGCCCTTCAATAACTAGAGGCCGTAAAGAAAATGAACGTTCAAAACGAAGTTCCACCTATTTTAATCACTAGTCGCATACGCGATGTTGATTGGTCCAAGACAGGAAGCAGTTTTTCAACTAAACATTTATTTGGCTTATTTCAGCGTCAATAAACTCAACGGGTTCTCCTATTGGACGTCGGCGTTCCCCTTTCTTTAACGTTTTTTAAGCCCACCTACTCTTGTTTATTTCCGGGTCACAAACATGGCACGCTTTACGAAGAACATGTGAGGTTCTGTTGATGGAAGTTAACTAATTTGAACAGTTATCTAACAGTCGTCAGTTTTATGAATGTGAGTGACTTGCACATTGCAAATTATTGTCTTCTTTTGTTAGCAGCATAGATCGTGAAATAAAGTATGTAGTGTAACGTTACTTCACTTTTGCATGTAGACGTAGCGACGATATCCTTTTGGGTTTTAAACATGCTTGTTGAAGGCTAACTGGTACCATATTGTAGTGGCCTATTAGTTGTTGGGGTTTATTTACAGATGTGATAATGTAAGCCGGTGTTGTTTTTCCTAATTAATCCGCCAACAAATCTCCATCTTCTGAGAACTATCTGCGGTCAGTGCCGTGCTGGCCACGGCATTGCTAACATTGCTAGCGAATTGATGCACTGAAACCATAGCTAGCTAACGTAGCATGCTTTGGAATGTGAAAATTGTGTCTGAGTCTTGGCGGATTCTTATGGTCATCCTTGTAGATTTCCACTGAATCATGGCGTCGATAGATGAAGACTTCCCTCGTGGTGGCTCAGTCAGGAAAGCCTCTGAACCCAAATCTGTCAAGACCCGTGCTGAGGTTGACAATCTTTTTGAGGTGATGCCTGACGTCTACCGGTGCACATCTTTTACACGTTTTTCTCAAGTAAACCCGATGCTTGTGTTTTTGCCTTTCACTTAGAAGAGACACATTTATTCATCTCTGTTATTTCTTTCAGACTCGAGAACCAGAGACAAAAAAGAAAAGGAAAGCTGGTAAACAGGATGAGCAGAAGAAAACCAAAACGAGGAAAACTGAAGCTGGAGGGCTGAAGCTCAACACTGCCAATAATGTGGACATCTTGCATTTAAAGGTAGGAGCTGATGAACCAACTTTATTTTCAACCTTATTTTCCCAAAAGGCCTTCTTCCTTGTTGACACAGATCTCTTGGATTAATAAGGGCCTCTTAACTAAAGTTTCTGGACTGAATTTTACAGTGAATTTTACAGTGAAATTGAGATTTCTGCATTGACACTGGATAAGTGTTGGTCTTGTAATGAATGTAAGAGTAGATCCCAGTAATAAGCAAATACTAAAACACAAATATAGATTCTGCAGACTTGACCAATGATATTTTTTCCTCTTGCAGAATCTGAAGGTAGGCACTGCCATGCTTGGTTGTGTGAAGGATATCTCAGACTTTGAAGTTGTGCTGGGTCTCCCAAATGGCCTTAAAGGGTTCCTGCCCATTTCCAGCATCTGTGATGCCTACAACAAGATCCTCAGTGAGAAACTGGAGTCTGGTGATGATCTTGAGGTAACTCACCCCAACAGGGAAGTTTGCAGCAGTTCAGACAATTAAACCATTGGACATGTGTTCAGTTCTAAGGGACTTCCATCTTCCTTTATGCTAATGTCTTACTACAGTACTTTATCTTAACCAGAAACACTAGTCACTTGTGCATTGCATGTGCGTCCATATATTGAGTGAATATCCAGTGTCCTTATTTATTTGTGTGTGTGTGTGTGTGTGTGTGTGTGTGTGTGTGTGTGTGTGTGTGTGTGTGCAGGACGTAGTCTCTCCCTCCCACCTCATCACCCCAGGCCAGCTGGTCAGATGCATGGTGTCATCCTTGGAATCATCCAAGGAGGGATTCGTCAGTCTCAAAGTCTGCATCAACCCTAAAGAGGTCAACAAGGAGCTCAGTTCCAGCTTTTTGAAAGCAGGGATGGTAAGAACATCGGTCCATTCAACTTTAAATATCGAGAAGCTCATATCTCGATTATGCCCTACTCGTAGGGCTCATAGGGCTTCTCGACATTTAATTCGAGCATTTAAATTCCTGATATGTGAAATATATTTGCCCGTTTTTATACTTTTTAGTGCTCTAATCATTCGCTGTTTTCTATTTGGTTTCAGATTCTTGGCGGGTGTGTGGAGAGTGTTGAGGATCACGGTTTCCTCGTCGATATTGGAGTGAAAGGAACCAAAGCATTTCTGCCCAAAGAGATAAAAAAGAATGGAGCCAAGTCACTCAAGCAAAGTAAGCAGAAGAGAACAAGAAATGTTGTGGGTGCTTGATGTCAAGCTTCTTTAGATCACAGCCAAAAAAGTTTGGTAAAGCTCAAGGTGTTTATGTTCACGTCCCATGTTAACGCGAACCGTCCTGGATCCCTGTAAGGTACGCACGTCTTCGGCTCCCTGGACCTGAAGGTGGGCCAGTATGTGACGGCCCTCCTGGAGGAGGTGCAGAGCAGCGGCCGGGTGGTGCGCCTCTCCCTGGATCCCGCGGCCATCGCTCAGGCCTACGCCGAAACTCAGCACGGCTGGACCCTGGGCAGCCTGCTCCCTGGACTGCTGGTCCGAGCCCACGTAAAGAAGGTATGGACTGGTTTGTGATCTGCTTACACACACGTTTTACACTGCAGAGTCAAGGAGGCTCAGAGATGTGGCTTGTTGTGGTTCAGCCATCATGCCTGTGTGTGTGTGTGTGTGTTCTGTAGGTTACAACGCATGGACTGATAGTGACGTTCCTCTCATCTTACACCGGTATGGTGGACTTCATGCACATTGACCCAGGCAAAGCGTCCAAATACAGCATTGGTGATGAGGTGAGAGTAAGCTGACCTCCATCCACAGTTTCCTTAATGGTGGCTGAAATATTGAGAGTTGGATGAGTTTTATCTGTAATACAGTTAGTAGGGCAAAGGAATAGGTGTAAAAGCAAATTTGCCCCCACCCCCCCCTTTAGGTGAAAGCTCGCATTCTCTATGTGGAGCCCTCCTCTCGTTTGGTGGGCTTGTCCCTGCGCAGCCACCTCTTGCCACCAGGGGGCGATGTGTTGGATAGGGGCCCGTGTGAGCGCATAGGGGAGGTGCTGCAGGGCTGTAAGATGACGGCTGTGCATCACCACTCGGGAGCCGTTGTGGAGCTGCCCGACAGAGCCCTCGCCTTCATCCACGTGAGTCGTGTGCAGACAGGATGAAGAACTTGGCTTTTCTTGCTGTGCTTCCTGCCATCCAAACAATAAAAGCGCGTCCATTTTAGCTTCTTCAAAAAAAAAAAGGCTGAGATGTTTGTGTGGTCGCTCTCGCAGAAAAACCAAATGAAAGAGCCCAAACAGGAGTTCAACATGAACAGACAGCTGGCGCAGCTCGAGCACACACTGAGGATCACGGACTACAGCCCGCTGGAGCAGATGCACCTGGCAACACTGCGCAAGTGTGTGTGTGTGTGTGTGAGAGTGTGTGTGTGGTTAGCCTTGTTGGAATGTCAAAATGTGAAAGTTCTGCTTTAACATTCCTCCCATTTCATGTCTCAAAGGAGCATCATCAACGCACCTTTCTTCAGCTACTCGGACGTCAGGGTGGGCCAGCTCATCGAGGTGAGCGAGACCGAATGTTCCGCGTTCCCGTCCGCAGCGTTGCGGCCCGGCTGTCGGGACCTGACCGCGAGGCTCTCTGTGTTCTTTCAGGGCACGGTGCAGAGCCTGGAGAGGTACGGGATGCAAGTGAAGATCTCGGACCACATCAAGGGCCTGGTTCCCAGAATCCACCTGGCCGATGTTGTCCTCAGCAACCCTGAAAAGAAGTACAAGGAGGGCATGAGGGTGATGTGTAGGGTGAGCTGCTCCCACGTTTCCTATGTAATAGGAAGGGAGGGAAAAAAATGTTTGTATCCCTTGGCCTGGGTGCATTTTTCAAGATTCTTGTGAAAAGAATCTTGTTTTCTTGCCAGTCTAATTGTCTTCTGAATACCACAAACCGAAGAGTCACCTGACGCTCTGTGTTTACACGCACAAGTCTCTCCGCCTTGACTGCAGGTGTTATCGATGGATCTGCTAAACAAGAAGCTCGTCCTGACCAGGAAGAAGGCCCTGATCGAGTCCCAGCTGCCCGTCCTCACCACGTACGGCGACGCCCGCTCAGGCCTCGTCTCCCACGGCTTCGTCGTGTGCGTCAAGGACTTCGGCTGCATCGTGCGTTTCTACGGCGACGTCAAGGGCCTGGTGCCGACGGCGGAGCTGACGGCGGAGCCCACCATCAACGCGCAGGGTCTGTTCTACGTCGGACAGGTTAGCAAACCTCTTTGCCCTCAAAGAAAAACATCTCCATTCCCTTAGAATTCACATACTGGTCTCTCCCTCAACCGGGGTCTGTGCTGTAGTGTTTGTTTTGACTCGATGATCTTAATCAACATCTGTAATATTTTCAAGTCAGTCAAATTTATTTATATAGTGCTGTTTTATAATGGTTGTTGTCCTAAAACAGCTTTATAGATGTCAGAGTCTAAAGCGTAGCGCTTCAGTATTGGTTTCTTCCAAGGTATTGCAAAGAGCCCATTCTCAGTGTCTGCCATTTTGCCATTACACACATGGAGGTTGAGGAGGAAGTTTGACCTGCTGTCTTGTTTGTTTGTTTGTTTGTTTGTTTGCCCTGTCGAGCAGGTGGTGAAAGCCAAAGTGCTGAGGTGTGACCCTGAACAAGGGAAACTGCTCCTTTCCTTCAAAGCGGTGACTCGGGGAGACATAGAACAGGTCCACATGGACAAGTTCGCCTTTGAAGTGGGAAAGGTGAAGTGTCTGAGGACCTTGTGATTTACTTAACCAATGCGGGCCTCTGTGTGAAGACGTGCTTGCAGAGTTTATTGCTGGTGCTTCGACCACATCAAACTTTTAACATGTCGAATTTTATTATTGGAACGAAATAGCAATGGCCTTTGACTTCTTGAATTCTGTTATATTTCAACCGAGAGTTAATTCATACGGAGCTATCAAATAATCCCACTGTGAATATATGCAAATTTCATTATTCTGTCTTTTTTTCGTTCTTATTTTATTTTGTCAGAAAGTTGAAGTGGTAGTGCGCAGGAAAGACCTGACTGGCCTTGAGGTGTCTATTCTTCCAGAAGAGGTCCCTGCTCTCCTTCCCACAGTGCATCTCTCTGACCATGTGACCAACTGTCCTTTGCTGTGGGCGGGGCTACAGGAGGGTGACACCATTTCCAACGCTGTGTGTCTAAGCAAGAACAAGCAAAACATTGTATCCACTTCTGCTAATTCCTCTTTATTTGCTTGTGTTAATGTAGGTACGTTACCCTTCTGTCAGCTGTTTACCTGGGAACTATACCAGATTTGTTTCAGCTGTATTGCGTTCGCTGATTGATTCTCTACTTGCCAAAATATGGAGTCGAAGTGCAATTGAGGCTAATGGGAAAACGGGCAGCACAGAGACCAGGACTGTGATTTCACTGGGCTATTCGGAAAAAGCCTGTGCTTGGTATCACACGATAAATGAACCCAGAACGTGTTCCCTGCTCCAGGATCTAGAGGAACCCACTGTCTGTTGTTTCAGCATTACTCTGGCTATGCTGTTTGCCCTTTCCTGTACACTGTACAACTACAGTCACTCAAGTTGTACTTTTAATAACTGGCCAGTTCATCAGTATTGTCCCCAAACTGTTGGCGTGATTGTTCTACTTCCTGCTGTAGAATTGTTTTTTTTTATTTACTGATGATCATACCATGTTATCTGAGATTGCCTTCAGTACCGAATCATTTCTGACCACAAGTCTTCCGGGCATGAACCTTTCTGCTGAGTGAGCAGGAGTATAAGTTTCATTTTCTGTCGGTTGGAATCTCGCCGTCTCCACACGTCTAACTCATCCATCGATCCGTCATATTTCCCTCCCCTCACTCTCTCTTCATCACTCTGAAGCCCTCGTCATCTTCTCCAGATGCCTCTTTTGGGAGGAGGGAGTGATGTTTTGCTCTCCCTGTGAAGTCCTGTTCCTTAACCACATCTTGTGCAGACGCTGAGTAAGAAACCGCTGCTGACGGCGGCGCTGGAGGAGGGCGCCGTGGTTACGGCCTTCTCGGAGCTGAGGGTGGGCGTGACGATGCTGGGCTGGGTGAAGAGCGTCATGCCCTTCGGAGTCTTCATCGACTTCCCCCATGGCCTCTGCGGCCTCGCGCCCAAAGCAGTGAGTCGCCATGAGTCTCTGTCTTTCTTTGGTCCTCTGCGTTGCGCATTTGTAAAAGCCACCAGCAGGGGGCAGTATTTTTAAACTGATTTATTTCTCTTCAGTCTATGATCTCTTTGGCTCATTTTTAAGTCATGCTGAAATGAGAACATCCTTTATTTTAATTATCCATCGATTTATTTCACCTTTACCTATGCCTTTGTGCACAGTTTATAAGAGATGATTTTGATGGACGTTCTTGTTTCTCCAAAATCTTTTGTCCAAGTGCAGTGATTTTTGCCTCCACTAAAGGGAGTTGATGGGATGTAAAAGCTGAATATTGATTCTAAAGCATCCTTAGATATGAAAAGGGCACAAAACAAGTGTAAATAAAAATAAAATTGAAAAAGAAATGTTGACGCTTTGCTAGGTAATCTTTAACAAAAGAAACAGTAATATTGAGAGTGATTATTGTGGCATGTTTTCTTGGCTAACCTCATGCTAATACCTGATGATTTTTTTTTTTCTCCAATTTTACTCTGAAATGCAACACATTTAAAGTCAACGCGAATCAAAAAACTAGTGTAGTTCAAGACCTTAATTTGTTAGTTAGTTAGCTAGGTGTTGGTCATGTAACTGAGCGCCTGAGAGGTTGGGGTTAGCATGACATCATAATCCATCATCTGGTTAACGATTTGTGCAAATCTGGTTCCCCTTGTAGGCCATGAGTGACAAGTTCACGTCAGACACAGCAGGGGTGTTCCAGGTGGGCCAGACCGTCCTGGCCAAGGTGACTAACTTGGATGAGGAGAAGCACAGGTTCCTGGTCAGCCTGAAAGTGTCGGACGTGAGTTCGGCGGGTGGAGATGCCCAAGCCAGGCTGATCCAGGGTCAGCGTGAGAGAAGGCTCATCCTCGAAATGATGATCTCTAGAGGTAGGAGGCTGCTGATGAGACGATAACAAAGTGAATGTCGTTTAAAATGTTAAAGTGAAGTATTATGAATAAATATATTTATTATTATTATTAGAAGAAAATGGAGAATGCAGGGTTCAACACTGATCACCCCCCACCCAAGAAATGTGCATTTTAAAGCGTACTTTTATAGTTATGTAAATACCGTGGTACTTCATATAGTCTCTACCATTTCTTACCAAGCAACTATTGGCTTGCAAATTAGCCAACAAGTGTAAAATTGTAAAGAAAAAAAAAAAAGTGTCGCTAACGTATTTCATGCAAAGTTAAAGATTATCATGTTGGAAACATATTGTGAGCTGGACCCTCACTGCTTTTATCGTTTAACCTATCGTGTGACGTGTTTTGTTAAGGCATTGCTAACTCACCAAGCCGTGCTGCCTGTTAAATCTCCCCCCCTCCTCTCTCTCTCTCTCTCTCTCTCTCTCTCTCTCTCTCTCTCTCTCT
>JAOYMR010000013.1:4178698-4189424 GCA_025802075.1 Tenebrosternarchus preto | reverse complement strand
TTTTAATAAGATGTATGAAACAATGTACACCATATTTGCATTGTATGATCTATATACTGTATGAAAGAAAAAATGATTAAAGAATTTAATACCCTTTTTCAAGTCTTTAAGACTTTTAATGCATCAGTTCACATTGTTTTTAGTAATTTAAAGTGTTAATATTACATATTTAACAGAGAAAATGTTTTACTTGGCTGCAGGATGGAGGAGATGTTTCTAAGAACGTGCATGTTCTTATTCAGTCTGCTGTGCCTGAACGACTATACCATCATTGAAGAGTTCGATGATGACAGCTCTGTGTGCATGCAACAGCGGAAGCATCTTCTACAGGAGGAAGCCAGACTGGAGCTGCAAGTGGCCCCTGTTGCCATAGAGCTGCCACATTCAGATCAGGAAGTGTTGCAAAGCCACTACCGGCTGACAAAGGAGTCAGATGTTCAACAAATCTTGCCAAATGACAAAGTAGAAATGACACAAGAACACCAAATGCTACCAGTGGAAGACCAGGATATTTTGTACGAGAAGCTGTTAACCAAGAACAAGCTGGATAAATCACATACTGACAAAACAGTTCCTCTGTCAGATGAGAAGGCATCAAAACAGGCCCCAAATGTAAATCACATGGCCTATTCAATAGACCAGAATCTTTCTTCCATGCAAGTAGCAGCACCAGAAACTCCACGTGCTGGACAGGATGACACCATGTCTATCCCGTCAATCGCTGATGAAATAGTGGGCCCAAAAAAAGAAGCAACAGCTGATAAGGGATTCCCACACATTGTTCAGGATACGGACACATTGAATAAAAAGCAAATTAAACAAGGCCAAGCAATACTACCTTTAAGTAACACAACTCACAATGATCAAACTGATCTCAGTTTAAGCCAGGTGGGGACTACTGTCAAACAAAACCCTTCTGAAGAGGTCAAGACAATTCTACACAAGGAACATAAGTCATTTTTTCAAAATATTTATGAGTTCCTACACCAGTGGCCTCAAACCTCCCCAAAAATGCATCAATCTCAAGATGACAAATCATTAAGCGAAAGCAAACAGTCACAAATGCAGTTGAATGAAAGGACAGACATAATGATTCAAGAACAGGCCCCAAGAAACCAGAAAAAATCTAGGGCTGATCAGCAAGAACCCCAGGATTCTCACACAAGTCAAGATCAGACCAAATCTATACCACACTCTGGGTTAGAGAACTCCTGTACTTGGTATCTGTGGAAAGTCTTTTCCCTGATATCATTGATCCGTCTCCTAAGTAAACTCTTTGGTAGAAGCTTGAAAACCTCAGGAACCATTTGTCCCACCATGGAAATCAAGAAATTCTCTGGATCAGCAAAACTGTCTCTTCCTGACCACGATGTCTTAAGTTGTTTTTATGACCAATGTGTCCAAAACCCTCCAAACATTTGTGAGAGAGTGTGTGAATTTGCAGAGGGTTTTGTTGATGAACTTCTAGGAGTTGTGAGCAGAAACAGTGATAAAGAAACTCACATGCAGGTTGAGGACTTTGTTGGTGTAGGGAGCTTTTATGAGCTATGGGCTACAGGCAAGAGAATGGTATGTGATTTGTATGTATCCTTTACAGCACCAAAGTCACATACCTTTGACTTTGAATTCTTCAGAGAGACAAATGATGCCTCACTTGCTGCAGGTTGTGGCAAGATCAAAATGATGAAAACTGTAAACATTTCAAACACTTGCTCTTGCAACAGTGAGAACCTAGCTGATGATACGTTGTGCCTTCTTCATTCCCATAACGAAATGAAATGCATCCTTATGGACGCCACTAATGGCCCCCTGTGCAAAGAGAATACACCTTATCTTTCTAAAGCACAAGTAGTAAGATGGTTCAGGGCAGCAGTTAACAAAGCTTGGGGAGAGATCAGTCACAAGTACGAGTTTGAGCTAACATTTAGAAACCAGGTTGCCCCTGGGGCATTAAAAGTCAGATTCAGATCAGGGCAAGTGATTCTCTTCAATATTACACCTGTGGTCCAGGTCAAAGGCTCAAAAGTTCATTTGGTTTCATATTTATCTTCAAACCAAAGTAGCATCTCAGATACCAACTGGCCAATGTCATTTGCTGGAAACGAGAATGCCCTTCTTCAACACTTTAACAAAACTCTTCCATACAATTCTTGCCATATTAAATGCCTCCAAATCCTCTCTTTTCTGCACAAGCAGCAAATCAGTCTAACAGGAAAATGTGGGCTCACAAGTTACCACCTGAAGACCACACTGCTACATCTGCTCTTAGTAAAAAACCCCACAGTATGGAAACATGAGCAGTTAGCCAAGAGATTAACCGATATGCTGAGTTTTCTTGAGCAGAGGCTTCAAGCAAGAGAGCTCCACCATGCTTTACTTGGGAACCCTCTCATTCCAACAGACATTGGTCTTCCTAAAGAACTTCAGGCAGCAAAGCCTACCAATCTTCTTCTGCCACTGGCTTCAAATACAGATTTATATGCAAAAACTGTCCAACACTTACAGGAACTGAAAAGAAATGCTCCTGTGCTTATCCAAGAGTACGTTTCCATTAAGGGCTGAATGGGAAAAACAATGGCAAAAGCTTCTTTCTAAAGATTTGCTTAAATTTAACATGATTAGAAAAAAAAAAAAAGCAGCCTGCATCTGCACTGCAAAAACAAGAAACGCTCCCTCTTCTGGGCATGCAGGAGTGTGAAAGTCGCCTCTAGAGTTGTGTTTAGCCGATGCTATTTGGAAGATCAGTTGATGCTTCTGGTCATGAGCCTAGTATGCTTAATCTCTACAGAATAGCTGTGTATACACCCTGTACCCCAACTCCTTCAAGACAACATGGACCTGGATTAACTTCTCTTTACACCTTTATAGACTTCAAAATCTCATGCTTATATTAAAAACAAAAAAACCCAAACATTTATGCTCTTTTAACCATTTATTAATGTCAGACCATTCAAGCAAACAAAAATGCCTGCATTTTCTTCATTTTTCCATGGCATCCTCCTCCCCAAATTGGTCCTCCCCAGGCACCACAAGCTGGCCCTTCCTAGGCTTGTCCTGCCAAGGCTCCCCAGGCTGGTCTTCATTAGGCTCGTCCTCCCCAGGCACCACAAGCTGACCGTCCCCAGGCTCTCCAGCCTGGTCCTCCGCAGGCTTGTCCTCCCAAGGCTCCCCAAGCAGGCCTCCCCCAAACTGGTCCTCCCCAGGCACCTCAAGCTGGTCCTCCCCAGGCACCTCAAGCTGGTCCTCCCCAGGCACCTCAAGCTGGTCTTCCCCAGGCTGGTCCTCCCCAGGCACCTCAAGCTGGTCTTCCCCAGGCTGGTCCTCCTTAACCTCCCATGAATCACTGGCGGTCATCACCTCGGTCTCTTCATCTAAAATTAAAGGGAACATCTGAAAACCGCTAGTGTTCTCACATCTAAAAGAAAGACAACAAAACTACCCTCATCCTGTTGACAAGTCAGCTCAAATAAATTCAGTTATCATAATTTTGCATGACAGGCCTCCATATTTTCCACAACATTACAATCATAGGAGAGAGAGAGATGCCTGGTGAAATTTGCAGCACAATCAACTGACCCAAGGGTTCCAGCGTTAGGCACGTTGTCTCACAGCATGCACAGACAGAGTCATTCCCATACAGCTCAGACCACCTGATGCACAGATGCAAGTAACATCACTGTTTACCCATGCAGTCATGTAATCAATGAGAACATGCTTGCGGTTTTAAAATGAGAACCATCTTTAAAAATAAAAATCTCAATTCAACTTACTGTTCGGTATTTGCATTATATGTACAGATTTTTTTTGTTGAAGTTGGCATGTCTGGTGCCAGCGACATTTTGCAGTGAATGAACATCATCTGGGGAGAGGTCACATGATGTACATCTGGAACACATCTACAAACACGCTGTCTACTAAGAAATCCATGCAAGTTGCTCTGGATAAGAGCATCTGCCAATTGCTGATAATAAAAGGAGTATTTCAGGAAGTTCTTCGATATAAATGTATTAGATTCATCACTATAGAGATGAAATCCAGTGAAATAAATACCAAGAACATACATTAGCAGCGTTTATTAACAGCAGAAAAGGCAATTTCTAAACTCCATAACAAGATAGGCAATAAAAGGAAAACAAGATTTTTTTACCTTCTTTGGCTGGGAGATCATGTCCTTGAATATGAAGGCTTTCAAAGAGAACCTTACTGTGGTCTTCTCATCGGTAGCATAGAACCTCATCTGAGCACTTTCACTACTGGTCGACATGCATCTGCGTGCAAGCAAAATTTCAAGCCACCAAGCACATTACACCTGCCAAGACCACACAAAAAGGCAGTCAACAGATTCTTTACCCATCATTGTCCAATACTACATATTGAGGTGTAGATTCAGGGTCTGGAGATGATGTGATGTAGCATTTGTTCAAATACAGTCTCTCTCCTTCCTCAGGACGAGCAACTTTGGCCTCAAAGTACATGGGCTGACCAATCACATGGCTGTGCCCAGAAGGAAAAGGTTTCCATGTTACTGTAGAAAACAAAATGTTGAAATTTGTACTTTTAAAACTCAGTCCTCCTGTACATTTTGCAGCAGTCCTATTGCCCACTACCTAAATGGTTGTGAATGCCTTCCTCAAAATATATGCCACGTATAGACACATGGGGAATACGGGGACCAAATTCTGGAACAGGAATCAAATAGTTTGGCCACATGGCTTATGGTTGACGGGCCAACAGCACAAGCCTTTGAATATCCTGGATGAGAAGTGCACTGAGCAGCTAAAGAAGTCTTTCAGAAGCCCTCATTTAAAAAAAAATTTTTTTGGGGGGGGGGCAGCATTTAATTTGATTTGTTAAGCATGCAGCTGAATATTGAATATCAAGGACTGTCTCAAGGTCAAAATAAAAATGGTTAAAATTATAAAGGCCTTATTTACCATGTCTGGTGAAGATAGCAACAACTAAAGATTGCAGAGCACTAGGCAACCCCAAAAGTACTTAAAATAAACCAAGACTTTAGATAACACGCACGGAAAGTGAACGTTCCATACCATCTACTGATGTGAGCGAGATGCCTGCTCTGAGGGTCCAGAACATGGTTCCTACCCCAACCTCAGGACGGAAACCCACCTGATAGGAGCGGTAGTGTCTGTGAAGCAAGCATCACCACTGAGACTCGTCAGAGGTAATGAGGAACAGGAACAAAAGAGCAGGAGGAGAGGCGAGAGGGAGAAAAAGAAAAAAAAGTGGTTCTCACTTGTTATACCGGCACTCCAGTGGCACAGAAAAGGGAAGTTCCCAGACTATTGGTCCACTGGCTACCGGCTCGTAGTGGAGGGTGTTTGAATAAATAACACGATCTGCGTTTTCCTGTAAATTGTAGGTGAAGGGGAAATGGCAGTAAACTGACAGCATTACACAAAACCAAGTTAAAGCACCATGTACAAAATAAAATTATTAATCCGATCACTAGTAATTGTTAGACCATATAAAATGTACTTTTGTAGGCCACTATACTCCTGTGTTGATGAGGACTCAGTTTGTACACATCATCTCCCACACTGCACACAGAGACACACCTACCTCACGCTTTACATCACAGCTATTGATGTAATAAAGGAAGAAGTAATGGTCTGCCGTTGCTTGATTCACGGGACACGTTCCCACGCTGAGATATTTCCAAGCCTTTTCGTCGGTAAACATACTCTTCAAAACCCTCACATAAATGCGATCAACGTGGCACAAAAGTTCAATCGTTTTTGGCTCATATGTCTGGACAGGCTTAACTTTAGCAAGGGCTTGTGGCAGCAGTATAGATTTCAGCACACTAGGCAATGGTCTGCTATTTCTCTCTGGTTTGAAAAGATCTTTGTGCACTTCAGAGGCCAGGATTCTCTGAAACTGCGGCAACCTGAAGGTTGCAGGTGCAACGGTGGGCAGAACGTCCTGCTCTGGCATCAGTGCAGCATGCATTCCTTTCCAGTCCTTGTCACAGGCAACTCCATCATGTGTCAAACGGTAGAGATCCACCCTGTAACTCAGGACCACAAGGATCAAAGCAGATTTCAAAAATATTTTGCACATCTCTTAGTATCAGCAATGAAATTGGAAAACCCAGCCCAAAAGAGCAGATGAAGTCACAGCAGTGTTTATGAAGTGACTGGCACCTGATATTAATTGGCTCAACAACCAATCAACATATTCTGTGTTGGCAAAAAAAAACACTTGGTGAAGTATGGCCTCTGGTGGTCAAAATAGGGAATTGTAGCTTCAGTTTGTATTATAGCAGCTGATAAAATAATTTCCGAACAGTAGATTTAACATACACTATTTCTTTATAACTAAACTTTTAAAGATTTTCTGTGTGCACAAAACTGCACTATGTTGTAGACTGTGCTTACCTGAACCTGAAATAGCTTGTATATATGCAGAATTAGATTCTCATTCTCAAGCACAGGCGCTCTCAAAAAAAGTAATTATTTTACCACACTGGAAAACAGGTTAGTTTTTTTTTTTCAGTTTTACATACATTGCTTTTCTTTTAATGAAAAGTATGTTCACAAAAAATACAATAAAATTTAGTGTCAACTAATCATTGCCGAAAAACATTTAAAATTTTTGTGGCTTGAAGCAATAAATCATTATGACCAACAACATGTCAGTGTCTGAAAAATATGTAGCCCCTGGTTCCCTGGAAATTTGTTTCCAGGTGCATTCGAGATAAACCAGAGATGTTTTACAGATGTTTTGCAAAAGCAATGCTGCACATTTTAAACCAGAGTTGCAGGTGGAATCGGAAATGTTTCTATTGAAATGTATCCAATTCCTTTTACTTACTCAGTTTTCCATAAATAACCATATAGAAAATACAATGTGAGTTGTTTACTAGAACATTTACATCAATGGTCATCGCACCAGTTCATTTGTGGAGGTGAATGACTTGGTGGACAAGTATTTTGCTCGAAGGTCTTTCTGTTATTATTAATATTTTTTTAAACATTTATGTGGATTTCAACATACCTCATATCTCTGTAACTTCTCTTGAAATGATAAACTACGAGAGCCTCTGGTAAGAGATGCTGCCATGCCTTTACTTGACTGTTCCACCTCAGGCTAAAGGGGTTTCAGCAGTAAAGCATTCCTGTCCCTTTACCGGATCTAAATGCTAATACTGTTAAACGTATCTATTCAGGCTCCCAAATGCAAAAGCACAAATGCCAGGTCAGTGGATTAATGTCTTGTATACTGACCCATTCAAGTATTCTTGTGTTTAATGCACATATTATCTCAATCCAATACAATATCTCACCCTTAGAATGGTAGTCATAGTGTTTTCTTTTGTACCATGCCTGACTACACACATTATGATCACTGTGTAAACATGGTGTGCATTTCAAGTAATGATAGATTTGCCCTTAACAAACAGGGTGAGATGCCATATACATGTTCATACTGCAGTGGTGCCTGCTGTACTACGTGTGGAAGGAAGGATTTTTGAATCGAAAATGATATTTTAAAATCACACAGACACTGATCAGTCACTGATAGGTGAAGTGAGTAACACTGATTATCTCAGTCAGTGGCACCTATAAAGGGGTTGGAATATGTTAGACAGCAAGTGAACAGACAGTTCTTAAAGTTGATGTACTATTTACAGGAAAAACAGGCAACCTTAACGATCTGAGTGACTTTATCAAGGGCCAAATTGTAATGGCTAGACAACTAGGTCAGAAGATCTCCAACACGACAAGTCTTACGGTGTGTTCTTAGTGTTCCCAGTATGTACGAGTTAGTTGGACAACCAGTGGAAGGGCAGCCAGTGACATCAGGGCTCATGAGGGCTCAAGACTCGCTGATGTCCGAGGGAAGCGAAGGATACAGAGTCTGGTCTGATCCCTCAAAACAGCTGCTGAAGCACAAATAGCTGAGAAATGTAATGCTGGTTATAACAGAAAGTGTCAGAACACACAGATCATCTCAGCTTGTTGGATACAGGATCTTCTCTACTCATGCTGACCGTTGTCTACTGGAGAAACCACCTACAATGGGCATGTGACCATTTTACACACTTCTACTAGATATCAGAAACCTATTTATAATCACATAAGCAAAGGAAAGAAACTTCATTTTGTTTACTGTTTGTACACTTGTTATTGTGGTGCCCGATGTCAGTTAGAGGAGAATGGCCCCTATTTTGAGTCTTGGTTTCTCTCAAGGTTTCTTTTCAGGGAGTTTTTCCTTGTCACTGTTGCCCTTGGCTTGCACACTGGGGGCTTGAACTCGAACATCTGAAAAGCTGCTTTGAGACAACGGTTGTAAAAATCACTATATAAATACATTTTGACTTGACTTGACTTGTGAGCATCAGAACTTGTCAAAGAAACAGTAGAGAGAGACCAGGTCTAATCAGTCACATTTTCTTTTATATCATGTGGCTGGCTATGTGAATGTGTATCACTTATTCCTGGGGAACAGATGGCACAAGGATGCACTATGGGAAGAAGACAAACTGGTGGAGGCAGTGTGATGCTCTGAGCAATGTTCTGTTGGGAAACCTTGGGACTTAGCATTTGTTACAATGTAACTTTGTAACTTCTGCTAGGAAACCTTGGCTATTAGCATTTGTTACAATGTAACTTTGTAACTTCTGCTGGGAAACCTTGGGTATTAGCATTTGTTACAATGTAACTTTGACACATACCAATCACCTAAACATCACTGCTGACAAAAGAACACCTCTTCATAGCAACAATGTTCCCTAATTGTCATGGTGACTGCCCTGGCTACGCCTCCCCCGTCTCGTGTCTGTGTGGGGGTGTGCTAGGTTGTTTTGTCAGTCTAGTGAAGCGCGTGTGTACGTGTGGGGGTGTTGTCGTTTCTTGTTGTTGTTATACGTTTCACATGTGTCTCATTAGGGTGAGTGTATAAAAGCGTGTATGTGTCACCGAGTCTTTGTCGGTCTTTGTCGTGGTGTTACCTACGGGTAAGCGGTTCTACTTGTTGTCATAACGAAACAGAAATTAAACATTTTTTTCATAACGCACTTGGTTGTCCTGTGTCGCTTTTTGCAATTCTCTGGGACTCCTCCCGTGACACTAATGACATTCTGCTACACTGCAAAAAATTGCCCAGGAAGGGTTTGAAGAACATGACAAAGAGCTTGTGGTGTGGACTTGACCTCCAAATTCCCCAGATCTTGGTCTGATTGATCGTCTGCACACACATAGTTAACCTCACGCAAACACATTATCAATATAGATAGATAACCTGCACCACCTACAGTGAAGCAAAGTACGAATGGAAAAGATTCAACCTGAAGTAGAATGCAGCAGTTTTACCTTTTAGTGTGAAATTTTTCCAGTCTAAGAAGATGCATCATGGAGCCACAGTGAGGCTGAGGAAGGTTTTGAAGACTTTCTCCAGTGTCAGAGTACATCGTTCTGCCAATAAAGACATGAATGACTGACAGCATATCAGACTGGGCTGCCATGAACTTAATAGAAAAATGTGTGATTTTGCACCAGAGAGACACTGATGTCCAAAAAATGTATTATTTCAAAACACAATCAAATAAACATTATTTCTAAATAATCATGCCAGAATTTATGCATGGAAGAACAGAAAAAATAAACATGCCTTAAATCCTGAAACTCAGTATGTACAAAAATGTGTATGAAAGTATGTACAAAAACAAAGTTTTCATTCTTACATAACTTCGCATATACATCTCAATATAAGAAGTGAGAAAAATCAGGTTAATAAAATATAACATTCTCACATAAAATTGTGTTCATATTATAATGACTGCAGACGTGTTCTCAATCATGTTAGATTTATGATTGTCCCTGAGGAACTGACATAATAACACATTTCATATCAGTATGAGTGCTGTGAGTCATTGTGAATCATCAGTTATAAGGGGTTTCAACTTCGCACACCTGGTGTGGAGTGGTTACATGAACAAGGTTTTAAAGACGAGAGGTGGTAATCAACAAAAACGATTAAGTGATATGATTAAGGTTTGAAGTGTTTTTTGTGTAGTTTGCATATATATGTGTGCAACTTTGCATAAGAGGTGTGTTTGAGAACGTTCTGATAACCCCTTACATCGCACCCACTACATCCACAACATTACACCAGCCAACAGAGGCATGGTTTCATTAAGAATAATATAATAACAGAATTTAACTTATAAACACCTTTCAGGATAGCTAAAGTACATTAACACAGAAATACAACCAAACTAATATCAAAATATACAAGCTAATATAAAATAAGACAATTGAAAAAGGAGTATGTGAAATTAAAACAAAGAAACTGCATACAAACAGAAGATTCTATGAACAGAGGATATTTCGTATATGTAATCACAACATATTTGGTCAGGAATTAAGTATGAGAAAGAGCAATCTGGAAGAGATAGGGTTTCCAGCAGTTTTTTGAAGGAGGAGATGGTGAAAAGGTGGAGGAGGATAGTGTTCCAGATCTAAGGGCCTGCTACACCAAAAACCCCGTCTGTGCAAGTACGTAGCCTGGAGGGGGTGGGACAGGGAGCAGCTCAGTGTCAGAGCGCCAGTGTGAGCAAGAAGATGAATATGTGTGAAGGAGAGCAGAAAGGTAGGAAGGTTCCAGAACATGTGCGTGAAGGAGATCAGAAAGGTAGGAAGGTTCCAGAACATGTGTGTGAAGGAGAGCAGAAAGGTAGGAAGGTTCCAGAACATGTGTGTGA
>JAOYMR010000013.1:4150652-4178598 GCA_025802075.1 Tenebrosternarchus preto | reverse complement strand
GTAGGAAGGTTCCAGAACATGTGTGTGAAGGAGAGCAGAAAGGTAGGAAGGTTCCAGAACATGTGTGTGAAGGAGAGTAGAAAGGTAGGAAGGTTCCAGAACATGTGTGGCTTTTAATCCCATAAGAAGGACCTTCTACTCTGAGAAAGTGGACAGGAAACCAGTGTAAGTGTCTAAGAATAGCAGGGACATGTTCCTACAGTCTGGTATGGATAAGAACCGTATCAGCTGAGTTCTACATACACTACAACTCCTTGTTCCCATAGGCAGGAAGCTCAAAGAGAAGGACAGTGCAGTAGTTGAGTTTAAATGTAATAAAAGCACGAGCAAAGATCTCAGCTACAGAGTGGGAGAGAGAAGGATGTAATCTAACAATGTTGCTAACCTGAGCGATGGAGGACAGTGGGCAGTGGATCCATCAGAGGGTCCTATTTATTTACACTTTTCTACTTTTTAATCAAGTCATATTAATCAATGAATTGCAAGCACTAAGTCAATGTTCAACATCATTCAACATTTAATTAATTAATGAATTCATTTACATTAGACTACATGTCTGTTAGAATGAATATATGTATATATATATTTTTTACTAACAAACATTTGTCATTTTTTAAGAGTGGAATGTTCAGTTTGATTTATTTTTACGTTTTTAATACTTTCACAAATGTGTGGTAGAGATATCATATTTTTAACATCATCAACTAAACAAAACAGACACTTGCCAGACTGTGTGGATCTACAGTACATCTTGGGGCTAGATTGCATCAGCTAATGATAACCGCTGTAGAGTTTTCTTTTGACCTGTTATGTGTATGTATGTTGCCTGTTTGTACACGATCCCTGTTTCTACACATACCCTATTTCCCCCACTAGGGGCACTGTCTCTTGCCTTGCTCTTGACTGAGAGATATAAAAATGTACATAATATTACATATATAATATAGTGTGGGTCCATCTCATGCCACCACAACAGCTTTGACCCATTGCGGCTTGGAGTCCACAAGACCTCTGAAGGTGTCCTGTAGTATCTGCCAAAATGTTAGCAGCATGTCCTTTAGGTCTGTGAAGTCCCACAGAGATTTGGGGAGTTTGGAGGTAACAATGGTTAGGTGATTAGGATGTGTCAAAGTAACAGCCACAACAATGCCAAAACCCAAAGTTTCCCAACAGAACTGACCCCACTAGCTTTCCTTCTGCCCATAGTGCATCCTGGTGCCATCCCCAGGAATGACGTACATTCGCACTAGACCGTCCCCATGATTTATAAGAAAATGTGATTCATTAGACCACGTCTCGTACTTACAGTTTTCCATGGACAAGTTGTAATGTTCACGTCCTAGTTGGGTCCTATCGCCCTGTCGCTTGTTAGGTAGTTATTCACTGGGCTTTGTCACAGCATCAGAACAGGAAGCTGATTAACCTACGTTTCGTTTGCAATATTTTTACAATAGTACGTTATGTTTGGCGAGCTTGTCCAGTTTGTATCAACTGCACATTGTACAAACATGTAGCATTTTGACACGGCGATGTTTGTGTATTTGAGGAAATCCAGCTCTAACCTCAAATACCTTTCTGGTGATTGTAAGCGTCAGTATTACCAGAAAAAAACATTGTAGATGCTTTATGAGGAATTTGGAAGGAGTACATGATTTTTTATATAGTTGACAATAAAAACATTTCCCACAGGCCTTACCAATAAATTTCACACAGCACAACTGACCTTAAAGTAGGTTTCCTTTATAGAAGTCATGACATAATCAGACCTATAACTTGAGTTTATCTTTGCGCACAATAGTTAACTCGGGGTATTGAGTTTTTATCTTATGTCTCTGTTTAAATTCAAACTGCCTCGAGGTTTTTTTTCCTCTCTCCTAACGATGTGTCCGTCACAGGGAGCGAGTTCAAACTTGTAGGCAGATACTGAGTCAGAACAACTGATATACATCAGGCCCCGCATAATTCCCCACTGCACGCGCGTACCCACCCGTAGATTAGTCACCGTACTTGACCGTGACCTGGGCTTAAATATATTCGGTTTTCAGCACCTACCATTCAAACAGCCCGGTAAATAAGGAGAAGGCGTCACCCATTTCTCCACAGAGGGAGAAGAGGTGAGTTTTAAACATTTCTTTTGCGATGACTGTTGCAGGCTTCTGTAAGCATTTTAACTGTGTACAACATACACGTGTGCAAAGACAGCTTTGATTTTTTTAAATAAATCAGACTACAGCTTTTTTTTCGTGCTTGCGTTCTGGTCGTACAGCTCCGTTACCAGGTTCAGCATCATTTTGGACGATAGTGGTGCACTTGCATAACGAGAATGGGAATATTAGAGGCCTGAGCACTAGCTGACACCAGCTTGCTGGGTACATCTATTGTTGATGTTACTTATTGCTAACGATGTGCACGTGTTGTTTGCTTGACTGTGCACTGTCCATAAACGCTCTGTCTTCTCATCTCGCAAGGATCTTTTGCAGTTAAAGCTCATCACGGCTGTCGCTTCTTTATGTACTATGAATGCTTGGCTACATGCTCGTTTCTTGTGTAATATCAAGGCAGTGGAGAACTAATGTGGCCTGCATTGTTTAATTTGCTGTCTGCAAGCAACGTTTGACATTTAACAACCAACAAAGGCAGTAATGTAAAACTATTATCATCATTTGTGGTCAAGAGATGTTAATCACTACTTTACTGTAATGATATGAGTTAAAGTATTAGGTAAACCACAGTACTGAAAGGCTGAGGAACATCATAATAACTAGCCTTAGGGCACACACAGACACACACACATTCAGGCACACACAGATGCATACACACACACACACACACACATACATACACACACAACTGTGAATCACGGTTGTAGTATCTGGAAATCTGCTGTGAAATCTGTCCTAAGAATATTTATGTTTTCTTGGAATTTAGTTTCACTGTTGTGTTCGACAAGTACGGTTTTGGAAGAGTGCCCACTAAAGAAAAAATAGAAAAGAAAATGAAAAAGATCAGATAAATGACATCAACTCTTTGTTTTTGTTGAAATGGGTACATTTATGCCACAGGGTCTGCAGGTTGTTTTTTTGTTTGTTTGTTTGTTTTTAACTCGTGTTGCATCTGGAACTGGCCATCCTGGGGCAGTCCAGGGTCTTCTGGTATCGCCCTCATAAACATTATTGTGTAGTAGATGCCAGCCCAGTATACTCTGTCTTTTAATAGGAAGTTGAATTAGCTGTTGAATTAGTTGAATTAGCTGTTATTGGAATGAAAGATTTGTCACGTTCTGGTTTTGGGTGATGGGGTCAGCAGTACTGGTGCAACATGGGACTGCATGCATGTGCGATGTATGATGTGTGATTCTCATGCTTTTACATGCATGCACTATGATGTGTGATTCTCATGGTTTTACATGCATGCACTATGATGTGTGATTCTCATGCTTTTACATGCATGGACTATGCATGATGTATGGTGGTGCTAATCACCTCTCATTTAATGCTTTTGATAATTTATGTAATTGGTTATATTATTTTTATAATGTGTTCATAATGCCTCTACATTTATTAATGGATGTGGTTCTCGGTTACTTCAGTGATTTGTAAAACAGATTTTAAAAAAAGTTTAAAAAGCATCTGCTGAAAAGCTATTTTACACTTTCTATGTGAGCTGTGTAAATGTTTTTAATGCACAGTTATGAACATAGAAAAATAGATTGTTTATCATCGAACAATAGAAAATGTCTTGTTTTTGGACAAACCTCACGATTATCTGTAGACAAAAGTTAACTTTAAAGAATTCTTCTTTTTCGTAAATTGTTTTCATTTTAATGTGTTGACATAATAAAAACAATTGAAATGTTAAAGTAAGTATAGTTGTTTTCAATTCGCTGGATTGACAGCATAAGATATTGATTTAAGAAACACTTACGAGCAGTTCTTAGGCATTAAGGCATTAAAAACTATCAAAAAATGCTCATAAAATGTACAAAATCGGTCTAGGATTGTTGTAACAGAATAAGTGCAGCCTTGAGGAGAACAGTCGTGTTGAAACCTGTGGCATCCAGATGCATTAATGTTTGATGCCATAGTTAAAATCGCTTCATAGGGTGTGTTACGCATAGATTTCTTCGCTGAACACCTGCAGTGCAGGTAGGACTGAGGTCTGAAGGGTGCAGTTTGATACTTATAAATAAAAATATATTACCCTGATTTAGGAAAGGGTGACCTCGTGTTCGGCTTATTTTTCTTGTCTATATTTCTTTTTTCTTGTTTATTTGGTATTTGTATATTTGTGTGTGGTATTGATTTCATACGGTGGCTCTTTCACCCTATGGGTCTCCTGCTGCTCTTACTGTACGTAACAGTGATTGTATGTGATCGACGGTTAAAAAAAAAAAAGCGGGCTCAGGACCTGCTGCGTGAAAATTTGGCGTGTTCAGTTATTGAGTCATGATTAGATACATCACATACTTTGGCTCTTTTTAAAACTTTTTCAAGAGTCCTGAACGTAGTTGGGCATGTGTAGAATTTGGTGGAGAAAATTATTTTGTTGATTAGAGTGTTTTTATTCAATTGTAGTGGTAAAGCTGATTTTTTCCTGACAAAGGGAGGTTGTGTAAATCGACAGCTAGTTTGTTCATTTTATTTTCAAACAGTTAACATGGAATGGACAATTTAATCACAACTAGGACCGTAAATGCAGAGGCATCAGGTGCCTCAGGGAAAGGTAAGTTAAAAATCAATGTTCAGTATGTTAGTACAACACCTGTTTACTCCTGCATAAATACGTCCAATATATACACTACTGCGAATTACACTTCGATATAAAATATGTCCAGTGTATACACTACTGCGAATCACAGTGCGATATAACATTCAATAAAATAGAACAGTTCAATATTACAACAGACTATATAGTTAGTTTTTTTGAATACAGTAAGCATGCGCGAAACCTATTTTGTTGTTTGCATCTGAATTGCTGTTTGAATTTCGTGTATATCACATGGTGGTCATGACAAATCATTAAAATTCCTTTTGTTCTAATTAACTACAGTTCTAGAGACGGTAACCACAACAACAAGATTAACATCCCTTCCACCAAGTGAGTTGGGATTATTATTTTATCGAAACTTATGATTTTTGATAGTAATTTTTTTTGTGGTTTGTTTGTTTTTTAATAATACAACTGCTAAGCGTGGTACCAGTAAACGACCATCACAATGTGTTTTTGTATCTCTCTCCACTAGAGGGCAGCAGTACTTCAGTGAGCACCCAGCGCGTGCTGACCTCTAATTCAAGTTCAAGCTCTGGTTCTGGGTCTGGATCTGCTTCAGGAGGAGCAGCACTTGTGGAAAAAAAAATCCTTACAAAGAACAGTACAGGAGGAAGCAGCAGCAGTAGTTATGTCATATCCTGTGAGTACATCACTTCCTGTAATGAAATATGATGAATGATAGTGTAATGTTGGCATATTTCTTGTAAAACCATATTTATTGATTAGTGCTGTCTTAATTTCAATTGTAAATTCAACACAACAGCTCTAAACTATGATAAATTAGTCTTTTCAGTTTGCATGGCCTCTTTTTTTCACCATACAGTATTACGAACTCAAGTAACAGCTCAACATTACTTTATCATAACTTTATACATCCCTATTGCTTTGTTAACAAGATCATTAATATAGCATTTCACTTCTTTAGCATAATCTTTTCACCTTTAATACTTGTTCCACTATGAAATGGACCTGTTATGTTTGTTTGTTTGTTTCCTCCAGCCTCTTCAGTAGGAGGCCTAACCAGTGCAGCTAGCAGCAGCTCAGCGGCGACGTCGTCCAGTGCTTCTGGAGCGCGCTCTCTCGGACCTGGGTCAGGCGGAGTCACTGGGGGTGTGGTGCCTTCAGCCAAAGCTTCCAGCAGCACCTCCTCCTCTGTCTCCGTCGTCACGGTCAGAGGTTCGTCAGGTGCAGCGGGAGGCTCCGCGGGAGCCTTTGAGTCCCACTCCTCTTCCCGGTTCGCGCCCAGCTTTCCTGCCGAGTCGGCGAGCGCGTCGTTCATTTCTTCGGGAAAGTCTGTGGGCGGGGCTTCAACGCTGGACATGTCGGCTGGAGGCGGTACGTCCAGTTTGGTCACGGTGACCAAGCACAGTTCGTCTTCCTCAGGAGGTGTGATGAAGGGCACCTCTTCATCTGCTAACTACTCTCCACTCCCTGCTGAGAGGAAGAGCAGCCTGACCCTGCGCTCGGGAGGATATGAGGGTGAGTGGGAGCTCAAGACCTTCTTACTTTTTGAGCCTGTCACAATGGAGGTAACACAGTCGTAATAGGAGATAATGAGTAAGAAATAACAACACCGAAGTGTGTGAAAAGTACGCAAAGTACTGTTTAATGTTTATGTAAGTGTAGTATTTCTCTGTTACATTTTTCAAACTTAGCTAGCTCCAGTGGCAATTCCTCACCTGAGTACACCAGGAAGGAGTATGGTAACTGTATATTCAACATGCTTTCTTATAAATCATTATGACATCATATCATTCTAATAGTAATTTAATAAATGCATTAAATAAAAGCATAAATTTATTATGACAATAAATAGATTAGATAATTGTTTGGTAATAAATATTTGATACTCTAAAAAATACCCTAAAAAATATAAATAAGTTTAAAAATAATATGAATTTAAACAGTTTTAACTTGATTTTGCAAGTATAACTACTTGTGTATTGTGTGAACTGATCCTTTTGTTTTCATTTATATTTCAGCTGCTGCAAGTGCAGCCAGTAGGGGGCGCACCCAAACAAGAGGTACATAAAACCTTTCCAGTTTCACACCAACGCTTGTGTACGGTTGCAGGAACTAAACACTGACCGGAATATTATCATCTTTTTCCAGAGAGTGAGATTAGAGCCAGACTGCAGAGTGCCTCTCCGTCCACTAGATGTCAGTAAAGTGCCTTCCAATCGAAGATAATCCTCAGATGTGTTTTTAGTAAAACGGGATAAAGTTGAATTGTGTATTATGTGTGCATATGTAGGGACTGAACTGGGTGATGTGAAAAAGCTACTCAAAGGCAGTCGTTCCAGTAGCATCAGCCCTCCTCGTTCTCCCACTAATACTCTGCCCATACCTAAAAAAGCCAGTGTGGACACACGACTTGAGAGCCACTCAGGTAACACGCCCAGTTCAGCACAGCCGCTTGGGATTCACCCTTGTTTGTTTGTTTATTTGTTTGTTTTTATTATGTTGTTTGTTTTTTCTTAGGTTATGACAGCACTATTGTGGATTCTGCCTATAGTGGATATGGTTACCATACCAACCCCAACAACCTCAGCCCCACCTCTACACTACAGCACAGTGGTGCGTGTTTGAAGTGCATGTGTGTGTGTGTGTGTGTGTGTGTGTGAGGTGCATAAGAAATAGAGAGAGAGGAGAGGGAGTTTTAGAGTATCTGAATGATGCTCTGTGCTTATGGTGATATTCTGATTGGTGCCCCTTGCTCATGCTGACGCTCTGATTGGTGCTCTCTGTTCTTGCTGATGTTCTGATTGGTGCTTTGTGTGTACTGTTGCTTTTAGTGGGACTTCAGAATAACTTGAGCCTAAACTCCTCCATGTTGGCCAGTGGTCTTCCTGCTGGCAGTGCAGGTCACTCTCAGAACCAACACCTCTAATGCCAGTGGCTTTTACAACCACAAGCCACCTCATGCACTCACCTTACACACTCACCTTATAGCTTTGCACTAAATACTATTATCCATCCATAACACTATGTGACAAGGGTAAGCTGAAACACAAAAGACTGAAACATGTTTTAAAAAATTATTTAAATCAAGACAACAGTAAATCAACAGTAACAGTAACAGTAAATCAGCAGTAAACCTTACAACTTCAAGTCAAGACATTTTATTTTAGCCATCACATAGATTTAATGCTTTATAATAAGTGGTGTCTTTAACATTAAAATTACTACAGCAAAAAGAAGCAAAAACCCATGGAAACTTTACTTCTAAAGTCCTTTTGTTTGTTGTTTGGCTCTTCCAGTGTATGGCATGCAAAATAACCTCGTCACCAGTGGAGGCACCAGCCTTGTTGCACATGGAGTCAGCGGCGGTACAGGTGAGTGAGTTTATCGGAGAAGCAGCACTGCAGTCAATACACTTAGATATGAGTCAAGGGTTCACGGGTCTGACCTTTGCTGTAGGCCATTTGATTGTGAGCTGGCTAATGAAGGAGACTTTAAAGCAGTGTTTCCCAAACCTGGCCTTGGTTATGGGAACTTTACAAAACATTACGAGTGTTTGCGCTTGACATTTTAATGAATGTGATCATAAGCACAGGGGGCTTAAAAAATAAACAAATATGAGTGGAGGTGTTCCCAAGGACTCCAGAATTTTTAGAGATATTTAGGGTTAGATTGAACACATTGCCTATGCTGTATTTGATTGTGTTAAAGCAGTTCAGGTTTAGCATGGTTTTGATGAGTTTTCATGGAAGTGCAGAGTAATGGCGTGTGTGTGTGTGTGTGTGTGTGTGCATGCTCTTTTTTGCAGTATATGGAGTGCAGAAGAACACCACAGGCCCTGGAGTATCCACCATAACTGCCGGTGAAAGAAGCAGCATGACGATGTTGAAAAAATGTATCACCGTCATCATCTCCTGTCGGCTCACGTTTTGTTTTCATTGCGCAGGTGTCCCCAGCAGCCCTGGTGCCACGGACGACGTGTTCACTAAAGACTACAAGTTCATGCTGCTCGAGAAAGAGAACGCTCCAGTGAAGAAAGACAGCGAGAGGCTCGTCATGTCGAAAAACTCGGGCAAACAGTTCACCTCCGCCACGTCCACTAGCGGACCGAGTAAGGACCAGACGAGAGTTAAAACTAAGTGAATTATGTAAATCTTATGCATTTTGAGAAAATACGTAAGTAAATCACAGTCGTAATCTCTTTGAGCTTACACGGCACATTACAGCCAAAGATGCTAATGAATAAATGCTAGTGTGAATCAGAATCATTTGAATGACAGCAGCTGATGAGAGTTAATACAAGCCTCTGTCAAAACAGGTGTGTTTTCAGAGGACTCGCTGAAGCGTGAGAAAAAGATCATCTCCAGTACCATAGAAGCACCCACAGTGTCCTCTGGTCAGCTCAGAGATTTGTTTACATTTATCCTTTAATCATTTCTATCTGTTGCCAGTTTTCCCAGAATGACTTAAATTCTACTTTTAAAGGTGCAAAAGCTTCAACAAAAGACAAGGCCACATATGCAGGTACTCATGTTTAATTAACATCACAAAAAAAAGTTACTACAATAATAGAGGACCGGTATTTAGCCTTATGCTCGTACATACTAAAAAGCCAGTGACGTTTTTACTTTATTAGAAAGCTGAAATATTGTGTGTTTTGAAAGACTCCAGTAGGTGTCAAAATCACGTTGTTCCATATTAATAAGCGTCTGCTCTTTTGTCGCTACAGAGATTGGTAAGGAGGACTCTGGGGCAGCTGGCCTGGGGTTCTGCTCATGTTGCACATGGTGGAAGTGGCTTCTGGGTTTACTCCTGCTGTTGCTCTTCCTCCTGGGACTCCTCTTCGGACTTGTCGCTCTGGGTGAGATGGTTTGGCACCGGTCAACAAAATTAGTTTGCTGCAAAAGTTGTACCGGACATCTGATGAGGTCATTTGGAATTGAGCTTGCGGCAGTTATTAAATGAAGTTCTGCTGTTATTCCTTATGCATCTTTTCAAGTAACCATTCGAAACCAGCGCAAAAGAAGCAGTGGCAAGCATGTACTACTTCATTCATTTGTGTGTGTGTGTGTGTGTGTGTGTGCGGTACCAGCTGAAGAGGTGAGGAGTCTAAAGGCTCGCGTGGCTGATCTGGAGGGCGGGGCGGTCAGCTCTGCGTCGGCCCGCACCAGCCGCCTGTCGTCCTCCTCCGTAAACATAGTGGACCCTCTGGATAACGCCTACGTGGAACGATCCTCAGTCACGCGCACGGACAACACCATAAACCTGGGCTCTGAGCCAGTCCAGCAGGACCCGGCAGCACTGCACCGGACCGTAAAACAGCTCATCCAGTTCGAGCTTCAGTCGGAGAGCGTCAGAGGTACTGAGACCCTTAAACGCTTTGCACTTGTGCCTGTTCACATGCATATTTTGATTGATGTTTTGAGTAATTTATTCATGTGTTTGACCCATTCATTCCTTAATTCATTCATTCTTTCTTTCTTTCTTTCTTTTGCAATAAATATATGCAAATCTAGCAAGCTTTCCCATCTCCTTTGTCATTCATTATTTCCTATATCCTTCCATCTTTCTTAATGATCCCTGTAGCTTCATTGGCTTCTTCAGTAAAAGGAGAGAGAGGGGAGCCTGGACCTAAAGGTGAGCATCTCTACTGAGTTCATAACACTCAGGCCACATTAGGATTACAACTTCATCGATGGTCCTGTGAAATAAACAAAGTGTCACTTTTGTACTGAACCTTTCCCTGCCTTTGTTGTTAGGTGACCAGGGACTTCCTGGGGTTAAAGGTAAATAAACCCACCCACACTACCTGTGTGCACCGAGTTGCCAATTTATTACATGCGCTCCCCACTTTTAGTAAAACTACCAGAGATTAGCGATTGTGTGCATGAAAACATGGATCACAGAGAACAGCAAGAATCGCAGGACAGAAAGGATTGTTTGCCAGCCTGTTCTGTACAGTCATCTAATGTGCCCTTGCTATCAGTCCTGCATGGAACATCATTCTGTCAATATACATCTAGTTATAGAAGCCATGTGCAGGTGAATTATTGCTGTTTCGATTACCATAGGAGGTGTAACACATAACCTGACAGATGTACCTGATAAACTGGTAACTCGGTGAGGGTTAATTAATTGTTGGACACTAGCCCTGTGAGTGCTACATTTCTGATTGATCTCATTGGAGTGAACTTGATTTTCAGGTGATGCAGGGTTTCCTGGAGTGTCAGGTAAGAGGAAAATCATCTCCGCTGTCTTGATAAAAGTCAAGAGATTTGTCAGACTCGCCTTAACGCTCTGAATGTCTTTCTACCAGGTCCTCCTGGTCCTCCTGGTCACCCAGGACAAGAAGGCCCTAGAGGACCTAAAGGAAGTGCTGGTGAGGTTCAAGAAGCACAGTTTTACTCCTTTAACCTCTATGGTTCTTGCTGAACTATTGGGTTTAGAGACCTGAGTAGAAATGTGATCATCAGCAGAAAATAATTGAAAATGATTGAAAGTAAAGAATGGCTTTAGCACTCTTCAGTATGAAGGCAGATTATAACCAGGTGATTATAACCAGGTGAGCCGGGACATGATGGTCCACCTGGACAAAGGGGCCGTGAGGGTCCGACAGGACCCCGAGGAGAACCGGGCCCTCCTGGAGCTGGAGAGAAAGGAGACAAAGGTAGGAGCAGTTAATAGTCTGGATTTATCAAAACTCGAAGAATATGATTAGCATTTAAAATAAACTCTCAAATAAGATTTTGGTGGTCTTTTACACCATACCTAAACCTAGAAAATGAGACCACCCAGTTCTTAAATTATGTAAACTAGTCTTGTAATTACTTTTCTGGAATTAGGACTGAACTAGGTTAAGGATTATAGCTCAAATGGTCAATGTCACTCCTGCTCTAAACCCTCTAAAACAGACAAATCTAAGGCCTTATTTACTACGAGATTCCACTGCTGTTGCTATTCTTTAAGCATCTCATGTGCATGAAGTGATAATATTTTTTAGCAACATATTTATGAATTCACAAGCATGAGCTTTTATTTTGTGACTTTTCACTCATTCCTGTTTCTTAGGGTCCGCTGGAGATCCTGGGGCACCTGGACCGGTTGGACCTTCTGGACCTGCCGGTCCCAGAGGTACAGCCATCGCACCTGCCGACATTCTTGAAAATACTCAAAAATGCTATCTAGTATTCAGGTGTATTTTGATGGTGAAATTCAATTCAAACTGTACTGGGTAATGTACCCACATCAGGGGAGACTGGCATCCCAGGGAACACCGGTCTTCCAGGGGCTCCTGGTCCTCAAGGTTTCCGTGGAGACGCTGGTGATCCTGGACCGAAGGGTAAATGCATGTTTTGAACACTCAGGTATTTGTTTAATAAAAACAGGTTTGTGTCAAACGTCTTTGTTCCATTTTGATCACAGGGGAGAGAGGACCTGCGGGGCCTCCTGGAGCTAAAGGTCAAAACCTGATGTCATTTTTTTAATGAACTACCATTACAATCATTGCAATTGCAGCAGCTGTTTTGTACCTCTATGGCCAAAAGTATTATTTACCACAATAGGTGATCAAGGAGAGAAAGGACCCCGTGGTGCCACTGGTAGGTCATTTAAGTTCATTTGAACCATGGAAAATAAAAACATCATTCTCTTCTGGTTCAGTATTAATTACTCGGTACATTATGAATTGCTTGGTCCACTGACACTGTGCATACTGGATTTGTAATCATTCTTCATTATTCATAATCATATCATCTCTGTGTTCACAGGAGAAACAGGACAGTCAGGACCGGCTGGTCCTCCAGGAGAGAAAGGACCCAACGGATCAGGAGGTAAGTGATGAGGGACACTGAGTGGGTGTTGTGCAGTGGGGGAGAGCTGTGATGGGGACTGAAAGCATGACTGCACATGTGTTTATTCAAGGTGAGAATCCTTGACTGATGTGATTTCACATTGAGTAGCATATTAACACTCTTTGTAGAGATGTTCTCCATAAATAAGGAAATGAGTCTCAACTTGTCAAGAACAATACTGCCTGCTTCCAACTATACACCTAGATATTGGGTCTGTTCTTGAAGAATATTTGAAGGTCACATCTATGCACCTAGAAAAATCTACACATTATCATTAATGTTCATCATCATCATCATATTCTGCGATTTTTACAGGTGCCCCTGGGCCAGATGGTGTAAAGGGCCCACGAGGTATGTTTAACATGCATGAAAACTGTCATGTGTATCTATTTTTTGAGTGAACCTGCATTCCCAGTATGGCCTGTGCTTACTTATAAATCTCAGGTGACCAAGGACCAGTTGGGTTGCCTGGCCCACGAGGGCCTTCTGGAACTCCAGGAGATGCAGGAGTCCCAGGTACTTAAATCAGCCAAAAGTTGTAATTTGTCCAAAATAGTGCTTTATTTACATTACTCATAGTCATTATGCATATCTACTATCAATAATGATATATGGTGCTATTTTCAGGATCATCTGGACTTCAAGGACCCCCAGGTATGTTCTCTTTTATTTCATCCATAGTTATATCAGATATTATATCAGTTGATTAAAGTTTACTAGCCATGAATATTGAACTAATCTATACAAATGTCAGGGAAAGATCATTTGTGTTAGTTAGCGCGTTATAGTGCATCTCTAAGGGTTCCAAGAGTCTGTTTGATTTTGGTTCCTGCCCTTAGGTTTGCCAGGAACGCCAGGTCAGCCCGGAGCTAAAGGTAACATCCCTGGACCTTCACCACTCCATAAGCTTTTTGTTACTGAGTGTAAGAATTCCTTTGTAAAGCTGTGTCCAGCAAGTCGGATTGTAACACACACTTATTACAGTTATTAAATGGTATTTATATATTTTAACTGCCTTTGAGGTGAGCCTGGTGAACCTGGAAGAGTTATCACTGCAGGTGAGCAGATGTCTAAAAGGCACTGTCCTCTGAAAATTCAGCTTAGCCTTAGAAAAGGCTTAAACTGGGATTGATTTTCTCATCTACAAATTGAATTGGATGCTACCAAAACAAATGTTTGCTTTCTCTTTTCCTAACAGGCTCCACTAGCAACACCGTAGCTATACCTGGACCACCTGGACCTTCTGGGCCCCCTGGACCTGCTGGATCTCCTGGACTATCAGGTAGGGGGTTGGGAGTGACCACATATTATTATGTGACTAAGTTATATATAATAGCAAGTTTTATATACTAATTGTGTCAATAATTCATAACATACATGTTTTATGAATGTTGGCTCTTCCCAGGTCCCATTGGCCCTGCTGGTCTTCCTGGGCAACCAGGTAACACATTGTCTATTTAGAGAATTAGCCAATAATATCAAGGATTACTCAAAGAGTACTGGGTTTACTAGCAGAAGTTCTTACTGTGTGTTTTAGCATGCTGATGAGATTCTAAACCTTCAGTTGCATTGCCGGTAGCAATAATTCTTCATTACTATGGGTTACTGAACGAATATGTTTGATATTTTGGGGGGTTTTGTTTGCATTTTCATGTTGAGTTTTTTTGCAGGACCAAAGGGAGATAAGGGTGAGAAGGGTGATAATGGTGAGCCTGGTATCGCTGCTAAAATTGTTGAACCAACCAAGTATGAGAGTAAGTCATTTATATAAATAACAGAGTATGGATCTGTTGGATTTTTTTACAAGCATGTGTGTAAACCAATTCATTTCAAACTCACCCAACAGGGCAGCCTGGTCCTCCTGGTCCTCCTGGTCCTCCTGGACCCCCTGGAGACCAGGGTACCCCTGGTAAATTTAACTCTTGGTACCTTAATTACTCATTAGTACTTTAGCTTAGTAAATGCAATTGTAATGCTTAATAATGTAATTTGGCTTGGTTTGGCAGGTGAAGGCAAAAAAGGCCAACCTGGACCCCCTGGGCCACCTGGAGAGCCAGGTAAGTTGGAGAATGAAACGGTAGGGGTAGAGCTGTAGTAAACCACTTTATTCTAGATGTTTCTTTTACATGTCACTGTTTTGCTACCCAGGTGTTGGTCAGCCTGGTCCACCTGGTGAGAAAGGTGAACCAGGAAGCTTTGTGCCTACCTCAGGTAGTGATGCACAACCATAGCATGATGTCAGATTTTGCTCATTTCTGATTTTGTCAGACTTTGTCTGTTCAAATGCTATTTTCTGTGTGTTGTTTTTTAAACTGTTCTTTAAACAGAAACCTTCTTTGCCGGACCTCCTGGACCTCCTGGACCTCCTGGGCCTCAAGGTTTGATTTACTTTACAACTTAACATACTGTCCTTATGTATTTAGTCGTGTATTTGTTCAAATTTAAGACACATCAGTCATGCTAGTTTCTCAAGCAGGACAAAGCAGGACAAATATTAGAGGAAATTTTAATCTGAAGTTTCTGCCTCTTAAATTTATCATGTTATCTCTTTCTCACTTTCTTCAAGGGTTCCCAGGTTAGTCATTTGTTATGACCAGGTTTTGTATGTAACACTTTGATAATTAAACTGTATTATGATTTTTAAGTTTTTGTCTTATTCATTTATTTTTTCTTCCATAATGTTTTTCCCTGTAGGAGCACCAGGTCATCCAGGATTACCTGGAGCAGGTAAGAGATACATAACGACTTATTCTATGTCTTATCTTTTATACCTGTATTGTACGTGGGTTGCATTAACTAGTACAAGTTTCAATTACTCCTGCTGGGAGAAAGTAAAGCAAATTTAACTGGATTTACATTCTACAGAAGGTGATTTATCACTGCTAATTTTACTTAATCACAGATGTGGAGACACTGCAAATATCTTAGTTAGCGCCTAAGACAGCATCTTAGCTAGCCAGTGCATTTTCTTCTTTTAAATCAGGACAACCAGGGCCTCATGGTCCAGCAGGAAGCCCAGGTCCTGAAGGGGCACAAGGGCCTCCAGGACAACAAGGCCCTGAAGGGCCACCAGGCCCTAAAGGTATGAAAAGGCATAAACTACATGAGAAAGTAACATATTACTTTATACTTTATTACTTTATCTCATGCTGGACAAATGCTTGTTTTCTGTATGCAAGTTCTGAATTATGAATTTCATGCACTGTAGGTGAAGCTGGTGTTCCAGGGGCCCCTGGCATCCCAGGATATTCTTATGGTAAGTAGAAAAGTCTGTGTAGAACAAACTGTACAGAACACGCTATGAAGAAAAGACTAAGATTAATTGTTATGACTTCTTGACTGTTCAATCCACTGCATCTTATCTAACATATGCTCTTTCTTGTGTCAACCGGTAAATATTAAATCTCTTCCTGTGCCTATCTGATAAGGTGGAGGGAGAAGCTCACCTGGACCTCCAGGTCCACCAGGGCCTCCAGGACCTCCAGGACCTCCGGGCGACAGCTCTGGTTCACCAGGTTTTGCTCAGCATTTCTCTGACTTCCTCCAAAGTGAATCCTCCTTCCTCCATGCTTGGGCATTTCGTGACCATTACCTGCATATACAGTACCAGTCAAAAGTTTCAACCCACCTGACTGAAAGTGTTTTTCATAGTCTTAAAGGCATTTTAAATCTACTAGTTTATGCTTAAATTTGTATCAAGGACAAATATAAAAAGTTAGTCAATATATGAATTAATTTCCCAAGCAATATTATATGAAAATATTTATATAGTATGTAATATATAGTGCAGTATAATTACCTAAAACGTAGAACTTAATAAGTAGGTGTGTCCAAACCTTTGACCAATATTGTGTATCTTAATAATGGGAGAAGCATATACACAAAATATGAAGTTTTGATGTAAAAATGGTGAAAAATTAAGCCTGTGGTTCATAGCTGAGTTTTCGACTCAACAGGGTCACACTCTTAATCATTATAGCAATTTTGAATTTTACTCTGACTGGAATTAAAATCTTTAACAGTGTCATGTCTTGATGTTGCTCTGGGTTGTTTCATGGAGGTGATGGTATTAATGAATACTTGCCTGGTCCTCCTGGACCTCCTGGACCTCCCGGAAGTATCTCGGATGATGACTTGGCTAAGCGTGTTATCAATTACATACAAAGTGAGTATTCAGAGTTGCTTCCCTAAATTAAAGACAGAGTGGACAAGCCAGTTATATTTGCTAGCTTGATCAGCTCTTTCAGTCATGATTTTAATATCAAAACAGGATTGAATAAATGTGAAAATGTATTGATTTTTAGATTATGTAGTCTGTATTATTTTCAAATCTGATACCATATTAAGAAACACTCGGAGACTTTGTGTCTGTCATTGTGTCATTATTCTTCATGACCTTTTCTGTGCTGTTGCAGGAGAGGAGGTACGGCAGTACCTAACTGGTCCTCCGGGGCCACCTGGTCCTCCAGGTATTCCAGGAGGTTATGGATTTAACACTCAGGAAGTGGCTGGAAGAGTACTCAATCTCATGAATGGTAAGTTCTGAACTTGGGTCTTGACTAAAATGCAATTAAAATATGAATTACATACTGTATTATTGTGAGGGAGATAAACATCATAATGAACCCATGGACATGTACCAGAGGAAAAGTGTTTTTTCCCGTGCCTGTTTTCAGAGCAGGGTATACTTAGGCAAAGTGGACCCCCAGGCCCACCTGGTCCTCCAGGACTTCCTGGACCACCTTATGGTGACCTCTCTCTTCTTCTACAAAGTAAGCAAGCTGAGTATCAGTTTAACCCAAGCCTTTCTACAGGTGGTATAGCCTGGACTATCATACAAAGAGACGTCACTGAAGATAAATATGTTGTCTGATTGCTGTGCCAGTGAGCAGGCTCTTTAGTCGGATGGTCAGAGAACATGTTTACCACCTGGAACACCCAGTTCTGAGGCCAAACGTGGTTGCTGATCTCTGCCTTCTCTAAAAATGGTGTCAGAAGACAGATGGTGTTGTGAGACCACTGTGAGTGGACCTATTGATAGGGGGACCTCCTAGGCTGAGGAGGGTGGTGTGAATTCCAGTGTGAACCCCTGGTCAAACACACAGGTGCACTCCCCACAGGAGAGGGTAGTGTGATGGAGACCATCAGCCCCTGAAGGAGAGGGCAGTGTGATGATAAATGTGTGTTCTGGGTGCTGTGCCTGTCAAATGGCTCTTTGGTCTGGTGGTCAGTGCACAAGATTGCCACCTGGAAGAAACAGGTTTGAAAAGTTGGGCCTGGTTGCTACCCTCTTCCTTTTCTACATAGACCATGTGTACATTTTATCAAGGAATGCAAATTACTGCACTGTGACAAAATGTTGTTGTTGTTCTTTAAAGACTCAGAGTACAGAGGTCTCATTGGACCTCCAGGTCGCCCAGGGCCTCCTGGTTCTCCAGGTTTCCCAGGACCTCCTGGACCACCAGGCCCAGTTCCTTACACTGGCACATATGGCCTGGAAGACATTCAGAAATACCTGGAGAGTAAGCAGTATACCTTGGCTCTTCTGATGCATATTAAGCATTGCAGTACATAATATTTTTAGTTGAACTTCCCATTGATAGTTGATGGTTTAAGACTCATTTAGCATTGGTCCTGGTTAGTGGCACAACAATGAGATGCCTGTAATTTCAGTAATGACTTAAAGTACACCACTATCAGCATTAGACTTGACCTCTCTTCAGGCAGTGGGTTTTCCTGGTGTTAACCATTACAGTGTATCTGTAGATGCTGGTTTCAGAGGACCACCTGGGCCTCCTGGGCCTCCCGGGCCCCAGGGATCTCCTGGGATCACGAGAGGGCTGGTGTCATATGCTGAGAATACACAACAAGAACCTTTTCGCGTTGAACTGCAGGAATATCTTAAGAGTGAGTAAGAATCTGTAAAGGAGGAACATATCTCCACACAGTTCTCAGATGTGCTTCTTTATAAGTATGTCCAAAGAGTAATTTTTTGGCATTTTTCAAATGCTTCTGTTGGTTCAGACATTACAGATTGCTCTCGGGACATTGCAACATAGGACAGCTGTTAACCCAAGAACAGAAACGATTAATGCTGGTCAGTCGGTCTTCGAAAACAACACAATGGCTTCCTCATGTACCTTTGTAATGTTGTCTTGCAGGTTCCAGGAGGGCTGATTCAATTTTAGGGCCACACAGTCCCCAGGATTCTCCAGCTGAGACTTTGGACTATGGCAGCATTGCAGCCGAAGTGGTGGACTACATCAGATGTAGGTTACTAAAACTTTCCTCTCTCAGGCACTCTGAAGTTGAACAATAATTTGTGAAAGTTTTCCAGAACTCTCTCTGTGATGTTTCCTGTTTGCTGTTTAAATATGCATCACGTCAACCACTCAAGAAAATCAGTTTTAGAGAGTGGAGCGTGTTTCAGTGCTATTCTAAAACAGGGATTAATGCCTTTTCAGCCCATGGTTTGCTGTTGTGGGATGCAGCTGATGAAGGCGCTCGTCATTCCCATCCCCAAGTTACTCAGGGGCCACCTGGACCTCCTGGGCCACCTGGACCTCCTGGAGTTATCCATTCACATAGTTCCTATGGCAACATTACTGAGATCATGAGCCTTATTAGAGGTATGACCTATTATTGGTTTGCGGAAGATTTGAATCGATGTTATAGACAGATTTTCCCCATCTATCAAATTTATGAAAAGATATTGTCTGTTTGTTTTTTTTTTTCTTTTCTAATTGGTTGATTTTTGTTGCCGCCATAAATCCATACAATTACAATGTACTTGAAATTCAAGTACATGAAACTTCAGTTTGTTCTACAACCTAATCATCACGCTCTTATCACTCTTCTCCAAAGACCACGGCATTTCTGGGCCACCAGGCAGACCTGGGCAGAAAGGAGAGATGGGGTATCCTGGTCCAAGAGGGCCAAGAGGTATGAGATGAAACCACATAGCAGATCACTTGGCAAAGAGGCACAAAATACTTGTTATGGTCCGACAGGCATGTCAAATACCCATCTACCATACAAACGATTCATTAAAATACGTAATTTAGATCTCATATTGTGGCATCATGGACCACTCGGACCACTGTAACTGATCCACTGTAAAACTGGTTAACTTTAGGACCTAGAGGTGAACAAGGCATTCCTGGTCTGCCAGGACTGCATGGGAATGACGGACTAAGAGGACAAAAAGGAGAGAAAGGTATTGGTCTGAATGACTGACTAGCCGTTGTCTGCTTTGATGAGGCAAAAAGTACACTGTGGTGCCTGGTGAAGAGATGTAATTATGTTTTTGTACTAAACAAGAAGTCTTGGCTGTACCATTTTCAGGTGAGGCTGCCTACACGAGTCACAGAAGAAAAAGAAGAAGCACAGGTGTCTAGGCAAACAGGAAATGGACGGCCATGTTTTCCATAATTAGATTACAACAACCCTGTAACATGAATAGGCACTCTGTGATGTATCTGCACCTCTGAAGTGGTCAAACTGACAATGTATGAATATATACAGCATTATATAGTCAAGTTTACATTTTTCTGGGTTTTTTTTACACAGAACTTGTTTTAATGTGCTGCTTTCAAGCTAAGTATATAGCATTTAGAAAAAATCTTTACTCACTACGCTTGACCACTGTGCTCTGAAATAAGATCTCACTTTCTTGCATGTTTGTAATTTGGGATTTAGGCTGTTCAGTGAGCTTTTTTAGTTTATCTCAGTGTTTTTTATACTTCGTACTTTTGTACTTTTTAAAATCAAAATCTAGTAACTGTGATGATGCCGATGAACTAGTTTAGAGTTTTAATCCCTTGTCTCTACTTGAGTGGTCTTGCAGACTAATCTGTATTTTATAGCAATACTGTAAACCCACTCTCAGAATATCTTACTTCATGAACTGACAAAATAAACTCTCCAATTTTTAAACAAGAAACCTGTGCTTCTTGTCTTGTACAAGAAAAAAAACATCATAAATGTAAAAGCCTCTGAAGACAGAACTCAATATTTACAGCGAACGTTTTAATTAGTCAGTAACAGCACACATCAGCAGTAGTTTCCTACAATTACCATGTCCTGATAACTGACAAAAACACAGTATTTCCTGCACATATATGCTAACCATTTCTTGCGATGTATAAACAGACAGTAATATTACTAGTCCAGACAGGTATAGATGAAAAAACATTGACAAAACAGACAAAGACAGATTTGAATGAACACGTGGGAAAACTGCCCAGTCTAGTACTATAGAATCCCATCCCGTTCAAACTGGAACTGGCAAAATGACTTGTGCACAACACCCACTCTAATGTTCATTAGGCTAATTGTTTACTCAATTAACTCTAATCAGTTCTGATTGGTGCTCGGCAGCCAACCACATTTCAGCATATAACCAAAAGCCACTGAAAGCGCCTCCATCTATTATTCTAGATCTTATTTTAATATGACAGTGTCAATTTCTCAACAGAGTTTGTTTTTCCTCAGGTGTTCAGGTTACAGCTGAATTAATAGCATATGCTCTTCTAAATTCAGTATCTTTTGTGGTTTACAACATACAACATACAAATTCTGCAACTTGAATGAAATAAATGTTTATCACCTCCTGTCCTATAGGCACAGATACAAATGGGGATGTTTGGGGAAATGGAAAAAAGTTACAAGAATTTACTGTATTCTATATACATTCATTGAGTATGAAAATATGGTATTGAAATGATAATTCTTAAATTAACAGCAAAACAAACCTGTAAAAACATGTATCCTTCTTTTAAAATAACCAAATATTTGTAGCTGAAAATACGAGAGAGAACATAACTCTTCTAACGAAGCAAAAGCTGAAGCTGTCTGATATGTTTCAGCAAGATTCACCTTTCATATTTGCATATTCATAGTGTAGAATGCTATAGACACACTTCATAACACAGTGGTGAACAACAGTTTTAGTATAATCTCAAAATGATACACATACATCCACACAGCACATAACATGGTGGCCACTTTGAATATTGAACATACTTCAAATACAGTACGTTTACAGCTGAGTCAGTCAGAAAGACATCACAAGCACATTTCAAATGAACTTTACTGGGTAAAAAAAAAAAAAAAACTATTGTGTGTCATTTCACTATACAATAACATTAAAAACAAAAATAATGTCACTAAAGCCACTGTGCATTTCAACCACAATTCTTACAATTAAAAATGTATGCAATTTAGGTCCTTCATTTAATTAGCATTTTTCACATGTGCCATAATTTGTCAAATAAATATTTTCCTTATTCCTCTATAACTCACTTACATGACCAACTTGTTCCCCATTTGAATATTTTCCAGTTAATTAGTGCAACGGGGGCAATTTATGTAAAAAATTAACTTTCTTTTTTTTTTTTTTTTGTAAAAGGCAAGAACTACAGGCAATTAGTTTAGGCACTAGAGTGTCTAAAAAAGGAGGCTGAGAGGGGAAAAACCCAAACAAACAAACAAACAAACTGCAAAATAAACCCATGTCCTGTAGCTTACACGAGTGGCTTCATCCTTCCACAGACTTAGAACAGAAAGAGAGGGACACGCCCTTTACTGAGCACATTACCCTCCTGCTTTAATACCCACTTTCTAAATGATGGGCAAAGGCAACAAAGACTGAGTCACAATAGTGCAGTTTAGTTTCTCTTACGGTTTGTGCTGAAGACGTGACTCATATATTACACGCTGAAACCCACCAGTGTGCATAATGTAGCTTAGAGTTATAATGCCTTCGTAGCAGTGTATTAAGGATGTCATACACAGTGTATTAAGGATGTCATACACAGTGTATTAAGGACGTCATACACAGCGTATTAAGGATGTCATATACAGGTATGCATGCATTTCGCATTGCTAAAGTCGATTTATGTCTGCACGGGTCATCATGCGCGTGTGTGTTTGTGTGTGTGTGTGTGTGTGTGTGTGTGTGTGTGTTAAAAGCCGGTGGAGTGTACAGCAGGGATGGGGTAGAACTTGGAGACGCGGCTCTGGGTGGACGGGTTAAGGCACTCGGAGTCGCCACTCATCTTGAAGAAGACCTCCTGCTCCTGGAGCTTCCGCGCAAACTCCTCCTCCAACGCCTTCACACACACACACACACACACACACACACACACACACACAATATGAGCAAAGAAAAGGTGAAATATTTCTTTTTAAAACGATGACAATTATTAAAACAATGTAAATAAGACAGAAAAACCTCATTCTGAAGGCCTGTTCGTTATTACCACACGCGTCTCATATACCACAGCTGCCAAACATACGACCAAAAACGTTCTAATCTGCCAGATAAAACTATAATGTTTTAAAAAAACATGTATTAAATTAAAATACATTTGAACTTAAAAAATTTACATTTTTTGAAGTAAAATGTAAATTGCCCTCTGGACTGTAATTTAACTGAAAAGTGCTACAAACAAATTGAAAGATCCAGCAAACCCCCCCCTTGCTCACTAGGGGGCAGTAGCGCAATAAACTCAGGACCAGGTTACAGGCTACTGTCAAGATGTAGATTGCCAATTCACAGGTTGCTAAGTATGTCCCTTAAAAAAAGGTACCCCCCCCCCCCCGAAGGAACTGCTGTGTTCACCTGTTCTGAATTTCTGCATTCAGGATAAACAAATGAACAGGTTTAAGTGTTACTTAAGGGTCTTTCTTTTCTGAGTATAACGTAGAAAAGAATATCTATAAATATCTTTAAATATCTAAGTGAAAGATCAACACAGCACTAAGTATTTTGCATATAACCCATACATTACAGACTAAAATGACAAGCACATATTTTCCACATCTCAGCACCTTAAAGTGTGTGTGGTGTCGTGCGTGTAAAGCGCAGTGTTTGGGGGAGGGGCTGCGGTGTGTGTAGCGAGGGCGCGGTGCGGCTCACCTTCTTCCTGGGCCGCAGCTTCTCTCTCCAGTCCTTCAGCTCAGCCACGTGCTCCTCGTCCAGCTCCTTCAGCTTCTGCGTCTCGTGCTCGATGAGCAGGTGGCACTTCTCGTTCTGACGGCCAGGTGAGCGCACGCGTTCGGGTTAGCGGCGGGTTTAGCGTAGAGCTAACGCGCGTGCACTGCAGCGTTGGGGAGAGAGAGCGTGCGAGCGTGTACCTGTAACTGCTGGAGCTCTCGGACGTTGACATCACACTGAAGCTGCAGGTCCCTCATCTGGTTCTCGTGTTTCTGCTGCTGATGGAGCCTCTCGTTCTTCTGCCTCTTCTCCTCCTGCAGACCAAACTGCTCGCCCCACACACACACACACACACACACACACCCGTCACACGGCTACAGACTTTCACCTTCACCTTCTCTGGAGCTCCGGAGTGGATCTGACCTCTGACCTGTTTGATTTTCTCCCTCTCCTGCTCGGCTGTGGCTCCGGCCGAGGTGATACGCAGGCTCTTCTTGAACATGGCCATGCGCGTCTTTGCATCTCCTCGCTGGAACTTGGGCAGCCTGGTCCGTTCCTGGGCCTGCCGTGCCTTCATCTCCTCCACCAGGCGCTGGTTGTAGCGCTGCATCTGCTCCATCTCCTGCAGATGCGCACGCGCGCACACACACACACACACACACACAAATGGTTAGTCTGCTGATGCAGTCCTTTTAAACCAGCTGAAAGAGAGAGGGTCGTTGTCATTCACGGCTAGAATGTAATACTGTTAGCAAAAAAGCAGCTACCAAGAAACGCCTGATTATATGATTAGAAATGCCTGTGGACTTTCATTCTTCCTCTGCATGCTGATGGCTCCATTAAATTATTTGCTTTAGCGCCTTACACATGCAGCCATGCAGCCCACAGACTGAGTCAGACCTTCTCGTGTCTCTTGAGAAGCTGGTGTCTCTGCATAAAGTACTGGTCCTTCAGCTGCTGCTTGTAGAGCTGGTGTTTCTCCTGCAGATGGCGCTCCTCCAGCTCCCACATGGCAGCCTCACGAGCTGCAGGCAAACCGGAGAAACATTCAGACCACACGACGCTGTCCAGGACTGCCAGGAGCTACTGGAATCGGTCCCGATCTCGTAGAGTGGATGTCAGGATTGAAGGGGCGTGGCCTCAGGCTCTGGCTGAGGTCGTGTACATACAACTGTTGTTAGCCTAAACAGTTGTTACGCTAAAGTTTGCAGGTTAAACAGTGTTGCTAAACTCTAAATTTATTGCTGTTAGCAAAACGCTAAAGTCAGAGTTATTGTTACAGCCAGAAGAGGATGGGCCACACCCCCTTCGTAGGGGAGGGGAACGGCGGGGTGGGCGTGGCCGCTGCCTGACCTCGGAGCAGCTGCTGCTTGTTGTTGAGGCAGTCCCGCTCGATGGTTGCCAACTCCTGCTTGTGCTGCTGGATGATCTTCTTGAGCGTGGCATCCAGCTCCTGCTGCTGCTTCTGCAGGAACTCCTGCTCCTGGAGGGAGGGAGAGAGAGGGGAAGAGAGAGAGAGGGAGAGAGAAAGAGAAGACAGAGGGGGGTGGAAGAGAGACAGATGGAGAGAGAGGGACAAAGAGACAGAGAAAGAGGCACAGGTGTTGAAGAGACAAACATTGCCTGTGTGTGTGCGCAAGTAAAACTGAGTGTCGAGTTTTCTCAGAGCTAAGCATGGTCTGGAAAAAGCTTTCACCAGCAAGCTCAACACTGCAAGGTCACACAGGTCGTCTGAGAGAGCAACAAGTCCACAGGAACAGAAGAGAATTCAGGGAGCATGATGCAGTCATTCTCTTCGATTACAGTTAAATGTAAAGTTTATAGTTGAAGGGAACTGTGGGTAAATCTAAGACCGCTTTAGTGCTCCCAGCCTATTAGTGCTGCCAGAAAATGGCACTGAATCACAAATGAATCAGGAAGAAAGCCGCAGATGCTGATCTGAGATCATTGCCTTGAAAAAGGTAGTGCTAAGTTAGAAAAAAAAAAAAAAAAAAGGTTGATCTCAGATCAGTGGGTCACAGCGAGTGGGCACAGCACTTGGGCACTGGGGCGTTAAACAGCCTGCAAAAGGAAAACTGAAAGGGCACAAGCTACACCCTGGAGTTTTGGTAGGTTAAAACAGTAGTAGGTAACTTGATCTCCTTTGCTGACAACAGCTTATGAGACAAAGACAAGTACACCAGAGAAATGAATACATTTAAGTGAAAAAGAAAGAATTAAGATTGTGGCCAAGATGAAACTGCTTGGGCACTTCATCAGCAACATTCAAATTTAACAATGATAACTACTAACGTGCTAACATTAGCCTGAGTGCAACATCATAGAAAAACGAGAAATGTCTCACTGAAACCATCACTGTACGGCCCTCAGTTTTGTGGTTAATTTTCTTTGAAACTCAAACCAAAAATAAATCACGCATGGGTAATGGGTAACAAGCATGTCAGGCAGAAATGAACTCAGCAGGGGTTTGAATCTTCTCAGGTCTACTAACAAAAGCCACTCAGATGATTATCGGTTTCTCTTGATACGTTTTTTGGAAGTGACGGTGTCTGTGTTCTTTTGTCTGCTTATTTAGCACCACTCACGCCAGTTTCTGTCATCAAACATCCAAGTAGATGTTGCTGTAGATTACACTTAATGTCTTACAGCTTTATTTCTTCCTGTCTGTTGCCCAGCAATGTTGACATTTCGCACTTCAGCTTCTCCTCCTCCGTGGGGAGTGGCTTTGGGGGTGGTGAGGGGCTCGCTAGTTGTACCCGTTCGAATTGAAGCCCTCTCTTCTGAATTTTTCAGACTGAAGCTTTAGCCCTGAAGTAAACATGATTACGTAAAAAGAACTAAAAGAGAGGATGGCACTAGTTTTGTGCTAGAAAGTTCTCTCAGCTAAATGTCAAAACTACTTAAAACACCGTCACGGATGCTAAAGAGGTTATCAGCGGCTCGAGGACAGCAGACACTAGCACAGCGCTAATGGATCATGCGCTGCACTTCATAATTCTACTTCAGTACTTTGTTGTGGGGGTGTATTGGTCACAACTGACAGAGAGCATGACCAGTTTGAACCAGTCCCCCCGTCCCACACACACACACCTCCTTCTTGCAGTTCTTCAGCACACTCTGGAACTTGGAGAGCTCCTTCTCTTGCTCGCCCTTCATCTTCTTGGCCTCGTCACGTAGGCGGCTCGTGTGATCCTGCTCCAGACGCTCGATGGTCTGCTTCTGCTGCCGCTCCAGGCTCTCCACCTCCCCGTCGTACTGCCGCCTCTTGCCCTGAGAGTACGGGAGTGGACGGGAGTGGTTCTCCGTTTTGTGTGGGTGCATGGGAGGTGGGGGGGTCACTAACCGTGGTCTCCTGCTCAAAGCGTCTGTAGATCTGCTCGCGCTGCTGCTGCAGCTTGTTGCTCAGCTGCTGTTGGGCCCTCTGCTCCTCCTTCTGCAAAAGCCTCAGCTCTCGTAACTCCTGACGCCTGATACACACGCAGAGGCACACGCACGCACGCAGAGGCACACGCACGCACGCAGAGGCACACGCACGCACGCAGAGGCACACGCACGCAGAGGCACACGCACGCACGCAGAGGCACACGCACGCAGAGGCACACGCGCACACACGCAAGTAGAGAAGCACACAGACAAGTTACAATAAGCCATTTAAATATGCAAATATTTGAGGCTGAAAAACTAATTAAATAGGAAAAAAAGCTACAGATCTGTGAAGGAGTGTGTGAAGCTGGTTTTAGACAAGCACCAGACGGACACCATGGACTGCCTGACAGGATGTGCTCCAACAGACAGGAAGTGATGGACAGCGGCTTACTTCCTGTCTTTCCTTTACCTCAGCAAACCAATTCAGCCTTCAGCACTTCAGTACTGACATTTTAATGCGCTGAGCTCGATCTGCATGTTTTAAACAGTGTGGTAATTCTCACAGAGGCACATTTACATTTGTACATTATACACAACCCATCTTTTGCTTTCTCATTTTAAAAAAGAGAAATGTCTTTTTTTCAATAGGACTGCAAGATATTTTTTCATATAAACTAATCTGGAATTAAACATTTGGAATTAATCAAATAATCCAAATCTATTATGATACTTATCTGGCTGGTCTTTACATAGTTTGGATTCATTTCTTTTTAACAAATTATTTTATTTATTTAATGAATTTAAATATAATTCATTGTCATTTAGATATATATTTTTTTCTGACAAACCATGTTACAGCTTTTTAAAACTAAAGACATGCTACTATGGAAGGTGATGTCACAGATCATACTGTCTAAATGGGTTTAGTATGATGTCACAGATCATACTGTCTACATGGGTTTAGTATGATGTCACAGATCATGCTGTCTACATGGGTTTAGTATGATGTCACAGATCATGCTGTCTACATGGGTTTAGTATGATGTCACAGATCATGCTG
>JAOYMR010000013.1:4139805-4150552 GCA_025802075.1 Tenebrosternarchus preto | reverse complement strand
TCTGAATGGGTTTAGTATGATCGTGCTGTCTGAATGGGTTTAGTATGATGTCACAGATCGTGCTGTCTGAATGGGTTTAGTGTGATGTCACAGATCGTGCTGTCTGAATGGGTTTAGTACGATGTCACAGATCGTGCTGTCTGAATGGGTTTAGTGTGATGTCACAGATCGTGCTGTCTGAATGGGGTTGATTATCCCAAGTGGTTACATTGCATTTTAATGTCTTTTAGTCCTAAGGTCGTCAGCTAGTAAACTAACGTGAATAAATATTTGAATTGTGCTGCCCCTCCAAAACTGCAATTCCGTTGGTTCATATAGCAAAAAAGGACACCATTGTACTATAATTCATACCATCTGCATTCAACATTAGAACAGAACCAATTTGCAAAGTAAAAAGGGCCCTGCATCATTTTTCAATTTATGCTAAAACTGCTAATTGTCCAGGCAAGTAGTTCCAGGATTTTAGTTACCAGTCTGGGCTGATTAAACAAATGTCCTACACCAACAACAATAAGGGTGGTTCCAGGGTGGAAAGGCTCGTGAAAAAGGATAATCATGAAAAGCCAGGGAAGGAAAGTCACGGTTGAGTGCCAATAAGAAAAATACCATAAAAATAACATGACAGTAGGTCACACCGGACCCACTGACCACACCTTAAGAATCGCATCTCCTCATTTTTGGTGTCGTTGTCTGTGATGATCTTGGATGTCGTTACACTGACTTCCACGCCGTCGACCATGAATTTGCGGGTTTTCTTCAGGGTCTTCTTCTCACGCTTTGTGTCCTGTAGAAGCAAACATTAATTTTTTTCCATTAAAGTGCCAGATTCCCAAACTGTCCTTCAAACTGCCTGCTGATACTATCAAATTCCAAATGGACCTTCTAACCACCTGTTAGAAGTAATTCAAGCAATCAGATATTCAGTTATTACTCAGTTATTACATCCCATACACCTATCCACCACTCACCTGTATGGACATGGACCCTTGATCCTTAGGTTTGCTTACAAAGCTCAAGATTGACAGATTCAGGTCCGTGTTGCTGTTATTTGCTGCTCCTCCACTCCTGGAGTTCTTCTTTTGAAACCTGGGCTTCACAGGGCTCTCCTTCTCCTTCTCTACTGCAGACTCCACGTCACTTCTTTCTTCGTCTTTCAACGGGGAGGATGGGAGTGTAGGTTTTTCCTCAGGCACAGGTACCTCAACATGCTTGGTGGGAGTGACCGGCTCCTTAACCTCCTCACTGGACGTTTCAGATGGACAGGAAGATGAGGTGACTTCCTTCAGCACTTCATCGTGGATTACACCATCATTTTTAGCTGCAACCACTTCCTTCTCTTCATGTGTTGACTGTTCTTTCTCTTCCATCTCCTCATTTGACTTCACAGTGCCTGGTTGAGGAGAAGGAACTTCTGGCTTGTGAACAACTTCAGGCACTTCTACAAGGTTCTTCTCATCCGTCGGCTCTTGGGCTTTTACAGCTGAGCTTGGTTCATTGGACAGTTCTTCAACTGTAGATGTTTGTTCTTCCAGAATGTGGTTCACCTCCACTTTGAGAGTGTTTTGTTTACGCATGTTGTCATTTCTCAGGTCCACATCTGGGATCTTCGGAACAGTGATCTCCTCGACTTTCTCTGGCACCACTTCCAAGATAGAGGGTGACTGGGAAAGTTTTTCATCCTCAGAACTCCCAACACTGGCATCTGATGAGGCACGCTTGTGTCCAGGAAGCAGCTATATTAAAAAGAGTAAAGATTTAACATACAAATCCATCATCTAAATGTAACCTTCCTCCAACCTAACAGTGTCCTTACTGGATTTCACATCTGAATATCTAAGTTTAACATAAGTTTAGATAAGCATAGTTAGATGTCAAAAACTGTATTCAAAGTGTTTGTTTGTGGTGTACCATGGTTTCACAATAATTTGTTCTTGAAATTCTCTCACCAGCTGTCCTTCATGTTCCTCCTCCTCCTCTTCCTCCTTGGACTCTTCTATCTCCTCAGTGACTTCAGCCTTTGCCTCAGCAATTAGCTCTCTCAGCGGTTTGTTATCAGCCACATTGCATACAAAGGGGTGCTACACACACACATTGAGAAAACACACATTACTGTCCATTACGTGAAACTGACTGCCCTGACTCATGTGGTCAAGTAAACCCAATTATGTTGACATTTATCATTTTTTCTTTGGAACTTGATTCAGAAGATAAAGTACACAGTTCCCCCTCCCCCACTGACTTTTGGGGTCAAGTTTGGGCCCCACAGGTCACTAAGAGCTGCTCAAAGGTGTTGGCACCAAATTTTATACTGATCTGAGACCTGTTTTGTAGTTTCCTACAAATCGGCAAAACACGACAAGCACAGGTAGGCTTACCTGGAGGAGCTGGACAGCGCTCCATCTGTTGTCCACATTCTTATCCAGCGCATGCCTCAGGAAGTCGCTGAACTCAGGAGACCTGGGAAAGCAAAGCCCCATTTTCAGCTGAAGAAAAGCACATACAAGCGCCACTGCAAACATGTTACACATATGAATCTTGCATGGGTTTATAAAAATGTACTGTAATTTACATTAAATCAAATATACATAAATATGTTAAAGTTCATTTGCATACGATGTCTTTTCTTTTTTTTTGTGCAGGTGTTCTCCTTACTCCTAAACCCTAAAGTCTCCACAACAGTAAATAAGGGTTTCTCAGGAAGAAAACTTCCACCAGCATTTACAGACAGTACAGTTTTGAGAAACTCTGAGGACACCCACATACGTGGTCTGCTGAACGTCCAAACACACGTGACTCAGGATCAGGTTAAAAAAAAAAAAAAACATTCAGTAAGCAACCAACCAATACTTGATTTAGATGCATTTGGAGAATAAATGGAGAAAAAAAAAACACAAGTACCTAAATGACCAATGAAAAAATGAGGCCCATCACTCCCATTCAGTTCCTGCTTCTGAACCAAAACTGGCAACCCTTCAATACCAGGTTTCAGAGGGGATTGTGTTTTCTGGCCGCGCCTCCTCATCCAACATCAAGATCTCACCACGCCTCTCTCTGCCTTACCACTTGGAGGGCTGCATGAGGGTGGGTGGCTCAGACTTGGCGATCTTGAGCAGCACACGCATGGGGTTCATCTCGTGGTTGGGGGGCTCGACCTGGGCCAGCTCGATGAGCGTTATGCCAAGGGACCAAATGTCTGCCTTGTAGTCGTACGGCCTGTCCTTTGACGTCTCGCACATCACCACCTCTGGAGCCATCCTGTAAAATGGAGGGCAAACGTCAGAAGGAAAGCAAGAGTGTGAGTGAGAGCGTTACTGAAAGGGAAAGGGAACGAGGAAAACAGACCAGGTTCAATAACACCGTAGAGCAAAGGAAGAAACAATGTTTTTCTAAACTATAATGTTTATTCTGTGGCTGTGTGTCTCACCAATATGGAGTTCCAATGAACGAGTCCCTGCGTTGGAGTGTTTTAGTGTTTTTGGCAGACACTCCGAAATCCGCTGGGAAGGAAATAAAGGAAATGTTGTTAGATGTGTGTGCGGGCATTCCATAGACAGATTCATCTGTCTAAACAGGGGTCTGAGATTAATTCCAAAAACAGATTAATCCCTGTCTGAGATTAAATAAAAAATCCACATTAATCCCTATCGGAGATTAATTCCAAAAACAGATGAATCCCTGAGGATAGGATTACAGGATAAACACTGAATAAAAGTGCAACTTGGAACACAAGCAATGTTATATTTGTGATTCACTCAACTATTCTGGCAATACATACTAATATGAAATGTTTAATTATACCTTGTATACCAATATACAGGCATGAAAGATTCCTTACTTCAACAATGAGGTGTATTTAAGCTTCTCTCAGGTGAATTAGTTAGCAGAAAAGCAAGACTCAGGCCGGGTGACATCCACTGGCCACAGCCCACATTGTAAGAGGAGCATAACAATGACAGCGTGCAGCGTGCAGCTGGGCGATGATGTCACATGTTTATTTATACTCCTCTGAGCCTCGCGGGGACTTCCTAGCTTTGACATGCAAATAGGGTCTCTCTAGATCTCTCTATAACCTGCTCATTAGCATGTCCAGTCATGGCTGACAGTGAGTCACTCGTACAAGCTGTCTGTGGCTAGGGGTCTGTCTGTGGCTAGGGGTCTGTCTGTGGCTAGGGGCCTGTCTGTGGCTGTCCACTACAACCTAGGTGATCACTCAAAACAAGAGAATGTAGAGGCCAGCAGTGTTTCGGGGCCACTGCTACTCACGGTTGGGAGTGTCTTTTACCAAAATCTATAGCATAATCAAAAAAGGGAATAGATAAATGGAATATTCGGGCTTAATACTGTCTACAAGTCTGATTTCTAAAATAAATAATTTCTATAAAATGTAACCAAAACTATACTTAATTTTACAAAAACAATATTACAACCTTGGTTGAGTCACACAGGCAGAACAACATTTTGTTGAACAGTTTAAAATCTGAACTGAAATCTGAAACTTTTGCTGAGTAGACTACAAATTAAAACATCAAACATGCAAATTAAACTACTGCTGAGCAAAAACGGGCCAACCCTGAAGTTGCAGAATAGTTTGCTTTTAATGATCTCAACATCAAAAACATTATGCTCAACAGTATGATCTCAATAACAGTAAAAACGAAGAACACCCTGATATGATGGTTTGAATTTAAAATTGAGCATGATGGCAAATGGAGGCCAAGATGTCAGGAGTTTTTATTCTTGTTCTTTCTTGTCCAATGGATTTGTTGCTAGGACCATTATGCTAAACGTTTTGTTCATTTTGTTTTGCCCAGGACTGCACATGTCTGAACAAAATGTAACCGAATCAAAACAAGCAACACACATGCACTGCTGTGCACATAAAAGCTCATTGTCATCCATCTGGAGTGTTCATTTACCAATCAGCAGCAGAACAAACATCAGAAAGCCATCAGAATCCCAGAACATCTGAGATGCTCTTTACCAAAGCACAAATCCCTCTCCTATAAAACGACACTAAACTCACACATATGAATTCTGTTCTTCTATCCCGTTCACCCACCCGTTCACCCACCCTTACACGCCCCCACGCACCGAGTTTGACATCCCCGTCCAGCGTGAACAGGATGTTTCCGGCCTTCAGGTCCCGGTGGATGATCTTGTTCTCATGCAGGTAGAGCAGGGCCTCGAGAGTCTGCTTACACAACACCCGGATCTGCGGCTCTGTGAGGGGCCTCTCGAGCTCTACACACACACACACACACACACACACACACACACACGCTTTACATTCTAACATTACACTCTATTCTTCAGATGCCAATTGTCCGTGCACAGCATACATATGCTTCTATTGGGTTACTGCTTCATGTAAATTTACTCCTTCCTTCTTTGTGTGAGGTGTTCTCACATGAAAAACATGCTGTGTGTTGCACATTTGTGTGTAGAACTTACCCAACATCACTGCGTCCACTGCTCCGCCAGCACAAAACTCGATCAGGATCTGCAGACAGCAGTAACAAGCATATCGCTCTGATCACTCTCTACATACCACACCCACACCTGCTCACGCCAGTGCAAAGAGCACTGCAAATTCCTACTCCAGCAGAAGTACAGTTACTTCTGACAAAAAGTACTTTGAATAATGCAAAAATCATCTGAAAGAGCTACCAGAGTAAAAAGGTACCTCATGGAACTCCTCAGAGTCTTATAAAACAACAACAACAACAACATTTATCTTACATATTTTTTTAATCAACATTCCTCCTAATGGGCATTCTGTCAGAAAAAAAGACAAAGGCACTTAATTACACTGCACTGAATTTATCATAAAAAAACTGGCAAACTTCAGTCACTTCTTAGTGCTTCTTGATATTACTGTTCAAAATACAATTACTGTAAAAAGATCGTCAGAGGCAGTTCTAGGAGTATTTGTACCTGTGTTCACGTTCAGTGATGCACGATGAACTGAAAAACGAACAGCTCTTAAGAGCTCTATGTATCTAACTTTGGTATTAATATTAGCCTGTCATGATGCCAGCATCGTGATCTTAAGATTATGATTCATACTTTTTAATCATTTGTTTGAAATCTCCGAGGCTTTTTTTTCCCAAGGATCTGGAGATTACTCATCATCAAACAGAGCAAAAATGAGACAGATGGTAAAATGCAAAGGTTGACAAATAACACAAACTGTAAACAACAGCACAAATATTGTGCTAACCTGAATCACAATATTATGAATCTGAATATTATTCATCTTTTGCTCCCCTAAACTTTATTTAAAACAGTGCAATGCTGGTCCCACTTCCTCATAAAAGCCCATATCTCTTCAGGACTTTGCTCCACACCTGCCAGTTTCAGGAACCTTCCCACACACCTGAATCTGCTTAAATGTAAACCTTAAAAATCACTCAACATGCTTCATAACCGAGTCATCAAAAAAGTGATTCAGTTCATATTTCATAACCGGACCCCTGACTCTTCAAGAAACAAAGTGATTCAGTTTAAGATAGTGACGAGCTGTAACCCAGAGTGACAATTATTTCAGTGTAACAGTGAAATACTCTGCTGAGTACCACCTTGAGTTGAAACCAAAGTGGATAGCCCAATGATTCAACGGCCGATTGATTCAAACATCTGCTACAACCACGAACAGAGACCCCAGCGAGAGCCTTCGTCAGCTGACATGGGCAACACGAAAGCGGGAGGGCTGAACGGAATCGGTCCTGAACATAACCAGAGAAATAAGAGGATCAGCTGTCAGCAGACATGGGTTGTGTGCATGCACAGAATTTCAGTTCCCAAATAGGATTACAGATTTTCACACAGATAGAGCATGTGCTTCAGGCTCAGGCGATGGCTGGGTATCGGGGAAGGGAGAACAGGTAACAATGCAGCTTAGCTGAACAATAACCAACTCCTCTGTTCCTCACATATATGGTACTATATATCTTTAAGGGAGAAGCTAATAAACTAAAAAGTTAATAACAATAAACAAAAGAAAAGTGTTTATTGGTGGTTATTAGCTATCAGGTACCCATTCGTTTAAGTTTAGCCACTTTTGTATTCTGAATCAAACTTTTCCTTTAAGAAATAAGCAGACGCCCCTGAAAGCCATTCAGCACACTGTGACCTCATCCATGACTGTTACACGGCGCAGACAGTCGTGGCTGTTCTCATCCATGACTGTTACACAGCACAGACAGTCGTGGCTGTTGAGCCAAGCTGTTTCACCGTAGGCGAGATGTTGGTTTAGCTTGCCGGCTATGCTAACACAATAGCATAACACAATAGCCCACACAAACGCACACTATTCACACTGTGGTGGAGTTACAGACAGACTGCCGGGCTTTGGCTTTCCATCCAAAGGACCAACCCCAGATGAATAATTCTGGCTAATGCATCCTGTTAATATTTGATCCAATCTAGTGTCTGCCTGGAGTTATGAACTAAACAAAACACACACCACCAACCAAGTGAAAGAAAGTGGTGGGTGGATGTGGTAACTTTGCTTTGCTATAACATACCAAACTTCTGTAACATTCGTAATACTTAAATAATCCTCTCGCTCATCTGAGCAGATGCCCCATAAGATTCAGGAAAGGATGCTTTTTGACAAATTCTCTGCGTTGGTCCATCCAAAACCATAGCCTCATCCGATCAGACGCGGCTGTGAATTTCTCATACACGCTGGAAAATAACACGGCTGCTTCAGACAGGCCTACTCTTACTACATCACGAGGATGTGGGTGTGGCCCCCAGTCATCCACTTCCTTGTAAATCGCGCGGTGATAAAGATCTGCAGCCCCGACGTTACGCGTCACACCCATTGGACAGAGCAGGGCGAAATGTGAGGCAGAGCAAGCATACCCCAGTCAGGACAGTGATCTAATAACCGGGTCCTGCTAGTCTGGTCTGACCACGGCACATTTACCTGCTCCCAACCGCCTCACTGAACCCAGACCAGTCTAATCCACAACTTTTTCTAGATATTTAAAAGCCCTTATTGAAACAAAATAAGTCCCAAAGCTCCGACTTCAACAAATGGGTTTTAGTGAATATGGAATTACAGTGAAGTTACTTATTGACAGATGTTACCTCCAATGGCAGCAGAGCAAACTCCCACGCACTATAATTTGCATAAATACATGTAGGGCAATGACAAGGACTACAGCGAGCATGATTATGAACACTCTACCATGTAACCATGACTACACAGAAATCCATCTGGGGTACCTCTTGACCAAAGAGAATTGTATATTTTCATCCTATTTTCAGTCATGATGTTTTTCTTTATCATGATATTACATATATAAAAACTCGGTCCTCTGGATTCATGACATTTGATTCATAAGCTCAGTTGTTGTCACAACAACATGAAACTAGTAGGCCACAACAATATGTTAATGAGACTTGCCTGATGATGTCAAACAAAGATGTAAAATTCTTAAATGATGAATTAAGAGTTAAAGCAGGATTTGGAATAGAATTTGTGGTTCTCTTTGCTCCCATTGGTGTGCAACTCTAGACAAGTCTCTGCTCAAATTCAACACTGTACATGATCAAATTCTAAATTCTAATTGGTCTCCAGTATACATGGTACTTCAAAGAAAAAACATGTATGCAGGAAACCTTCTGTGTGTGAAAAGTGGCATCTGTTACTGTATGTAAAAGAGGCCAAAATCATGCTAAAATGACTAGATCTTTATAATCAACATGGCTCATGCCTGATTTTTAGAGTTTTTGTATTTAGGTATCAAAACTGAGAAAGGAGCCTGGCTGATATGTTTTTAACTTACTTCTCCACAGGAAGGAAACAAGCTTGAGAAAATTAAGAACGAAAGAAAAAAAACAAAAAACAGACACACAGACACACACACAGACACACACACACAAACACACGCGATACAACAGGATTTGTGACCCCTGGCCTGGCACCAGGCATTCCGAGTCAACTTGTTCTTTAATGCAATTTTCCATGGCCATTCACTACAAAACAGCAGCTATCCAACTAAAGCTGCTGGCTAACTGGCTAATGTTCTTCAAAACCTTGTGCTACACACAAACACACAAAACAGGCCGATGTGTTATTCACCAAGCTGGAGGCTGGGTAATAGCCTGAATATTTATTCAGAACACTTCTATCCAGAGCTATCAGTGATCTCTTTATCCTGTGTTACACCAGACACAAAGTTATCTGATGCGACGCTCAACTTTATCTCACTTCAGAGGAACTCAAAGTAATACTGAACTATTAACCAGCAGAATTACACTACAAAAAAATCATTTATCATACAACATCAGACTCCTTGACAATTTAGGCCTTAAAAAACAGAGCAGTGGAAGTATTCAAAAATAGTAGCTACTAACACAACATATTGGCTATTTACCTAATGCATAATTAAATAATTTCCTGTTCTGATAATCATTAATAACAGAATAACAATCACACAAAAAGTCTGAGATACAAACATTTCTCAGAGCAAGTGATGTTCACTGGACAAGTACAATTCTATCAGTGATTACACTAATCAGATACCAACCCTTACATTCAATAGCAAAAATAATAAAAAAAAATCTTAGCCAGGGAAAACAATTTGAAAGTAGGGAATGTAATTAATATTTCTCATTGTTGGATTATTATATAGAAAATAAATAATGATGACATAATAAAAGACAGCTATAAAATACTGTGGCCCTCCAGGATTAAAGCCTGAGAACCTGATGTGGACAGCGGGGCCACTTAATCCTAATCCATCACACCAGTCCCAGAATAAATTATGAATACAACGCCTACAGAGGTTTATAATAAACAAAAGGCTACTTTCCTATACCAAGATTAATATTAAACCTAAATTAAAAAGCGCTCTTATTAGCGAATAACCATTGATGTTACATTTAAACCCAAGGTTGGTCTTAATGCCATATTTAGAAAAATAAAAGTCCCAACAAGCAACGCTCACCCAGAGTTTGCTCTCATAGTAGAAGGCATCTAGGAGCTTGACGATGCTGTGATGGTTGCATGATGCAAGGATGTCGATCTCCACCATGTAGTCCTCCAGCTCCTCTTCTGATGCGGTGTCTATCACCTTTGCTGCAGCCAAAATTCCTGACTGGTTGTTCTGAGCCTGAGAGACAGAGCCAGAAAAGATGCAGGACAGAGAAATGGAAATGAACAATGTGTCATTTGAGGTTTTACTAAGAAACTCAAAGGGAAGCAAAACATCAACCAAACGTGGGTCTGCAAAAAAAAATGTGTGTCTTATAAAAGTGGAAACTGTTTGCTTTGGCAAAGCAACAAGACAAATATTGGCAGTGAGATAAAAGTGATCAACTTTCATTATCGACGGAAATCAAATCAACCACTTATTGCCTGCAGTACATAGTAACTATTATATAACTAAGTATTTATTCATGACGAGTCATTACACAAACAATGAGACAGTTAAGAAAACAGTTATTTTTTTTATCTAGTAGAAAGATCAACAGTGCTCAGTGAAAACCATTCAAATATATTAAATCATCAGGTAAATTAATTACGTTATTTAAATGGTTTCTTAATATGGTGGCAGGGACAAAAAAAAAAAAACCACTGTGCAAATGTTTAAAAAAACTAAACAAACATGTAAAGAGTGGCTGATATTCAAATCATAATTGCTAGAAGTTCTTCCTGTTTTTACACATAGATCACCAAGTCTGCCTAAAGCTCATGGCACTGTACACTGGTTGAATCAGGTATCCCACAGCC
>JAOYMR010000013.1:4098136-4139705 GCA_025802075.1 Tenebrosternarchus preto | reverse complement strand
CCATGACACTCTTCCAAATTAAGCTCCTCCCCCCAATAATACATCTCCCAAATCAGTGAAGGCCTGTGATCACACCACCACTAATACAATTGTTACAGCTTCATCTTCAGTAAAAACTTTGCGGTTCAGTGTGGAAGGAGGGGGAAAAATAATCGGCACTGCCCAGAAGACAGTAAAACATTAACCAGCTCAAAGTTTATAGGTTTATTACCAATCATATTTCTTTTAAAACAAGCAACATTAACAACATGTATTTGTACAGAATGATAAAGGGAGTAGGAGTAAACAGGCATTACTAAAGTCTCAATGCAACCATGTGTCAAAGACCTAAAAACTACAGCCTTGTAGGATGTTCCACTATTATACAACAAATATATTTTTTGTGTATCCATAAACAGACATGGTAAATATAAACAAGGTAAAATATCAATTACAAGCCCGGCAGTCTAGAATTGACCACGTATGCTTTTCAGAACACGTTTATCTTTGAACATATGCTTCCTACTGCAATACTAATGTTCTAACAAATTTACACAAGATTAACGGACTTTAGATTTAGGTTTATAATCTATCGCACGAGGCAACAAAACTATTGTGGTTGTGCGGTTCAGGATGCAGCTGTAATGCCTTGTTCTATTCTGGCTCTTTCTAGAAGTGTCGAGTAACAATAATTAGTTATTTTTGAGGGGATCTTTTTTGGCGAGCCCTGTCGTGCAAACATCTTGCCCACCAGTGTTCCCACTAGCTTTAAACAAGTCCATCCGCTTCCTACAGCATGGAAATCCTGTAGTATTTCCCAATGGCAGGAAATTAACTTCCTCAATGTTCCACATATTAATTCTACCACTACATGCAGGTCTTAGAACAGTGTTCTCCATCCAGCTTTAAAGTGAGCTTCACTCACATGGAATCTCAGTCCAGAAGTAAAGGCACTACCACACCTCCTTTCGCTTTCTCAGGTCTTGGGTTATCATATACGAACGTATGGTTGAAAATATATTTCCCTATAAATTACTGTGCTTTTTTGTTGGGGTTACTTTTCGAGATGAAGAATGCACTGTTTTTACAGAATCTACATAGTGACAGTAATTTGGAAGGTTTGGTTTTCTAAAAAAATACTTATGCAAAACACTGTCCTTCTGTCTCAGCCGGAAACAACTCGAGCAGAACTCTGCTTTAGTGTTGAACATGTTGACCCTCAGGGTGCGGGTATTTAAGCACCTGTGTAGGGTGGTTGGGGTAAAACACACTTAACGCTTGATCATAACGAAGTTGGAACACAAGTTCACGCGACATCGTCTCTAAAATTGTAATATTTACTAACAGAAATAGCAGCAAGCATTTAAACTAGCAGCTACGTACAAAAAATAAATAAATAAACAGTGTAATTAGCTGCTACATCATTTGATATATAGAAGTACAGCAACGGATTACAAGAAGATTCATTGCGCTTATTTACCTTGTACACCTTCCCAAAAGCTCCGTCCCCCAATTCTCCGACAATCTGCCAGATTTCTTGGGGATTTACGTCCCTGTGAACGTGCTCATACTGCTTTTTCTTCTTCTCTGGACCCAACTTAAATATTTTCCGAAAATTAAAAAAAGACATGGTCATTCGCACGTCTCGGTGTAGCTGGATCGACAAACGAGGTTGCCCGTGTAATCCGTGGAAATAACAAATTTCACTTGATGCGGCTACAACTGTGAATGCATTCTTATTGTTCAGTAGTAACTTGGCTGCACGATCGCGCGGTAATCTTAAAATAATCCGGTTTAAGACCAGCAAGCATTTCTGACTGTTTCTAGTGGTGGAATTAAGCGTATTGTTAAGGATATACAAAGGATACGTAAATAGCTATCTATCTGTTTAAAAATCGTTTCGTTATCCTTTCCTGTATTTACATGCTAACTAAGTAATAATATAATTTACTCCTTCGAACACATATATTTTTTAACTGTCTCACATGCATTAAACCGCTATTAACGTTATTCACTGAACGAGCCAAACAAAGCAGGTGATGAAGTGCACAAATAAAAACCTAGAGGTGCCAGAGTATTGAGTCGCTAGAGGGTTAGCTTGTTAGGAAGCCAAGCAACAAATCTCTGCTGGTTATATTCGTGGACCATAATGACTCTTCACACAAAGTAAAGTGAACCCGTTGTTGTTACAGTTATCTTAACTCCGCGGAACAACTGATCCAATAACACGAATTTCAGAACTCGCTTTCTCTCTAATTGAAGAGTGATAGGTGGATGAAAAAACTCCAAAGGAAAAAAAAATCCGATTTATTTTAGTACACGTAAAAAAAAACCCGTTAGCTAGCCAGCTCCATTTGCAAACGTGCACTATGAATTGTACTATGCCTCCTTCGTCTAAAGCGCTCACAACCAGGGAGCAACTAATCCAGCCAGCGGGTTTATCGGATGCGCATTCACAAGCGGACAGCTTTTCTTCGCCATTACACCGTTTACACATTGTTGCCATCTGCTGCTGTGGAGGTCTTAAGATACAGTCTCAACTCTTAACCGAAGCGCACCCTCTACAGGATTTGTACTAAACGTTCAGCATTGTACTTAAACTTTCAGCCCGTTCTCTATTGGTGTACTCTGAACACTAACAGTGCGAAGCCATGCTCACTTTGAATACCCCTTGCCTGCACAGATATCACGTCTAGCTTACAGCGAAAAAAAATACTGATAAACTCCAAGTTACTTGTCTCTATGGAGGAATTGATTGAAAACGACGAAGAAAAGGTAGCTAGAAGTAAAGTACGAACGGAATTCCGTGAAATTGTTAACTAGATATCTACCTAACCGCTTGGTAGTGATTTAACTGATTAGTAAACGCAGTTCATGAGTGCTACTTTAGGTGTTAAGTTTATTCTGTTTTCTTATCAGTTTAGATATATTATTTAAGAATATGAAAATGTACGTGGTGGTGATTTCACTAATTAGTTTCAGTTTGTGTATTCATTGAAACTTTTTTAGTGATGCTCCGTCGTCAAGGCAACTGACGCAAACGAGAAAAGAACGAGTGCTCTCATTGGTCGCTGTGTTTCAGAAGTCGTTGATTGCTGTTTAATAGTGAACTGTGATTTGTCTGTTTTTAAATACAACTGAATCTGACGGAAAAGTGGGACCTGTATCGTTTCGAGTAGGCTAAGTTCAGATGTGAACTTAAGTCAATCATGCACAGCAACTATCACTTTTAGGAAATGGGAAGCTAGTTACCAAACTTAACGGTAAATTAGTTGACGTAAAATAGCTACTCAGGTAAGCAGCGATTTAGTTAAAATAAATGCTTTCGCAATTGTTTAAAAATAGAACAATATTATAAAGCGTTGTGGACAGATGTGATTCATCAGATGTGCAAGCAAAGTGCTTCTGCGTCTCTTTTGACCTCTGGAAACCCTGTGTACTTTACTACAACTGAGTACCTGTAGTAACTCACCTGGAATCTTACATCTTCTTCGCCTATATATATAAGGCGCGCGCCCGTTTTGTTTTTTGGCAGGCACTGTATTTTAAGTTGCTATGACAACCTCTTCGAAGATTGTCCTGATAGCTAGCTAGATAATACGCGAGCAAAAAGCACCTTTTCTTAAATTAACTTGGTTACCTAGTTACCGTTTTTAACTTTATCACGAGCCAACCCAGTCCAATGTGAAGTTAAAAAATTAAAAACATTCACAACACTTAAACGTACACTGCCTGTGATTGTGTGACCTAACTTTCTTAATTCCAGGCTGATCAAGCTTTGCAGGAATTAAGCACGACGCAAGTCAGCCAGCAGTGCGCGTCCAAGGATTACAAGCAATCGGAGTTCGAAAAAGATGCTCAACTGGACCCGAATTCAGGCCCGCTGGAGACTGAGGAGGTAGCCACATTTTTGTTGTTGTTTGAATATTTTGCTTCACAGACGATATTTTGGGGGAACTTGATCTACATAAACAAGTGTATCCGTTTTTTTTATTATTATTAAATACAGTTTAAAGGCAACATATCACATTTAATACAAACCAATGTTAAAAATACATTATTCTCAACTCAGTTTATATCTCTTTACAGACCGTTTTTAATGATCTAGAGAAGAAAACCACTTCACTAGAGCATACTGTCACCATCCTTACCTCTGTAAGCATATTAAACTAATTTGCAAGACAACCACATTTTATGGAATAACAGTTAAAATATTCAGCTGTCCACTGCTGTGTTTTTTTTAAACCCAACTTTCCAATGAATGTCTGCTCATGCCCAGGAGGATGAGACTGACCAGACTTCAAGGTCAGAGGACGAGGAAGAGCAGTCACATCTGAGCTCCAAATCTGAACAGAGCCAGTACCTGCACACCCTGCTGGATCAGGTGCGGACTGAACGGAGCCAGCTGCACAGGCAGATTCAGAGGCTGTGTCTTGCTGGTGAGTTACTTGTTTTTATTTATTTGTTTACGTGTTTGTGCTTTGACTAACCCAAATAGGTGTTTCAGAGGTTTTCAGGCCTGTCGTTGGGGAACCCCAGCCAGACCAGGTTCTTGTTCTTCCTCAGTTTTTACATCTGAAGCAGGGCTGTAGAAGTGTGTTGAGAGTTGGAATAGGGTAAAAATGTGGACAGGGTGGATCGAGTGCCTGATCAGTCTTGTTCATGCTCAGTGCCATAAAACATATCTATGCACCTGAGAAGGAACTGCAGGTGATGCATCAGTTGTGCCGTCTGTGAGGGAAGCGACCAGGCTTGTTCATGCTCCCACTTCCATCCAGGAAGCCAGCAGGACCTACACACGGCCACGGACGCCGCCGAGCCGAGCGGCTCCCACACAGACCATCTCCAACACAGTTCCGAGGAGGACGTGGACAGCTACGAGATGGACAACGTGCGTGGAAGGAGCAGGCAAAGGGCACAGAGGTTGTCTAGCCCCACTAGGACGCTTCCCGCCTACCGAAGTCCCACCAGACAGTCCCCCGTAAAGGTAGCGGTGAGTGGATGCAGTTGAAACAGCAGTGCTCTGTTAGGGGAGAGCTTACTCTTCCGTATATCATGTTTTCTATCTGTATTTCGCAAGGTAAATGTACATTCTGAAATGTCCGTATTGCATGTCTGTAGTTGTGTCTGAACATGTGATTATGTGAGCATTATTATATGTGTGTGTATCTTTTAGGGTGGCACCTATGACTCAGATCTGATAAGGGCAGTGCGAGAAAGGGATGAGATGCAAAGCATGCTGGATAAATATGAACGTCACCTCTCCGAGATGCAGGCCAATGTTCGCGTACTCACGGCCGACCGGGACAAGACCAGAGTGCACTACCAGCAGGTAGAGATCTTACATGCAAATGGATCCTCAGACAACATAATCCGTGGTATAGTACTATGCATGGCCGCTATAATTTATTTCAGAATTTTGTGATTTTTTTGGAAAATAATTATTCAGTTTTACCTTATTTGGTTTAATTAATATTTTTAACTCTCCAAAACACCGTTTGACCCATCTTACTATAAGCTTCCTATTATAACACCCATGTGGCTGCTCATGAGGTGTTGTTACTAATGAGATTACAAGTAGCTAATAACCAAGCCATCAAACTAAAGGCTTGCATTTGACTAGTAGTGCAAATTATAAATAGTTCATTAAAAAAACTAAATAAAAAAGTAAAAAAAAAAACAGGTCCATGCTGTTTGGGAGAGTTTGTGTGCTGGGAGGGGTGTGACGGCTCGTCCTTCCCCTCTTGCTCAGGCTCAGGAGGAGATAGCAAACCTGCGGCGTGAGTTGATGAAGTCAAAAGCAACACGGGGGCCCAAGAGTGGCGTGACGGCTCAGAGCGTCCTCAAACGCCTGGAGGCCGAGAGGGACGAGGCCAGGGCCGACCTCCACCGCATGAGCACAGAGAGAGACAGCCTGAGGGAGAGACTTAAGGTAGGACGTTCAGAGAGGAAGGAGGAAGAGGAAGGGAGGAAGAGGAAAGAGGAAGGGAGATTAAAGGCAGAGAGAAAGACAGCTAGAGAGAGAGAACGAGAAAAGAACGAGTGCTCTCACTGCTGTCTTTCAGAAGTCATTGATTGCTCTTTAATAGTGAACTGTGATTTGTCAGTCTTTATGATACAAAATACAACTGAATCTGACGGAAACGTGGGATTTGTATTTTTTCGAGTAGCCTAACTAAGTTGCGATAGAAAGGTAATTTTATTGCAAGGTAACAGAACCACGAAAATGTTCTAAAATTGTATGTTTGAATGATCTCTTGTGTGTTACTGTTCTGTGAAGTGCTGCGTGTGCATACACAAGTGCACACGCCTGTGTCATATGTTATTTATATGATGCAATTATGGAAAATCACTTGTGTAATATTTGTCTTCTACAAAACAAAGAAGGGCTGAATCATCTCCCCGTGGGAATTATGGGGAATACAGAGTGTGTAAATGGACAGATGGGAAGCTTTTTATAGTTATATGTATGTGTGTAGTGTTTCCAATTTTGAATGTTTGTGTGTGTGTGTGTGTGTGTGTGTGTGTGTGTGTGTGTGGGTGGGTACGTGTGTGGGTGTCTGTGTGATGTGTGTGTGCGTGTGTGTGTGTGTGCGTGTGTGTTTCCATCCTTGCATGTTTTCCTCTGCATGTTTTCTCAGATCTCTCAGGAGACAGCTATAAGTGAGAGAGCTCACCTGGAGCAGAGAGTGGAGGATCTGCAGAATGCCATACTGACAGTAAGAATCCCTCACTGAGACATACTCTCAGACTTCAGATCAGCGCGTATGCTTAGGCCAGCAACCACACACTGCACCTCAAAGCTTCACAACTGACTTGAGATCAGAATTAGTAGTCAGAGTCAAAACCAGCCTTCTAAAAACCAATGCTTCTCAAACAAAGTATAATAAGCGAACTTAACATAGTTGTGCTTTGACTCAAGGTTTGTACCTACGCATGATTTAGCGGTTTGCTTGAGGAGATCATTCATAGTTTTAGCAGTTTGCTTGAGCAGATCATTCATAGTTTTAGCGGTTTGCTTGAGCAGTTCATTCATAGTTTTAGCGGTTTGCTTGAGCAGTTCATTCATAGCTTTAGCGGTTTGTTTGAACAGAGCATTCATAGCTAACTATTAAGAACCCTTGCTGGCAGAGGCAGACGAGGTCACAGCCGTGGGGTAACTCTGTTTGGGGGGGGGTACACGCCTGCAGCTGGAGCAGGAGCGTGGGGAGCAGAAGAGCCGGCAGGTGCAGATGAGGGAGGCCGTGCAGGGGCTGGAGGAGGAGGTGCACACTCTGAACAGACAGCTCACCGCCAGCGAGAACGAACTCAGTCACCTCAGGAGCCAGTGCAGCACGCTCAGGTTAGCCGCAGCACGCTAAATGTCTCTTCCTGTTTGCAAGTTCTCCTCCAATATGCATATGATGTAAGACTGTGCAGCTGGGGGGTTTTTAATGCCAACCGTGCAGAGCAGAGAAGCACCTGGTTTCTCAACAAATGATGGTCTTTTCTTGGTTAAAGGGCTGTGGTTATTTGTGAAAGAGGCAGAGCTTGAAACAAAAACCTGGAAACACTATAACCTTGATGCAAAATCTGAATATTCTTTAGCTGTTGAAGCAGCTCATTCATGAAATATTGCTTTCAGCTAATAGTTGGAATGGTATGTCAACATTGACTGGATTAGCTGGTCCTTTCTTTGGTTCTAGAAAGAGCTGACTAGTGACATTATTAATCCGACCAATGACATTAGTCATTTCATATTTAGCGAACAACAGAATTGAGTAGGTTTCACACGTAACCATGGCGAGCGGCGGTTTTGCAGCGTGCCAGCCTCACGCGTCCGGTTTGCCTGTGTGTGTCGGTCTGGGTGACAGGCTGTGCCAGAGCCGGGCTGAGAGCACCCTGATCGACGCCCAGCGCCGTCTGGCCAGCAGAACGGCGGAGCTGCAAAGCTCGCAGGAGAAGAGCAGGCATCTGGACGAGAGGAACGGTGAGGAAGGTCCTCTACGCCACCAGCAGCCAATCAGGAGCTCCAAACGTCCCGTCTAGAGCGCGCCAGCCCAGTTGCACAGCAACAAAACACTCCAGCTACTTACGGTTCACTGTTATATTTGGTGCTTGTGGGAGACAATCTTGTCTAGAGTGAACAGAAGTATATTGTGAGCTCTGTCAAAACGTGTCCATATGCTGGTGTAAACAGGTTAGTGACAAGAATACTATCAAGCTAAACTGATGTGGCTTTAGAGCGTTATAACAGTTCACGCTCTTGTGTTTGGGTTGGCAGTTCTACACGTTGTTATAAAACCAGTGAAGACGTTTGAATGTTCGCACTTGATGTAGTTTGTTGCCGGTTGGCCTGGTGTGGTGCAGCCTCACAGCCACAGTAGACGTCATAATTACAGTAAAACCTGGGGAAATACAGTTTTGTGCTTCATGTGGCTGAAATGCAGAACCAAAATAACAATAGTGATGGATTTCTGTGTGTGTGTGTGTGTGTGTGTGTGTAGAGTCATTGCTGAAGGAGGTGATGGATCTCAAAGATGAGCTGAGTGTGTTGCAGTGCACTCTCTCAGAACTGGAGCAGAACACGGAGACCCTGCAGGAACAGCTAGAGAGGAAGAGCTGTCAGCTCAGTTCTGCTAACAGGCAGCTGGAAGGCGATGTAAACACACACACACACACATTCACTAACATTTACACCAACATCTGGAGGGTTGAACTGTGCTTTTTTACAAAACCATGTTCACCAAATCACTGACTCTGATCATTTTTCTGATTTAGGAAAGCACCATACATGCTCTGAAACTCCAAATCAAAGACCTGGAGACTACCACAGAGTGAGTGACTACTCTCCTGGCAGGGAAAGCGTTTTTTCTTTAGATTCTGGATTTGAATCTGCAAAACTCTTTTAAAGGACAAACCAATATGCATGTGTAAACATAGCCCTATATATCACATGTAACAGGTCTATAACAGGTATAACAGGTCTATAACAGGAATAACAGGTCTATTTCTAAGCAGAATGTTAACTAGTATCAGCATGTTAATGTTCGCAAACAGTCTAATACTGGTGGATATAATACTTTACTCTGTGTATTAATGTTAATGACAAAGTTCATTTATAGATCTATATATAGAGAGAGTCTCTATATGTCTCCAGTGCTGTGAGGGTGATGGTGAGCAGCACGGAGCAGGAGCTGGACGTGACGAGGAGGAAAGCGTCGGACCTGGGAGACGAGCTGGCCGCCACTCTGAAGTCCCAGGATGCCACGCAGCGAGAGAGCGTGCGGCTGCAGGGTGACCTCGACCGCGCCCGACTGGACTGCCAGGTCAGAGATCCACGAGGTTCCTCGGGGTCCGGAACTGATAAGCCGCTCGTTCGCATTAGGGGTCGTTGCACTGAAAAATAGATTTCCGTTTGTCTTAATAATGTCCTATGCCTTTGTTATGTTGCAACATTGATTTGCTGAATACATGGTTTGGCTCAGTATGTTCAGTAGCACCTCATTCGCTCTGTTCAGTGTATAAGAGGTTAGTATACATATTTATTAGTGTATAAGAGGTTAGTATACATATTTATTAGTGTATAAGAGGTTAGTATGTATATTTCCCTCAGGCTTTGCAGCTCAGACTGGATGAGGCTGCTCAGGAGAAGTTGGATTTGGAGAAAAAATTGCAGAACTACATGTCTGACATCTCTCGAGTCGAAGACCTGCTGTCCTCCAAGGTTTAGTCACTAAATATTCAGCTCCCTGTTTCATGCGTAGGTTAAGATGATTTATTACATTTGTACTTTGTCTTGTCCAAAATATAATAACAAGGTGGAAGCAGCTGGTAAATGGTACTTGGTAAATGTCTCCAATAGTGTTAAAAAGTAACACTATTGTATCCAAATGTATCCAATAGTGTTAGCAAGTTTATATACTAGTTATTGTACTTGAAAGGGGCCCATTAGAACATAGACGCTTGGTTATGGGAGCCCCAGCTTCCTGTTTTGGTGGCACATGTGTCATTTAACTACTCTCCCTAACAGTGACCCATGCACAGTTTAACCACGCCCCCTAACAGCAGCTTGCGCATCGTTTAACCACGCTCCCTAAGTGCAGCCCAAGTGCTACACGTCGTTTAACCTGCACGTTCTGAGCAGGAACGGGAGTGCCAAGATCTGCGGGAACGTCAACGCCGGGCGTCTGCGCAGGCCGGCGGCTGGGAGGAGCAGGCCAGGGAGGCCGAGGCCAGCGCCGCCGAGCTGCGGATGGGGCTCCGCACGTCGGACTCGGAGAGGCACACGCTGAGGGCCAGGGTGGAGAGTCTGGAGGGCAGCCTGCAGGAGGTGTGTACAGGGAGCACCTCCAGGACAAGTGCCACAGAGTCTGGTTATCTGAGCTCACCTAGATGGTGCAAAGGGAAATGACTGCCTGAGCTCTCAAGTTTAATTGTATTTTTGGGTGTTCTTCTAAGTATTGATAAAACAAATAACTGGGTAAAGGCAAGATAAAAGCATAAGAACAAACATGTTTCATAAACAAATGTGACTGCGTGGTAATCTAGGTCTCCAGAGTAAACATAGTTAACTTACAGTTCCTACAGGTTCATATGTTTAGACAGCTGATAATGTCAGCAGTGCCTTATTAAAAAAGTATGGCATACGCTCCATACTGCTATACAGTGTTCTCTCTCTCTCTCTCTCTGTCTCTCTTTCTCTTTCTCTCTCTCTCTCTCTCTCAGGCTGTCCGTGCTAAGCAGTCCCACAGCGCTGAGCTGGCTCAGCTGAACCACACGCTGCAGAAGCAGGAGGCAGAACTTCAGCAGGTGGAGGCGGAGCTGCGTCGGGTGGAGGCTGATCGCTCGCACGCGCGCCGCGACCTGGAGAAGACGCGCGAGCTCTGCATCAAACTGGACGCCAGCAAAGAGGCCGTAGGTACCGCCACGTTTATACCACTCCATTATACAGAGTCAGCAAGAGTCATTCCATCATATACCATCATATTCCAATACATTCCATCATATTCCATCATATTCCATCATATTCCGTGCATAAAGGCATCTTTACAAATAATGGAAGAAAATAAAAGACATACTCTGGACCTTTGTCTGTCCTGAAGCAATAAAATCACTGTGAAACAAAATTGAAGTATGTAAATTTATTTTGCCATGGCAGTATATATTTTCTTAGATACAGACATGATAATTGCCCAACTAAATATTACTTTCAGTGTATGACAATTTTCAGGCGCAGCGGGAGCTGGAGGCGTGGCGCTCAGAGGCAGAGCTCCTGCGTGAGCAGCTGAACAGCGAGCGTGCGGCAGGGCGTGGCCTCCGCGGCCTGCTGGACGGCGCGAGGGAGAAGGAGCTGCACCGGCAGCTGGGCTCACAGGAGAGACTCGCCGAGATCCAGCTGCTGCGCGACAGGCTCGCCGTGGCCGACAGCAAGGCGTGAGAGGGGGCGGGGCGTGGGTGGGTCCTAATGTTGCAGTGAGCAAGCATGATTGACGGCTCGATGTCCCAGTCTGCTAAGCTACTCAAGTAGAGCTGCAAACAGTTTATTGCTGCAAACAGACAGAGAGGGAATTCATACAAGAAGACGAACGTTCTAATGCGAAGTCTACGTTTCTAGAACTAAATGAGCCTCATTTACAGATGCTGCCAGAACGGTAGAACTTTGTTTTCTACCAGAATGACAACAAAATTATAGGCTACTAAACTACAACTAAACAGCTCCATGAAAAACGGCACAGTCTTGACTGTAAAATGACTCATCATCTTATCCTAACTACTGATAGGACACTCTGTATATCTACATTGTATTACCAGAAGATGAACCAAATTAGAATGAACAGAATTTAAGCATGAGATCATGATCATGTGAGGCCTTCACTGCAATTGAAATCTAACCCTGAAACTTATGCACAAAGGCTGAAGGTTTTGTGCCTTTGTGAAATGATAGAATTAGTACAGCTCATTCGTACCACTCTCCATGCCAGGCTGACATTAGGAACGTTAGTGCTAAGGTGCTGTTAAGCTGGGCAGTAGTCAGCTGAGTTGTACTGTACTGTCCTGCTCCTGCTGTCCCAGGAACATCCAGGGCAGGGAGATGGTGCAGTTAAAGACTCGATCGGCACAGCTGGAGGCCGATCTGGAGGCCACCAGGAAGCAGCTCTCCAGCGAGCGCTTAGAGAGGTGAGAGGTGATTCATGTTTTGGGACAGAAATAATATGATTTATAATAGCATTTGTGGTTCATTCTTTCTACTGCCTTTTCCTGTCCTGTTTTGTCCTGTTGTTGTTTTTTTTTTACCCTTTTCTCTCTCTCTCCCTCTCTCTCTGTCCTTCTCCTTCTCTCCCTCTTTGTCTTTCTCTCTCTGTGTATCTCTTTCCCTCTGTGTGTGTCACTCTCTCTCCCTGCTTCTTTCTCTCTCTCTCTTTCTCTCTCTCCCTCTATCTCTCCCTCTCTGTCTCTTTCTCTCTTTCCCTCTGTTTCTCCCTCTCTTTCTCTCTCCTTTTCTCTCTCTCTCTCTCTCTCTCTCTCTCTCTCTCTCTCTCTCTCAGGGAGCGTGCGGTACAGGACCTCCTCAGCCAAGGGCTCTCCTCGTCCCCGCGCTCTCCGCTGGTCTCTCCGCTGGTCTCTCCGCTGGTCTCTCCGTTGCTCTCATCCACGCTGCGCTCTTCCACCCCTCCGGCCCGCCGCTCCCTCAGCCCTCACATGTCCCGCTCGCCCGAGCAAACCAGCCTGGCCACGCCCACCCACCTACCGTCCCAGCACTCTCCTGACAGGTGCGCATGCATGATGCTGCTTGCCTCTGTACATGACAGTCTGTCTTACATTTGTGTAGTTTTATAGACAGAAATAGTGTTCACGTTAACCCATGTTTACTAATTTTACAATAAATGTCTACATGTTTATTATTTGTTTATTATTTGTTCTGTCTACATGTTTATTATTTGTTTGCTATAGATTAACAAGTACCATTTACTAATTTCTTTCCACAGGAGTGTAACGTTTAGAGACCTGTATGACTAAACAGACCTGGATTTGGATGAATTTGGATGCACATCAAATTCACTGCGACATCCTTGATTACCTGCTGCAATAAATAAATCGTTCTATTTTGAACCTATTTGAAATGTTGTCACTCTTGTCTTTGAGCCGTGAAAGAAATAGGCATGAATGTAATGCTGTTGTTCCAGGGATGGTGCTGTACTTCTGTTTTATGTAATGTGATTTGTTGCCATTTTGTATTATTGCTTTCACAATTTCACTTCATATTGAGTAACATTTTTAATATATTTTTTCTGTATGTTTCGTTTAAATTAATAAAATATGTGAGTTAACACAAGTACAACACAGTTCTAAGCAAAATTATTTACGTATTTTATACGTCAATGAATGCAGACTAGAGATTTTTTAAGGTGTAGTCCGTTGTAAACTGGATAGATAACACAGCTGGCCTAGGTAGATGGGCGGAGATATGTGACGTCGCTCGGCGGATTATAACCAATCACTGTTGACATGGCTGAGGCAGCCTAGCATGTTTTGCGCCTTGCATTGCATACCGGCTTCGCTCACCTGCGCACCTGCGCTTCTCACTTTGAGGTAAGATGATCGTTGTTGGGAGGTATTTTATTAATTACATTCGCTTGTTTTGTTATTGTAATCTATTAACACGGTTTGTGGGTGTCAAGTAAAGCATGAGGACGCAAATGTATTAAAAGTTATAATTCAACAAACGGATTTCCAGATTTAACAAAACGGTTTCCAGACTGCAAATAGAAAACGGAAAGAAAACTCACTTTCTGAGGTATCTGTTTTCACTCGAAGGCTAAAGTAAAGGCCCACCTATACGCACTTTGATGGGTCTTGATGTCCTTTTAGCGTGCGTTTATTAGTAGAAACATTACGGCATTGAAAGTCAGTTAAATCAAATGGTAAATAAATATGAAACACGACAGGAAGTGTTTCACGTTGCACAGATTGTATCTTGTCTTGGACTATGTTGCTTATTACCTTATGACTCGGCATGTGATTTCAACTACTGTAGAATTGTGTTGTGTTTCCAGCCCACACTCTTTTGTTGCGGTTTTGACGACTTTAACCAAAGCACTGTACGGAGCGTTGACGATTACTGTATGCAGCTGATACAGGATAAGATAAGTAAAGAGAGTAGGATTCAACCGCTAAAACCACTCTCAGAATCTGGAACAGCCTCAAAAAAACTCTCAGTCTTGTGAAACATCAGGGAAATATCAAACGCTAAACGCTAAAGTCATTTGTAATGTTAGTATAATCGTTTAATATAGCTTAAACTGAGCGGAACTTGAAGATGACTAGATAGGGCCACGTCTTGAATTAGTCTAGCGACTAGTCTAAGACAACAAAAACTGAACACTTTGTTAAAAAGCACATAATACGTTTGTGTACATAGCAAACATTTATGTGTTTGAAGAGTGCAATTGCAAGGATATGGGATAAACAGGATATGAATCAGTCATACCATGTAGTCTGCAAAGCCTTATCCTGTTAAAGTTTCAAAAGCTGTGAACTGTTCTAACACTGTGACTGGTTTACCCAGACTTTTCTCAGACAGAACAGAGCAATATCTTAACTGCAATCTGTAAGGTTTATTGAACGACAATTGTGCATATACATTATATGTAGTGTATAATACAGGCGTTTATTATAGGGCTATAGCGGACTGCGTGTGACTTGTGGATTGTACGATTTGTACAATGTCCTTGTGATGGTGGTGGGATGTGTGTGTGTGTGTGTGTGTGTGTGTGTGTGTGTGTGTGTGATGGTGGTCCCGTTAAAGATTATCAAGGATTAACAAATACACTGGAATTACACGCTACAGTACTTGACATGTCTGCGTTCGTTAAGTGTGGACGCTCTCAAATAATGCAGCTTTTCCACAAGTCTGGGCCACCAGACATGTATGTCTTACGCGTCAATCCGAGGGGCAGGTAAATACATTGTTATTATACAGTTTCTTCATAATAGGTGCGTTGTATTTGCTACTGAGGGAGGGATTTCGTCAACCAAGACATTCTGCAGATAATAGCGATCCAAAGGTCACTGAACAAAAAGCCCGTGGTCTCAGTGGAGTCCTGAGGAACTAAGGCTAGTCTGTAAAATGCTGTTAATGATCAGCTTTGGGCACTTTCTTGCTCCTCCATGAGAGCATCAAACTTAAACACTACAGTTAATGTTTAAAATGCAAAAAAGTTCATGTGCACCACTGACACTGTACTGTGTATGAATCTTGTGATAAGGAGTATCAACAAAATTAGTGAATGAATTTTTTTGTGGCTTTTGAAAGTAGTGACTACTAGTAGTAGCAGAAATAGCAGTGGTATTACTAATGATTTTTTCATGAGCGCATTTTTGCATGGCTGTATCAATAAAGAAAAACTGACTGTATGGGGATTGATTTACACAAAGAGTGAACTCAAGTACTTCTCCAGTGAATAAGCACAGCAGTGTGTCTCTTCCCAGTGAAGATAACATTACCTCTGAGCTACAGAGCACCTGGATTAGAGGCATTCAGGTAAGCAGTGAGGGGAAGTGTGGATCTAACAGAGCACCGCGAGAGAGAACATTCTACATCCCATTACCCCAGATCAGTGACCACCACATCATGAAGCATTATTTGATAGGGCAGGGATGTGTTAGCTATTTTTTAAATATTAATATTCTATGTCCTTTTGCAATGCATGCGACGTTGCAATTAAAGATAGAGTGTATAGACATTTTTGTTTAGTGCTATTTAACTGTGAGAATCTTTTTATTTGGCAGAGTACGGCTCTTTGTTGAAGAGCTGCATTGATTTCATATAACAGCGCGTGTGCTTTCAGGGAATCAAACTCATGAACTTGGTATATGTAGCACCTCACACTGCTGCCTTCACCACCACATTCACAATCTGATGTAAAGTCGACACTGAGATGCCGAATTTTGCAAACATTTTAGAGTCAGTCCAAAAAAAAAAAAAAAAAAAAGTTAAAAGTGAGACATCATCTAGGCTGATCCGATAAATAACTTCTCAACAGACACGTCACGAAGCAGATGTACAAGCCCACAGCACCAGGGCTGCAGTGTGTGGCCAGTGGGATCTTACTCGGTCAAAGATCTCAGTGATAAGTTGGTTAACAGGGAGCCTCTCATGGTACTACCACACATTTGCATAACCGTTAGTGATCTCATCAATGGATGGTAAGTCAGGCCCTGGAATTATGTAAATACAGCAGGAAACTCCTGCTTGTCCAAACACATGGGTCTTTATGCAAGACTTTTTGGGAAAGATTCTCTAGTAAATAGGGAAGACCCTTTTATTAATTGAATGGAAGATCGTTGTAATACAAAGCCTCACCTGTTTCTGCCAGAACTGTCAGAAACCAGCAGTCCCTATTGTATAGTGCACACTGGAGACTTTCTGTAACTAAATTTGTGTCTCGATGCATGGATTAATAATGTAAATGTTCAACACTGTTGTAGTGTACATGCATGTGATACTTATCCTTCACTAAACACAGGACTCAGCAGGTGCTTTGATGAGACTGTAGTTCTGAGATTGGTTATTTGTTCAGTGGGAACAGTGCAGCGTTACTCAGTACCTCAGTGCCAGAAGGCTGAGAGGCTCGGTGGAATTCCTTTGCAGCAACAGACGACCCCACAGCTTAACTCTTAAGTGTAATGATCTAAATTTCCACTGGTCCTCACCAGCTAACAAAAGCTTAGTACACTTCCTCTGGAAGTAAGGACTGGTACCTTCAATCTCTTCACCTGCATTTGTCAACATTTGGCTTTATGTTAATGGGAACAGTTACCTGTTTCTCATATTTATTAACCTTTAAGTAACAAGAAAACTGCGGCATATCTTGTGCTGGTGAATAGACAGGTCAGCAAATGTCTAAGAGACAAGAGACTAGAAAACACAGAGGGTGACTGGGATTAAAGAGAGAGAACACTAAGAGTAAAGAGTAAATTATACTGTGTAAATCAAATCAACATTGATTTTTAAAAGCTCATAAATGGATTTAATAACAATAACAAAATGGATTTGTTCTAAAGCACCATTGTTTCTTTTACACATACTGAACCCATACATTACTGAACACGTGATGCCAAACAGAGGCATATAAATTGTAATTTTTTCTAAATTTATTCTCTTGTCTCTGTTTTCTCTCCTCTCTCTCTCTCACACACACACACACACACTTGCAGACTCCCGTGCAGTCTCGTTCCCTTCGTTTGCAGTCTATGAGGTAATTGTGTGTGTATGTATGCGTGCATGTGTGTGTGTGTGTGTGTGTGTGTGTGTGTGTGTGTGTGGGCTCAGCCTTCTCCCCAGAGAGACAGAGGCAAACAAGGAACAAAGAAGAAACCACGGCAGCTCCCCAGGAGAGAAAGTGGCATCACTAATCCTGCATTTCAACCTGCCGGTGAGTTTACAGTTCCCAGTTAAGACACATTTACCCCCGTAGGCCGATGTGCAAATATACAATATTAAAGTTACTATATGGAGTGTACAATCTATATAGGACAGTGCAGGGTTAGGGTTACGGTTAGGGTTAGGGTTAGATCTTTTCTTCCACAGGGTTGCTTTGCAGTTGTTGTTCACAGATAGAGCACATCATTCAAGCTGCTTTCTCTTACTCATTTCTCAGGTTATACAATTACCTTTTACCTTCACAAACATAATACTGCCATGATACAAACTCTGTCTTAAACTCATTATTATCTTCTGTGATGCCACTGGACTGGATGGTCATCAACTCATCAGTGTAGCTCTCTGTAAGCAAACCATAGTGGAATCTACCCAATTCAATCTTAGGAGCTTAGAACTCTCCTCCCTGACGTAGTTCTTCGTATTACCTGGCTGTATTCATTTGATCTATGTTCTAAATAAAGAGCGTATTGTCTACTGTTTGTTGTTAACTGTTTGCTCACCCCATACAAACACAATATCTGCAGTGACTTGTTTCACGCAGGACTGAAAGCCTTCTGAGAACCCGTGATATCAGATTTTTTTGGTAAAAGAAAGTGAACAATACTTATGGCAGGTGTGTGAGTGTGTGTGTGTGTGTGTGTCCCGGGGTAATGAGGCCGTGGAGGAGTCCTGTGGCTGATCCGATGGTAATAGAAAACGCATATGAAAACACACATCAAAAAACTCCACACATGCGGCAAATGGCTGTATTTGCTCTGCCACAGGTTCCCTAGTTCAGGGTAAAGTTTCAGTGATAAAGAGCTGCTTGTTGTCTGTAATTCATGAGCAAGGACTGAGGACCCAACACAAAAAGCAAAGAGGTACCTAAGACTGAAGAAAATTTGTGTTAAGAGCTTTGCCCTTTTCTAAATACCTCTGTACTTTAAACAGGGTAATGTGTGTGTGTGTGTGTGTGTGTGTGTGTGTGTGTGAGAGAGAGAGAGAGAGAGAGAGAGAGAGAGAGAGAGAGAGAGAGAGAGCGACTAATGAAGCGGACAGAGTCTGTGTTTCCATGGTTGCAGCATTGTGAGCGTGTCTAAATCAGAGAAAGCAGTGAAATATCTCTCTCTCTCTCTCTCTCTCTCTCACACACACACACACACACACACACTGTTATGACCCTTATTTAATATCCTGTCACATCATGTGTGCTGGGAGCATCTCTAGGTAACTGCTGTCTCTGTGTGGGCCAAAGTCAATGCACATGCACCAGCTAAACAGCTGTAACGTTGAGCGATAGGTAGGTAGGTAGGTAGGCGGACGCATTCGCTGAGAAGAACGATATTTATTAAGGGCAAATCGATATTAAAGTCGTTAAAACACTCCAAGGTCATGTCAGAACAACATAGCATTATAACGAGAAACGGAAAAGTCCAAAACACACGGCAAACACTGGAAATTTTCACACAACAGTTCAAAGATACAATCAGCTGTTAAACATAAAACAGACGAAAACTAAATAGCAAACAAAATCAATGGAAAACGAGAAACAGGTTAACTTAATGACTGTGAACACCAAAACATGAACAGGAGTGGAACTGAAAGCGTAGCCAAGGAAACCACGATGACGTTAGGGGAGGGGCAATCGTGACAACAGCGTTCCAAATCTGGATCCAATCCTCATTACCTCCCTCTTAAATAGCCTTAATTGCCTTGCCTGGATAGATACTGTAACTTACTCTACCGGTCAAAAGTTAGAAAACGTTTAATATTTTCAACATTTTAGAAATACAATAAAAGTGTCGATATGAAATAACGTGTTTATGCTGTGTTAAGTGAATATTGACTGTTTTAGATTTTTCAAAGTAGCCATGCTGTACTTGATGACAACTTTTGCACGCTCTTGGTTTTCTCTTAACCAGCTTCATGAGGCAGCTGCCTACGATATCTTCACATATGCTGAGCACTTCAGGGCAAGGAACTAAAGTTGAAGAATGAAAATTATTTGCTGAGCAGGCATTTAAAATGAATCTGAATGAAATCATCTGTTTATATAGGACAAATCACAGCGTAATGGAGACCAGCCCAGAGATGGAAACAGAGGAGCTAACAGGTTAGAGAACATTCTGAGCATTCATAGTTGTTTCAGTCATACCAGTTATATATATATGCACACCCCATCAACATCAACAGTGTAACCCTTGTGTGTTACCCATGTTTATTAGCCAGGAAGAAGTCAAGGTTTAAGTTCCTGAAGACACGACTGTTCAGCCGCCTGAAGAGGAAGGAGCCCGAAGACCAGAGAAAGCAGAGCCAGTCTTCTAGTGATGTCACTGCGCCACGGGGCAGGAAAGGCGAGGACGACTCAGAGGACGACAGCCAGTGAGTGGACAGCTTACTGTTTAGTCAAATAAAAGTCCCACCTATCGGATTAGTTTGACATAAAGCACATATTATACTCAATAAGGTACATAAAATTGTATAACCGTAGTTACTCTATTGCGTTCATATAAGAAATGCTTCTTAGACTTTACAGAAGGCAAACTATTAATTGATTTGAATACCTTATTATTATTTTGAATCTAGTTTCCTACACAAACTCCACAGTAAGAAACATGATGCAGTACCTGTTATTGCAACCCTGAGTCCTGATCCAATGTTGCAGCTTCCCATGTGGGACATTGAGTGCCAGAGCACTGTCACATGACAGCATCTTCGTGTCCGATCAAGCTTGCTCCTCAGAGTCCGAGCGCGTTCTCTCACAGGAGAACGTGCACAGCAAGATAAAGGACCTGCAGGTGAGGCATAAAAGGGTCCGTCCAGCTCAGAGTAAAAGAAATACTGATTTGGAATCAGCTCCTGCTCGCCCCTGTAATCATTTTTCACAAACAGCAGGCTTGTGCTCTAAGGGAAATTTAATGTAATCCACCATGAACAAACATGAAGGTGATGTTGTCCAGGAAGCACAGCAAATGTTTTCAACTCTGGACAGTTGAAGCTGCAGCAGCAGAACATGCGACTGGGCCCTCCTTCATTGCTGATTCCTGCAAAGCGTGTTGAGGACTCTGGAATAACTTCTGAGGATGACGGTTTACCCTGCAGTCCTCCTGAAATGTGCTTACATGACATAGACGTGCATAGAACAGTCTATAAGGTGAGTAAAACCACTCAAACCATGGCTAAACAGACAAAAAAAAAAAAAATTCTGTCCGATTGTAGTTACCATCACTGAGTAAAATCTTTGTCCTTCACAGTTTTCTGACACTAAGAAGCACCTCAGTTCATTAAGTTTAGCAGGAACCGGAAGTGAAGAAGAAGAGCAGGTAATGTTACATTGTGTAACGCAAATCCCAGTACATCATAAGTCATTACAACTTTTTGCTGCTGGACTGTTCTGTAAAACTGACAGTGTTTTGCAATGGTACAATTACATTGTACCACAAGGATGTTCTGCTCGATTTTCAACTTTATACCTTGCAGCCCCCATCGAGACCACTTTCACCAGCCTCACAACTGTCTCCTTGGAGCCCTGGCTCAATGCCTACAGATTTAACCTCTTCTGGGGTGGATTTCAGTAGCCCTGCCCAATATGTCCCCTGCTTAGACAACTCAGCCGCCCGACACCGAATGTCTATCAAGCCCAGAAACCAACGCGCCAGCACCAAGGTGAAGAAGCCCCAGACAGTAAGTAAGATCTGCAGAATTGGTTTCTAATAACAGCTTAAAAACATCTTAAGTTTGTTCAGTTAATGATTACACTTGGATATGCTTTTGGCTGTCTTTCCAAGGATGCTTATCGGCCACAGTCCAACAGCATGAACCATTTGGACCAGCTTATTTCAGAAAGAGAGCAGACGCCGCAGAGTGTGATATCGACGGACACCATCAACCTTCACTCTTACCCTGCTCAAGTTCCAAGTTTAGCAGAGGAACCGGATTCTGTTTCCCTTCTTGCCAGTAAATCTCTACTGTACCAACAAGAGAAGGCCACAGCTTTGGACAGAGATCCTGTAGATCCACCAAGTATGGATGAAGAAGTCCAAAAGGCTGGTGCGCTGTTCCAGCCTGAGGGCAGAATCATGACGAATCCACTCTTCCTCCACGCCATGCCTGATTTATTTCCACTTATAAATGCTGACAGCCAGCAGTCAAAAGAGACTGCAGTGGATTGTAGTGAATCATATCAGCTTCGTCCAGTGAAGGTTTTAGCCAGTGATTATTATGTTATGACCGAAAAATCCAGCGAGAGGGTTGAAGCACGTCCCACAGAACAAGTGCAGACTTTGAAAAAGGCTGTGGATACAGATGTTTCCCAAGCAGCAGAATCCTTAACTAGACCCCACCCTGTTCCTACACCACACATCAAAAAGTCAACTTTAGAAAACAGAAATACATCTGTGCTCAAGATGTCTAACAAAAAGTCTAGAGAGTTTGAAAAGGAGGCCATTCTTCCTGAGATAAACGGTAGGACCACAGCACCATTTGGAGGCCTTGATGAATCTTCAACAGAAGATGATAAATCACAGAAACTGAACTCATTACAGTTTTCCGTAGCATCTGCAAAAAATCGCTCTAGGGTGAATGGTGAGAATGTGGCTAAGAAAGAAGAAGAAAGTGCTGGTGATACAACTTCCCTGAAAGCTCTGTCTTACAACCAGAGTCTGGAAGCACAAGTGCAAAAAACTCTAAATTTGAAACCTGTTGAGGTTAACAAAAGTTCAGTTTCCACCAGTTTGTTAAAGGAAGTAATACTCCAGAATGTCTCCAAGACAGAAGTGGAAAGAAACCGTGAACTGTGTGAAGGATTTGCACAGACCACAGAACCTGACAAGAGTAAGGAAGAAGGGCAATATGAAGACAAGAAAAATCTTTTTGGGGTTAAACTCCGAACCACCTCATTGTCTCTTAAGTATCGCTATGATGTGGCCAAATCAGAGGAAAAAACAAAGCGGCACAGTCTGGAGGACCATCAAATGACAGGAGTTTCTGAATGGCATACTGGAAAGGAACCACCTTCCATGGACATGACAGGCATCAATAATGATGGAAAATCACATGTTCTCACAAAGTTAGCACTGCAGAACCCTGACCTACAGCAAGATCCAACTTTAGACAAAGGTAACACAATGTGGAATTAATTCAGAAATAACACTTACCCTGAAAGAATTCTTGACAACTTGTGATTTGGTATTGTCAGAGATTGTATCTAAATAATGTGATTGAATAGTTTGTCCATTCAAGTTCAACTATTTAGAAAAAAGGCACAGATATTACGATCAGCTATAGATGTTTTCATATCTAATTGATTGAAAAATCAGTACTAGTTTCTGTTTTCTTTTGCAAAGTTTGGAATTTATCGTATTGTCAGTCGCATTTGTCCATAAGTCACCTTGTAAAAATAAATTGATAAATAAATAAACCAGAAAATTGATCATTGTGATAGCATTTTGAGGTCTAATCTTTTATTCAAGTCTCAGACAGACCTGTGCTAGGTTCAAGCAGGGAGACAGATGCCACCCGTGAGCCACCATGGATGACCCTTGCCCGGGAGAAGACTAGACCCAACCAGCCCTCCACCAAACCCTGTTCACAGCCAGCTTCCCTGTTTACATCGTCATCTACAGCTGTAACATCATTTGCTCCTACACTCCAAAGACCAACTCCACAGCACAAACCATCCTTACCACTCAGCACCAAATCCCCCCTGAGCACAGAGCTACAGCCAAGCACCCAATCAACACCACAAACTCCACCAAAACCGGCTGTAAGGGCAACTGCCTCATATAGTCTGAAAACAGAAAATAATAATGTGAACCAGTTAGCAAAAGGAGTTGATCTGGTGGAAATTAAGGTCAGTAAAATAAAAAATGTCAACTCTTCTCACCAATCCTGCATAATACATTAGAAGTGCATTTATAATAAATAGTCTAAAAGTACACATACATTGCATAATTAAAAATGTATAATCTTAGTTTATATAGTATGTGCAAAGCATCTTGGTAAACTGTATTATTTTGAACTTATCCTGGTATCCTAGGTCAGCATGTATCCCATACGTGCTTCCATATATGGAACTGTTAAACCGTCTTAAAACTGTTAAATTGTCTTCTTTTTGCCAACTGTTGTAACCAAACATATATATTATTTATTTTTTTTTAAAATAAACAATGTCTTTACAATATTTTTTTTTACTTTGATATTACAGGGACCTTCTAAACGTGGAAGCAAGAGCAGCATCCAAATAGAATCTGAAGTCTTCAGGAGGACTCCAACCTTCAGTAAGAGCATGATTTATGTAGCAAAATTTATAACTGTAAAATGTGTTCTTTTCAAATCATTTTCGAAGAAAGAAAGTGTGCGTGGTAAAAGTGAGTGTGGTCAACATTTTTATCACCAGTTGGTGTTCAGCTGAATTTGACCAAACATTTGACCTTAATGACTTGATGGTAGAACATCAAGTCATTGATGTTGGAACAACAGGGGAAAACAACAAAGGGACAAAGACAGGGACAGACACAGAGATGGGCACAGAGATGGGCACAGCGAGGACAAGCAGTAGGGCTAAAAAGGGCAACCCAGGCAAAGGCAGTATTGGGAATGCTGACAGGAACGGTAAATGGAAAACACATAGGGGATCCTCCAGGCTGCACCAGCAGAATCATGGAGCCCATCGAAGAGTGCAATCCAGCAGTCCCTTGGGAAGCCGGCCACCTGCCGAAGGGTTCCCTGGGCTCAGGTGAGGTCTGGACCTCCTTGGTAGATTGGTAGCCCGCCGGGGCTGAAGTGCTTGGGTGCCATCCCCTCTTCCTCAACCTTCATCTCCTACTCTGCTTCTTCTGAGGTGACAAGGGGCTCCCCAGGATCTCTCCAATTCCTCTGATATTACTCCAGATGTACAGCTGGAGTGAACACAGGCACTTCCTGGTTGGACAGTTTTCAGTGCTTTTATTTAACAAAGACAAAACACAATCCAGGACTGCTAATGATCAAACACGGACAAGAGACGCTTCACTCACACATGTTACACTAATTAGATTTTAATCCTGTCATGGGTCTGTGGGATAACATGAGAGGGATTGTTTGTAGCAGTTCAGTTTATAGCATCTGCAAGACAGTCATTCTCTGGAATAATATTTCTCAGTAAGAGCAAAACACTGTGTGTGTGTGTGTGTGTGTGTGTGTGTGTGTCTTTCATCAGCGCCTACTGCCAAACCTGAGTCTTCAACATCCTCACAACTCTCCCATCAGCAGTCTCCTTCAGACACAGCCCAGCCGTCTTGGATGGAACTTGCAAAGAGGAAATCTCTCGCCTGGGTTGACAAGAGTTTGGATTAACAATCAATAAGAAAAGAGCTGAAGTCAGCCTGTAGGTGATCTATAAATGTGGTTTGTAAACAAAATCCAATAACATGTATATGCACAACTGACACTTTATTCTTACAAACATATTAGCTTGAATTATGTTACTTTACCTATTATTTAAATTGCAGAATTTTCCTAATAGCATTAATTCGAGAGCTATAATCAATTAAATTCAATTGTACAAAAATATTCATTGTATCAAAGTGAGTTTGAACAATAAGATTTAATCAAGCAGTTGTGTAAGTGGTGGTGAATCAGACTTTTTTTTAGCTTCAGTGCAAAATAGTGAAAATAAAACACCATTTTGCACAAAGTATTTATAAATTAAGTTATAAACCAGCATAATTATTTATTTGAGATTTGAGAAAAAATATCCAGTTATTCCACCTAAAAAAAAGCTTACATCCAACACAAAGTGATGATGAATAGATGGAATTTAGTTAAACGTTTGAACTTTTGACAGTATTGAACAAACACCTCACATGCTCTGTAATGGCCAGTTGTTTTCACTTCCACTTCACAAACATGGAGATGCATCAAAAATTGTTTCTGGTAAAAAAAAAAAAAAAAAGCCTTGGAATCAAGGTTTATTTTGAAGACTTATATTATGAAATGCCCCAAGACTAGGGTAAGCACTGAAGGGGGTGAATCCATGATGTCACAATGGCCTCATCCCTTGTCCCGTGTTCATGTGTGTAGGTTGGTGTGGCGTGTGTGTTATGTGAGTGTGTGTGACATGAGCGTGGAGTCTGGATGTTCATTGTGTTTTTGTTATGTTTCACCTGTGTCTTGTCGAGCGTATTCTTTATGTCCTGCAAGTAGCCCTACAGATGTAGTACAATCTCGTTCAAACAAGTAAAAACACAACATAAATATGTTAAATGTGTTATTAAGATGTATTGTCCAGTCAGACTGGACATATTTACTGCATGATAACATTGATTTTGGAAAACGACTGTGTGTTTACCCACAGCAGGCATATCAGTCTGCTGTGTATCTCTGGGAAAATCACTCTACTGTATAGAGGACGCTGGGGTGCCTTTGACCAGCAGGTAGTGCTGGATACATTTTGCAGGAATTTCACAGAACTATAACCAAACGCATCCCTTTTTTAAATGAGCAAAACTGCATTTTACCACTGAATTAGAAAAAAATATATTTAAGAAAGTGATTGATTATTTGTCTTTTTGTATAAAGTGTAGCTCATGTCAGATGTAGAAGCAAATTGCTTTGTATTCCTCAAATGAATCATGCTTACAGAAGGTCCCCCACATGGAGGTGGACGTGTGTAAAATAGGTTGAGAATAGGTTTATAGAATCTCTAAAACATACAGACCACTAGGTGTCAGTATAGTGCCTGTTTCGTAACACGAAGAAACATTGAAAAATTACTGTTACACTGTTACACAGGCCTTTTATGATAGAAGGCTGCACCAGACAGAAGCTCTGTCACACTGTCAGTAACCACTTCCAGGTCATATCACAGTTTTACTAATATATAACCTTAAAATGGATTATAATGTCTGAAGAACATGAATATGAAAAAGTAACAGCAGCTAATTACAAGGAATTATACCATTACAAGAAAATCAGTGTGTTATGTCCAAGATGGATGGGTGCATATTGCTGAGCTAACATTGGCAAAATGATGAACATATCATTTGAAAAACTAACCCCTTATTTAGGCTGTTGTGTGTGTTGGGGGGGGGGGGGGGTCAGAAAGCTCTGTGGTCTAATTGTGATTCTACACTGTAGTGGGAGAATAAAAAAAACTAAATAAAAGCAAAAACTCACAAAAAAGCTATTCAGGATACTTACCTTGTGTTGTCGTCTTACCTACATCAGGATTACAGGAAGAAAAATAAAGATTTGCCTGTGATTGTGTGTCTGATTTTGTCTTGACACAGAAGAACATGCTTACAACAATTAAAATAGTTGTAAAACTAGATATGCACATGTAAGACAGGATACATATACGTGTGCAAGGTGGATAAATAAATACACTGGGAGTCTTTCAAGTTTGTGTAATTTTGTAGCATTTGAACTCTGATGTTTTAACACTGACAAATAAAGACTAAGCATAAATCAATACTAAAGACTAAAAGAAAAGCAGCATAAAGATTAAAGGAAAAAATAACTTTATGTAAGACATTGTTATTATAAAGATGGTGTGTCTTGCATATCCAATCGTTTTAAAAGGAAAAGGAAGAATAAACGTGTGACTTGAATATTTAATTTGGGGCTATAATGTAACAATTGATTAGCACTTCTTACATTAGTTCCCTTTTTCAGGCCATGGGCAGATCTTATCTACACTGGTGACGTGGAAATTATGTAACATTATTGCAGAGGCTCATCACTTATGAGTGTGTGGACAAACGTAACACTTGTGTGCTCAGTAATACATTAATGTCCCATATAAGCCCGTTACCCACAATGACATTGCACATTGGAAAAGGCTCTCAATGTCATTCCTGTAATAACATCCTGTCATTCCTGTACGTTCTTTCCGTAACGACTGTAGTAGTGGAGATGGGAGATGGTCTCAGCACCTTTTGTGGAATCGGTGCTTAAAGGTGATGCACATTTAAAAAAAAATTTTTTTCTTTATGTCATCATAGCCACCACAAAAATAGTTGCGAAATAGTAACAAAAATTAATACATTTTTTAAAAAGTCTCTGTCTGGAGTAAATCAGGAAGTACATTAAAATCATTTACAACTTTAAAGGTGCAGTGCAGCTGCCCTTCCTAGGGTTATCTTCAACCTTCAAGCCAAAACAGTCACAGTTGCCAGGTCCACCTCCGATCTGCCTGTATGTCTGAGTTCACTGAACTGAAGGAATTCTAACATTCATAAGTTAAATGCAGGTTAAAGTGATGCTCTCTTAGATGACCTTAAACCTCCAGCATCCACAGTATCTAAGTTTGTCCTTACCTTAGACAATGTCATTTTCAAATACGTCACAAACTGTCCATAATCTTGGTGTGGTGGTTGAGTCTTTGCTCACTTTCACACACCTGCCTCTTCACACTTCACACTTCGTGTCTCCGCTCACACTCAGTGTCAGAGGCAGAACTTGCCTATGGGAGGGTTTTGTCATTGACTCATGAGTCTCAAGGAGTCTTGATAATGGAGTGAAAAATATTAGAACCACATATTAAAAATCATATTTTAGACGTCTTTTTCTTTACTGTTATCTTTATTTTACTATTATGTCTAAGACAAGCAAGGTTGGATGTTTCTCTTCTCTGATTAAAACATAAAAATCCAAAAATAAACATTTCTCCCTGATGCTCACTTTGTCACACCTATATATGACAAAATATAAATTTCTCTCACAAAAAAGTCCAATCTAATTTGTCAGATCATTTGACATTTAGGCTAAAATCATCACTTTAATCGACTAACTAACTAAATAAACGATTACTTACTTGGGCACAGTGATTGTGATATTTTTCAGACTACCACACATGGTGAGGTCACCATGCAGCACCAGTAGGCAGAGAATAAAGACAGACAAGCAGAAGCAGATGTAGTCATGTACATCATAAATCTGTTTGGCCCAGACTGGGTGTGAATCACACATCTGAAAGGTACAGTGAGTTGATAATCATCAAAAGTAAGTGTGGGAATGTTTTTGCCTTTGGTCTCTTCCAGTGTGGGACTTTTTCCAGGTTGTTTCAAAGGATGTCATTGCTTGCTGTTGGTTTTGATGGTGAGAATGACTCATCAGTATATATTCATCTACTGCATTCTACAGCAGCTAGATGACCCACAGACTTAGTGATAAGGTTTAATTATAGTGGAGACAACTTATGTTATGTGTTGTCTTTAAAACATACTATTCATTCTACGGGGTTCAAAATTTCTGAGGGCGTAGATCAGTTCTTTTTGCTTGAGCCCCCAAATTCATTGGTATCATGGTATGAAGTATTGTTTTAATGTGGGTACCTCAAAGGGAATTGGTAATAACAGTGGTGATGCACTAAATAAAAGTCATTTTTTAGGCACTTCATAAAACATATTCATATTCCTTTGAATACATGTATCAAGGGTATTTATTTATACAAATCAGTTTTGTTGTTGTTTACTTAGCACACTACCTTCTGCAAACATGGCGAAGCTCTTTCAGATCAAGGAAGGTCCTGATGAGATGCACTTTCCTGAGTATGAAGATGAAGTAGTTTGCCATCTACATTACATACAACAAAAGGAAGTAAACAGGTTCACCCTCCAGGGTAGGTAGGTGCCCTGCAATACTGCTCAACATTGATTTTGCTTATGTATTATTGAATATTAAATCCAAATGTTTTTTTCTGTCACCCATGCCCCCCCCCCCCCCCCCCGTACTCACATGTAATAATGTATAGTATAGAAAAGCAGTACAAAACAAAGTGGACTCTGTTAGCAGACTACTCAACACTGAAGAGGGGTGTTCCTGAGGACAAATACAGGCAAATCTCATACATTACACCTAATATGTAAGAACAGTATTTTATATTAAAAAGTAATATATAATTAATGTAACATTTGAAACTTAGAAACCATAAATAATAGAAAATGTATTAAACCAGATTCAATTTAAGCATAAAATGTACTGTAAATCCACCAATTTAAATTTTTGAAGCAAAAAAAACCAACCAAACAAAAAAAATTTCAATCTTTGCTGCCCAGTGTAATCGTAGTCTACTGTGTCTTTATGTAAATGTAAATTCTCCAGCTGTACTCAGACAATGCTACTTGTTTGTTTTTAACGTTTAACTAATGTTAACTAAGGTTTAACTTAACCCTAGTGTTAATTTTTAAGGTTTAACTTAACCCTAGTGTTAATTTTTAAGGTTTAACTTAACGTTAATGTTCTTTTTTAAGATATATCTTAACCCTAATGTTCTTTTTTTTTTTTAATTAATAAAAAGCTCATCATGATGACCAGTCAAATGTTCCCATATTTTTTACACACACACACAAGCGAAAAAGAGAGAGAGAGAGAGAAAGAGAGAGTTCAATGTGTGGTAAAGTAATTTTCTGTGAAAGCTGGTGTCTGTGTGTGTTAGAGCATGTGTTTGGGTGTATGTGAGAATAATTTCTGAGAAAACAGAGATCTATCACAAATCTTCTTCCGTGGAGCCTGCTTCAAATTCAGAGATTACAGACTTAACTGCACAGTCTGCAACTGTGGTCAGTGACAGCAGAGTTCCAGTATACAGTGCTTAAATCATAAATACCCAGCACCTCTCCAGAGCAGAGCTTGTACCTCAAGAGATAGGGGTACTGTGAAGGGAAAGTTATACATCCATATTTATCTAGAATATTTTTAATGCTGAAACCTTATTTTGCCAACTATTCTGTCAGCTTTTACCAAAGCTCCAATTCCTGATCACACCAGATAAAAGGTAATTATCTTCAATTCAATTATCTAACCATTAAAATAGTGACAGCCATGTATTTGATAAGAGCTAACATACATTGGAAATTGTAATATATATTGTTTGGTATGTAATTTAATATTGTAACAGAAAACTGAAGGGCATAATGCAAATATATTCTAACACCGTGCAAGAACATCAAAAGGATCCACTCATAATGTACACTTTAATGACATCACAAATTCTGTTCCGTGTGCGTCATACACGCAACCGAAGTCTTTTCGGATCTTCGTGTTACAGCGTCCCGACGTCACATTTTACTCAGCGCATGCGCACTTTTCGTTTACGTTTTGAAGGATTTAGCGCGAAGCTGGTGGGTAGTTAGCTAGCAAACATGCAATACATTTTCGTTTGACAAAATGTAAGTTTCTTAAAATTTATATAGCTACCTGTATTAACGGGTTAAGTGCTACTTCTTTGTTTAGGTTTTTGCTGACAAAATGACGAGAATGAACTGACTTGACTAGTTAGCTAACTACAATATAGCATACACAGCTAACTAACCTGTTGTCTAGCTAGTTATCTGTGCTTACACTGGACTTTAATAGTCTAAATTACTTCGGTTTGCCTTTCTGGTTAATTTCCTACCAGCAGAGTGGATAACAGCTCTAATGAAACCTGCTCGAGGTTCTTCGAGGTCCTCAACTCGAGATCCTAAAGGAAAATCTCGGGCTGAAACAAGGTTACCGCAAACCGGCAAAGTAAGACTTGAGTTTTTCGGCTTAGTTTTAGTCCTGACTTCAACTGTATGTTAACCAAGGCAATTCCTTGTTCTATAATGAATTATAATGATTGTCACAATATATTATGCTTTGTAAAGCCTAATGGACATTTATTTTTCAGAAACCGTTGCCAAGTAGTGGGAAGACCCAAGATAAGTCAAGGAAGAATAACGTTAGCTGTGAGTTTGGGAAACCAAACAAAGTCGTCCATGGTTGTTGAGTATAAAAAAAAAAAACTATAAAAACTATTTTGGCATCACAAACGTTTATATCAGTAATGATTTGTTGTTATGGTATTGGGTAGCTATCTAGGAAATTCCGAATTTTTATACTTTGTGAACGCTGCAACTGAATACATGCTAGTGATATATTTCTGTTATAATTTAGCTGTCATTCTCAATTGTACCAACCTTCTTTTTTTCATGACTCAGTGGCTGCTGCGATTCAGAAAGGACGGGAGAAATGGAAACCGCTGGACAGATCCTCCATTGCAGCTCTTGACACCATGTTGAGCATGTCGATACTGTGAGGATTATTAATGGAATTTGCAATAATCTTCATCTGGACACTTTGATTAAACCTCACAATTTTAATGTGTCTCTCTGTTGCATCAGAGCTGCTCTCGCACTGAGAAGGAAAGAGAAAGAGGAATCACAAAAACACCTCAACTTATTGAAAGACCAGTAAGAGACATTTCTCAGTGTCTCATGCTGTTATCTTAAGGAGATGAGTTGGCTCTGTAACGGCGGTGTGTTTCACTTGCCAGATTCCTCGCTAAATGTTCCCAACTTGCTGTGCCTGTAAAGAAATGTGGAAAAGTGACACATATGTCCCGGCAGTTCCAGGCAGAGTGCCAGAAGATTAAACATGGCGAAACAGATATCACAGCATTAGAGGTAGTGGAGGGGGGGGGGTAACATTCAGCGTGATTTAGATGCATCTAATGATTGATAATATTTGAAAATACCTTTTATTATTTTGTGCATGATTTGTTATTATATCTGTGATAATGCAGGTGTGCTACTAATTGATGTGTACTGGATCTTTGCTAATCACAAATACTAATTACATTTAATTAGTATTTAATGCAGTGAATGGCAGTGGGGGTTTTTTTTTGGGGGGGGGGGCGGTTTGTATTATTTATTTTTACTTGTGCTGGATTTTTGCCAGATGTTTGAAGATGTTTTGGTTCTTTGGTCTTTAGGAGAGCATCGGGGCAGTGGTGGGCAGGCTTGAGCAGCTGCAGCAAGAGAAGGATGGTCTGGAGGAGAAGTGCAGGTTAATGAAGAGGAAAGTGGAGGCAGAAGAGGACCAGGCCCAGGAGGTGCGCACACAGCACTAGAGCTACGGTTACAGATGCTGAAGTGTGTTTTTTTTTTCTCTCCTCTGCTTGAATAAGTGGTGCTGAAGAGGGTTAACTTGTATGTCAGTGTCTCAAATGTTTTGATGTAGTTTGGGAATGGCAGGTATATAACCGCTGGCTAGGTTCACCAAAGTGTAATTTTTAATTGGATGCAACATATTTACATTGTCATCTGGCTTTACCGCCTGTGGTGGGTATAGCACAGATTGTTAACCGCTGTCACTCTTCAGGTTTTGAGAAACCCTTAGATATCCTGTTATGCTTTAAACATGAATCAGACTGATATCCCTTTGCCTTGGAACAAAATATTTAATATACAAGGTTTTTAGTAAAAAAAAATCTAATTATATGTATTTATAAATGCAACGATAATTGAAATTGTATAGATGTTTATACAGTTTAAAGCAGATCACAGATTCTGCTTTTAAGCATGTGTCAAATATTGGACTGGTGAGTATGCTTTCGCCATGTTCACATTATGGGTAAATTCCTACCAGGTTAATTTAAACGATTAGGGTTTTGATGTTTTAGTTTACATTCTTCAGGTCCAGTTAGCTTTGCCCAGTCCACTTGACACTGATTAAATCGACACACGCTTAAAGTGAATTAATATGGCACTGCACTCATAACATGCTATGTTTACATCATGCTAAGTCATGCTAACTGTGTTTACATGCACACAATAGCCTAACTAAGCTATTTCTTACTTCCATTAAAAAAAATGCATTATTTAAGTCATTCAGTCGTTTGTTCACGGTTTTGCTGCTAGCTGGTTTTATCCAGCGTCAGAGGATCTGAGCATTCTTCTCCAAATATTGTTAAAATGCATAGTAATGACTTTTATGATTGCACAGTTGGCTCGTTTCAGTGGCTAGTGAATAGTGCTGTATTCAGTAGTGTTACTTAACCTTTAAGGTTTTTTACTTTTTCTTTTTTTTTCCTCGTCACATTTTTCTCTAATTTTTGCGCTTTTTTAACTTTCCATTGGTAGTTTTTTCAGCTGGCTGATCAAACAGTCCTGCGGCTTCCTGCTTTACCTCTTCAACCTGATGATGAGCTCACAGTACAGGTGCAGAAAAAATCATTTGACTCTGTATCCATTGACATGAACACAATGAAATGAAAAGAAAGGTAGGATGAGACTACACTATATACAGTATATACACCAAGTGAGCCAGGACACTGCAGAATAAGAACAAGCTGTAAGAGTAACTCGTTTGTAGCTAACTTGCAAAAAAAATAGAACACTGTAGCCAAAAACCACAACAGAGGTTGAATGTTAGAACATTGATCTTCTCAGATAACTCATGGTGCTTAGTGGGGGGGGAGATAGGAAGTTAGATTTTCACACTTCAGTTCTTAAGTCCTGCAAGAATGAGTGAAGCTGAAGATACATAACGAAACAAAAAAGGTGCTGCACCATGCAAAGGTACAGTCCTCTTTTCCCAAGGTTATCATCACTTAGTAGTGGAAAGGCTGCAAGATGTACAGGGCTGCATGATATGGACAGAAAATCATGGTGAAAAAACAGTTTTCATATTGCACCTTTTTCTGTGCTATCAAGGCAAACTATGATAATGATGCATTGCCCAGCCCTGCTTTTACCTTTAATCTGTCTTGAAGAAAATGGCTTTGTGAGCACAGCAGTAAACAGAACTTTTCACAGCCGCTTAGCTGAACAGTGGAAATGGCTTCCTGCCAGTCTTTAAAGAAAGAAAAAAAAAACGCTTCTGTCCTGTACCACAGCCAGCAGTTGTGCTACTGAGTCAGCAGCTCTTTGTACACTTTTGTGATTCTTTCGTACAGTTCCCAGGCCTCTGGGCAGCATTGTTTGTCAAGTAATCAGTATTTCCCGGCATTGTTGTGGAATGTTAACTAAAATTTAGTTTGTCCATTAGGAGCAGATGTTGAAACTGGTGCCAGAACCCAAAGTGGTCATGAAGGTTCTTCAGAGCACAGTGACTGAGAGTGCGAAGGCCTTCCTCGAGCTGGCACATAAACACACAGATCAACTGATGACTTCCCCAGTGACTACACACACTGAGGATTTTGTTCTTTAAAAGGACATTTTAACCAGTAAAAATATGCCCTTTTTTTTATTGTCTTCAAGTCACAAGTTATGCTAATTTATATGGAGGAAATTGTTGACTCTCCATAATTACATTTACCCCAATAATACTCATTTGAAGATTACAAATTAGAAAAAAACAAGTACAAAAAGTTTGATTTATTTCAAAACTACATGCTTGGATGTACCAGTAAAGCATAACACATCAAATCAGTATTAACAATGCAAAATGTGTTAATGTTGCTTCCATTTTTTTGTCTGCTCTATTGTAATGCAATGTTTGACTTCTATATCTTCTCTTGAAATAAAACATTGTCAGTTGATTAGCTGTTGTTACCTTGACCTGAAGTTTCTGTGTGAGGCTTTAACATTTCAGAACAAAACAAGATTCCATGGATGAATTGTAGCAGATCTAGGTTTTTGCTTGTCTGTTTTTTGTGTGGACTTGCATATTTTATACATATTTTACCCTTGTTTGCTTTACAGCCTTATACAAGATGTTGGACACAATGTAAGTTGTAAATTGTTCATTAAAGCCTCTGAGGTCTGGAGTGTAAAACAGACATGGCATGCATAGCTGAATAAGTCATTTTCACTTTACTGTCCATATATGTACAAATACTTGCACATGTACATCCTGTGAGGATTGTGGTAGACATGAGGACGTACCACACGGCTACACAGAACCTCCAGCCCTCCTCACTATAGGGGAGGGGGTCAAGAATCCAGGCTTTTCCGTTTCTCGCGTCATGTCATCAGAACACAATAAAGAATGCACTTAGTTGGTCCTCTTGTCGTATCGCTACATTGTTGCTGACCTGCTGAAGGAGGGGCGGAGCTTCCCCGTCCTTGACCTCTGCTGATTTCTGCACGACATCGTCACTGCTCTCAGACTGGTATCGAGTGTCATGGGCAGGCTTGGCCTTCTCTTGGTCAAAAAGCTTCCAATATCTACCTTCCACTGCGATACAAACTGAATTGTAGACTGCGGAGTATGTTAAGATGCATCTAGTTAAATGTTATGCCAGCTAACGTTACCTTCAAAAAGATCTACATAGCTAGGCTCGAGAAGCTAAGCAAACTACAAATATGGCTTCCTAACATTACATAGACATGAGTATAGCAGGTGTCATACAATTGGGACTTTTCAAGCACTAGTCTGATTGTTGCACCTGAAGCCCCACCCCATAATACATAATCCAATACCGATCATAATGCATACAATCTTTTTTTTTTTTTTAAGGTTTTTGTGTTTTTTTTTGGATGTGCTTTGTTCCTGTTCGCTCAGAATGAAGTGATCAAGGGCTGCTTGCTATCAGGATTAAGTGTTCCAATAGAGCACTTTGAGCAAAAGCGTTTGATAGTCGTTATTTGGTCCAGCAAGTTCCTAGAACTGCGAGTCTTTTCGCCGCAGCGACTTCCTCCGTAGTGACTCAGACACATCCTCATTGAAGACTCGCTCGATCGTGGAGAGCAACGAAGCGCGGACAGTGTGGCGAAGTCCCCGAGCGGCAAATACGTACAGGATTGGGTTAAGTGCACTCTTTATGTACACCAGGTACAATGCCACATATGTACCCTTCTCTGCCCCTTTTTTAAGATCTTCCCAACCTTTCGTCTCATACAGCGCTTTCAGGAAACGGCAGGTAAAATATGGCACCCAACAGGTGAGGAAAAGGAGCATGGTGAGGAAAAGCACCTGGTAGAGGCGAGTCATCTTCTGTGAGGAGTAAATGGAGCCGGCGGGGGAGGTGGGGGAGGTGGGGGAAGAAGGGGGCGAGGCTACCGTGACTCCCCGCTCGGCACGCCTCGCAGCAAGGATTACCGCCAGGTTGCAGGAGAGGAAAAGCACCAATGGGAGCAGGAAACCTGCCACCGTCTCCATGACGATCAGCATAGGTCCACTTTGGGTGCTCTCCAAGCACTGCGTGTGGTTGTAATAGTCTTCGATCCCAGACGCGTAGATATAGGGCACGGACAGGGCAGTGGCGATGATCCATAGTAAACTGCAAACCAGCGGCACAACCCATCGGGGGCGCCGCAGTCGAGCCCAGACAGGGCGGAGCATGCACAAACACCGCTCCAGAGCAACAGCGCTCAGCAGGAAGGCGCCGGCGTACAGTCCCAGGCAACGCAGGAACATGACAAATTGGCACACGGCCTTTCCGAAGGGCCAGCTGAAGTGATGCGCTAGGTAGCCTAGCATTAGTGGCGTACGCAGCAGCAGTACAAGATCAGCCACCGCTAGATTCACTACATACACCCGGAAGCTTCCGGCACCCTGTGTTTCGCCGCCCGAGGCTCTCCGCAGCTTCCTACCTCGGAATCCCAAAACCCAAACTACTAGGCCATTCAGAGTCACACCCACTATGAAGATTACCACCGTCGCCAGAATCTGCACAATCCTCACCGCTTCCCTCCTCATTGTATCACTGGAGATTCAAATGAACAAAGTCACAGATCAGTATACATGAGTTTAAAGTGGTGAATACTTTTTTAAATGGATTACATTTCTAGTTCTGTAAATTATACTTTACATCGGATTACATATATTGCATCATTGGTATTTTATTTTCCTAAATTCATTTTTGAGTTGTGTATTTTGAATTTGTATGCTTTTAAATATTACACGTGTGTAAACTCCCACACCTGCCCACATGAAAATAAAAACTTTGTAAGCATGTGAACAAAATATAATACAAAAGCAAATTTAATTTTTTTTTTGCAAAGACAGGATGTGTGCGGTGTGAGAAAAGCAAGCATGAGAAAATTGTCCGTTTTAATGAATGCTGTTTTCGCAGTTATATTTGACCACAAACCACTGTCAAGAAAAACACATGCAAAGTCTAACGCCCCCTACTGGCACTGGTTTGTCCAAGGTGTAAAACATGAGACATTTAAACCTCGGTATTCTGACAACCATGCCTTCATGGAGATGTCCAAGAAAAAAATTAAAAGTTTCTTAAATTACATTTTGGAATGAGTGAATCATTAGTTATCATATGGACTGTCAAACAGTTTATTATTAATTATAATTAATATGTAATGACTGTATTTCTTGGATTTCCTGTGTATGAGTTTATGCTGGCTGGTTATGTGTAATTTGAATGGTGATGGTCCTCTATAGACTAATGCATATTCTTCAAATGCATACTGCTAAGAAACCCTTAAGTTAATTATTCTCAATAGAGTTAAGGTTACAGCTTTAGGGTACAATTTATTAGAATCAATTGTATTTCCTTCAGCTGCATTTAATGTTAAAATTAAACTAATAATCTACAAATCTACAGGGGACCATAAAATAAAGTCCTACCTGTAGTCCCTGTTACCTTTTTAGGGAAAAAGGTTCTCTTTTCCTTTGCTATTTATTTCCTCTAGACAATCTTTGTACTTATCTTTACTTGAACAAGAGAACAATTTGAGTACACGGCTTCAGCGATTCACTTATTATGGCTTAGTTGTCACTTTAAAGGAATGTTTGCCACTGTTCCTTCAGGCTGGGGCAGAACTGACCTACCATTCAGAGCCTGTTGACACCCATCCAAGACGCATGTAAGGTATGAGAACACACCTTAATGTGCTGTGTGAGTTGCTACCTGGCTCTCAGTCAGTACGAGCACACCTAGAAAAAAATTCCCTAGTTCTTGACATTCGATTTGTCTTAATGGAGCACTACATTTCTAACTTGGTCTTGGATGAGGTCTTACCTGTTGCTTGGGACGTCTTCCTGTGGTGCTGACATGTTTATGGTGAGGAAAAAGTCTCCGATCTGTGTGTGTATGTGTGTGTGTGTGTGTGTGTGTGTGTGTGTGTGTGTATAGAATAGGCTTTGAGTTTTCTTATGTGGGATGAGCGGGGGCGTGTTTAAGAAAGTGTGTGTGTGTGCGCACGTTCCTTCCTCTTTTAAAATATTGCACCATGTTGATTGCAACATAGATAGGTGTTTGGTATGAAATGCGCTATATGTTCTGTGCTGTCATGTCGATAGTGCACATTTGTTCACTGTGGAGCAGGAGTTTGTTTTTTTGGAAGTCTAAGAGTATTTTGTTCACCTAGAAGACCAAGGCTCAGACTTTAACTTAAAGTGCTTCATTACCAGCTTCTGTTATGCAGAGCAGCTAAGTTTTTTCTCTTAGCTTGCTAGTAACATTGTAACACTGAGATGCCCACTATTTCAAAGAAGATAAGAATAATTTCTGCTGACTGTTTTGATTAAAAACGGCCAATTTTGCAATATATGTCCATGTGCTGGAAATAAGCATTGCACAAGGACCAGTCCATCTATAGTAAAAATGGAGTCAAGTGCTGGCAGGATCTCTGATGAAACACCAGGATGTGCCAGAATGGAAAAGCTTTCTACTACTAAGAAAAATGTAGTACTATTAAAAAAAACATTCAGTACTGTTAAGAAGTCATTTTATAATGGTATAGGAAAATGTAGCAGGTATGTGTGTAGTTCTTGAAGAGCTCTTACTGAATGTGATGTAGCAGGTATGTGTGTAGTTCTTGAAGAGCTCTTACTGAATGTGATGTCATGGCGCTCAGTCTTACAGAATATGGCACTTTGTGCACATTGTGAAATGAAAGTTATTGCAGGAAAGGTTTACCCAAGTTTTGGGCTTCTTGTTCCCTTGCTAGAAGTTGTTGTACCAATACAGTCAGAGTTCCGTATTTCTAAGACGTTCTAGCAGCTCTAAAACTGTAACTCGGTTGAATATCTTCTCCTTATACTCATCTTCTGCAGGTGAAAATTAAGGAAGATTAGTCCTCACTCAGGGAGATGTGTGATTACCTTGGTGTGGTAGCTTTTTTTGATTCATTTACATTTGTCCAAATGATATTTGAAAAATCTCAGCTGAATAATAGTTCACTAGTTCAATGTATACTGGTGGTATGTCAGTTTTGTGAAAATAACACAACAGGAAATTGGTCAGGAAATATATATGATGCAGGAATTAGATATGCTGAGCTGAATGTGTACAGTTTCACTTTATTTTATGGCGCCTAACACTAGCCCTAACCTAACACTAACACTAACACTAACACTAACACTAACACTAACACTAACCCTAACACTAACCCTAACACTAACACTAACCCTAACACTAGCCCTAACCTTAACCCTAACACTTACACTAGCCCTAACCTAACCCTAACACTAACACTAGCCCTAACTTTAACCCCAAACACAAATCTAATTCTCACTGTAACTTTATCCTTAACCCTGCTGAAAGCCTTGAGTTTCCACCAACAGCTTGTGAATCTGTAGATAATCCATAGAGACCAACAAAATAAAGTGTAAATTCTGGTAATTAAAAAATGGTAATAAAAAAATTCTAGAGACCAAAAAAATAAAGTGTAAACTCTGAATTCTGGTATGCTGGTATACTGGTTTATATGATGTTTAAGTATTGAATTATTATTGAAGTATTTTAAGTAAAATTCATTCTGGTTGAATTTTTGTAGTTGCCAATTCTGCCTAATACAAAGTTTACATTTGTTCTAGCCTGCCAGTATGCAGGGTGACCACACTTCTCCAAGCCTTGTGGCATCCTGTGTGATTTGATCTTTCTGTTAAATTTGCCTTTGCACATCACTGCCGAAAAATACATAACTGTGTTTAATAAAAGGTCTTTTCATTTTTATCTCCGTCTTACTGACTTCCTCCAAAGTGAACAAGAGCATTAGTAACTATAACACAAGTATGACATATTAAAGACCATCACAGTCACCACAATAAAGAGTCATTATCACACAATCAGTAGCTCTGAGTAAGATGACACACGTGATGCTCATGCCACATACATGTGATGTACTAATCCCATTTAGGAAGAGATTCTAAATTCCATTTAACTAGGACAGAAGCTCATGAAATGCATTGTGGTTCACGCTGCATATTTACACATCTGATGGTTATTTGTTCCACATCACACCCGCAATTTTAGGTCACATGCCAGCCTCATTTATCTGTGCTTGCATAATGAAAGCGATTAGCAGGTGTTTGAAAGACATTCTCTTTTGTACTTCTCTGCACTTCACTTCCTCTGCACATTCTTTCTATTTCTTCTTTTGTTAAAACTGTTGGCATAGTTTGTAGTCTGACGTGACACTTCCTCAAATAGTGCGCTAAAGATTTGTATCTGTTTAATAGGATGCGCCAGTATAACAGGCAACGAGTGCTGGATCAGTCTTTACATTTACAAGAAGACAATTAGACATGTTTTATTACACTAATATGAAAAGACAGACATGCTTAACAGCAGCTATAACACTAACAGCAGCCTAATTATGTTTGTGTCACGGTGGCTCCACCTGACTCTTCCCTCAAAAACAACACACCCGTGTCTCGGCACGTCTTGATTGACTTGATCAATGAGAAGTTAGGGAGGAGCTTCAAAAATGAAGGGGTGCTTCAAAAATGAAGCCTGGGTGCTCTACCTCTACCAGGACCTGTCTGTCCTGCTGGAGAGTGAAGAGCTTGGCAGCCATTGAAGGGGCTTCCCCCTCTATAGACCAGCTACTATTGGGGGAATTTGGGAAGGGATCCCCTTCCAGAGCCACTCCTCTACCCCGAGGAAGCGGATCGGAACACCCCCCCAAGGGGGCACCACCTCCAAAGGCCCATGTGAGCACCTCTTCCCAGGAGGTCCTCAGACGAGATCTTCAGACTCCACGCCAGACAGCCGGGCGTACGACCTTCCAGGGATGACTCGGACAGTGTCCACCAGTGGGCGCCAGGATCCCTCCTATTTCTCCAGTCCCCTATGTGTTCCAGTCACCATGTTCGTGTCCCTACCTGTTCCCCCCTCACTGTGCCAGTCTTTGTCTCAGTGCTGGTCTTTGTTCCATCTGGAGGCCGCGACAGGTGAGATCTTCCAGGCGGTACAGGGTGCAGTTGGCCGGTACCTCGCTGTAGGGGCTTCTCTTGGGTTGTCTTTGCTTGCCACGGTTCCCCATGCTCCAGTCACGGTGGCCAGCCATGGCTCCTTCCTCGTCTTGTGTGTGTTTGTGTCGATTATCTGTTTCACCTGCACCATGTCTTGTTAGCATGGGACACACATGTGCCTTGTTGTTTTTCGTGTTCATAAGCATGTGTGTCGTGTGCTTGGACCGTGTTTGACTACTCTGTGATTCCGTGTATGTCAGTGTTGTCAATAAGAAAAAAACAAAAAACATTAAAAGCCAGTGAAGGCCTTGGCATCCTGCCATTTTTTGCATTCTTTTTCAAAAGCAATTTCTGACA
>JAOYMR010000013.1:4079179-4098036 GCA_025802075.1 Tenebrosternarchus preto | reverse complement strand
TGTGTCCTTGAACGGAGATAAACTTGTCAAAGTTAATGCTATAAACCATGAAATTTTAATTGAAACATAATTGTCAATCTGCACCTTGATGACCAGAGCTCCTTTATCAGCTGTGCAAGCAAAATGTAAAAATATATTATTTTTTATAAGTGTAGAAAATTATTTTATAACAGGCGTAGAAAATACTTCTTGTTGGGTTTATTCCTATTGCATTTTAAAAGATTCCTAAAAAGATTTTGTTACAAATTTACAAACAATTACAAAAAAAAAATCCTTGGAAGAATCTTTAGGAAAGTAGTCTGCTGAGAGGTCCACTGAGAGGTTATTTTCTTTAAATATTGATTGCATTAATTTCAGACTGGATTATGGTCCAGTCAAAGCGCAGAGACTGTTTACATGAAAGTAATTAATGGTATCTGTTAAAATCTGGTATGTCTCGGTGCTTGACCTCACCAAAGTCTTTGACTCCACTTTAGAGAGACATGAGAACTGAACTGTCAAGAAAAGTGATAAACTGGTTGAAATCATACCTGTGGGAGCTGCTTTGTTGAAATGAACAAATGTTCAAGTTCATTTTCCCCCAGGGTTTGGTTTTTGGTCTGCTTCATTTATGTCTTCCTCCAAGACTAAAGTATATTTTACCACAATTTTGCAGGTGATCTATTTTCACCAAATCACTTGATCTGTTTAGCTTACTGTCAGTGCCATGAACATATTACAAATTAGATGTGGCAAATTATTCTGCAAAACACAAAATGTATGACATAGTTTAATGGGGCTGGTCAAAAGTCAGGTCAACAAGCCAAGGGTCAAAACCAGGAGAGTCATAGAATCACAGGAAGAGGATCCAAAACCACAGGCAAAAATACAGGAAGTGATGATCGCTAAACTAACAAGTAGTGGCAATATTTCGCAATGAAGAAATGTAAAATGGGGGTGTAAATAGGGAGGGGTGGAATCAGCGACAGGTGTCCATCCGTACCCGGGAGATGAGGACATCTGGTGGTGAGAGGCGGAATTAGTGACAAAAAGGATTGGTTTATGTAGAAACAAGAACGACAAGAAGGAAGGAATATAAACAGCTATAAAAATACCACAAACTGAAAGAAGAACTAAAGAGAATGTGGAAGGTTAGAACCAAGGTCGTCCCAGACATGAAAGCATTTTGCGATGTGACCCCTAAACGAGAAATGTGAGTTACCAGTTTATAAGGTTCGCCTACTCCATAGCTGAACCTATAATAAATTCCAGTGGCATCATTACCCAAGAACTGACTAATAATAGATTTCCTTGCACAATTGTGCCAATTTTTTTTTTTTAAGTCAGGTGATGTCTGGATATTTTTTGTGTATATATATATGTACATATACTGTATATCAATCAACTGTGCTTGTACAAACTGAATTTGTAAGTGCATTTACCATATAAGTGCCTTGAACTTTTCAACTTTTTGCCACTTTTCAGGCTTCAAACATAAAGATATGAAACTGTAATTTTTTACAAAAACAAGTGGGACACAGTCGTGAAGTGGAACGAAATTTATGGGATATTTTAAACTTTTTTTCTAGAAATAAAAAATATATACAAAAGAATATACAAATAAATACACAAAGAATCAACAACAACAACAACAACAACAAAAACACCTTTCGGCGGGGGTTATGGGTTTTTTTCCCGTTACTCTTTTAAGTACCAGGAGATTTTAAATCTGGCTGCCTTTGGCAGGATGCTATCATACTCTTCTTATGACAGTACCAAATTCAGTACATGTTCTTGTTATGATGGTACCAAATTCAGTACATGTTCTTCTCCCAGTGTTTGTGGAGATTGGATGGCTATGTGCTTGATTTTATACATATTAACGATGTGTGGGGTAGAAATGCCTGAACTCAGTCATTAGGATAGGTTTCCAAATACGTTTGTCCATATACTGAATTTTTGGTACAAATAACAAGGTCTCTTGTTTTTGTACTTTATTTGTACTCCATGTAATTTCTATCTGCCACCACCAGGTGGCCATATTTCTTTTCATATAATGAACTGTGCTCCGCTATATTTGACGTGTAAAACTGGTGGAACCAAGATATGGTTTCAGTATTTCACTTTGTAAACTAAAATAATTTTTATTTTTACATTTAAAATTTTTTCTTTGTTTTAAAATATTTTTTGTGGTAGATTTAGTGAAGCAATCTTGGATGAGTTTCTGATGAGACCAGCAGGTAACAAAATGTTAAAATAGATATTCAAATGTTTTATGTTGGCTAAGATGGAATTAAATATAAAGGTAATGAGTTTACTTCTGTATTCTGTCCATACATACTCAGACAGACAATGTATACTAAGGCTGTTGAATGTTAAAAATAATTTTATAAAATGGACACAAAAAGTTAAAATACTGATAAAGATCCTCTTCCTCAGAAATAAATGAAGCATGTCCAAGTTAAAACTAGATTTTGAACAACTATGACAACAATGCCACAGGGGCTCTCATAAAATCATTACTGATATTGTTCAAAAAAGAGAGACAAAATGGGGTATTCTGAAAAGATATTTATGGGAATTTTATCAGTTATCCACACACATGAACAATTGTCTTAGCCTATATAGTATTGCAGGACTGAAATCATATGTGTGAAGTATGACTACTGCATGTAATTAATTTTCTAACATAAATGAACAAATCTGTGTTCCATGCAGGGTTAGGTAGTAGTAGAAACCCTCCCAACCTAAAGAATACAAAAGACCAAAATAAACCAAAGAGTACATCAGCAACAAAAAAAAACCTAAAAGCTGATCCTCCATTCACCACTCACTCTCTCTTTCACCACCACTATGTGCTCTAAATGTTCTCTTGTTCAGTTGGTGAATCTTAGTGATGTTGCAGACACCAAAGCAAAACACAGAACTGGACTTCTCTTGTTAAAAGCTCATCGCTAATAATCTACTGTTGCTACGGTGATTGCAGCATATTTTTACTGTCTGACTGTGTTAGAGTGAATGTCCCACTTTCCCTGTTTCTGACCAAAATGGGCAGCCCGTTTTAAAGGGTTAAAAAAGTATTATAAAATTCAGATTATCATTTAATTTGGTGATATTCCTTTTAAGCTATTTCTTTTTTTAAATTTGTGAAATATAGACCTAATTTATCTGAAGCTGTAACTCTATGAGCAAAATAAGTATGACCAGAGATTCATACTGTAAATCACACTTAAAGATGAACATGCTTTACAGATCTAAAATCATAACATTTAATTTAAAACAAACACAATTTAAAACCAGTTAAAAGAAATGAGAATTGAATGAATGAAACGATAAAATCATAGAAATTCCCTAAAGAAATGCAGCTCTAAAACAGGAAGGTTTTTAAGCTCTTCTTGAAGATGTCCAGGGATGAAACATCTCTGAGCTCCTCAGGAAGACAGTTCCAAAGCTTTGGGTCGTAATAGCACCATCTCTGATCTTTAACCAGGTTTTGGAAATCACGAGTAGATTTTACTGTTTGAAGACCTGAGAGACCTGACTGGAGCATATCTAACAATCATTCCACTAAGGTAAAGTGAAGCAAAGCCATGAAGACACTTAAAAATCATCACCAGAACTGTAAAACCTTAAATGTCAAAGTTTTACTTGTTATACTTGTTTTTAAACAATTTAAATTTTGCAGTAGTTACAGAAAAGGACATCTGATGTTGCCTGTTATAACAAACCAGATTGTGATTGTCCGTCAGGTTGTTAGATAAAACGGACAATCACACCATGCTGCAAACTCTGGTGGTCTCATTTACTGTCCTGAGTACCTCTACACCTACATTAAACTGGACTTTATGAAGTGTGTAAAGTTTATAAGCTGGGCCACTCAAGAACGGTGGTTCCCTTTTGAGTCTTGGTACTTTCAAAGTTCATTCCTTAATCCTCCCAGAGAGTTTTTCTTTGCCACTGTCACTACTGACTTCTACCGGCTAATTAGAGATCTGGATCCATATGTTATACAGCTGCTTTGTGACAATACGTGTGGTAAGAGGTTTGGTAATAAATTAGACTAGATTAGATTAGGTAATAAATTTTTCTTTACATATTCCAGACAGAATAAACACTCCCAGGCCGTCAACCTCCCAGCCTTCAGTGTAATCATGTCTTCCCTCCAAGTCTGTCATATTTCACTTTTCAGTCTCCTTTGGTGAGACATGGGGTACCACGTTGGCCCTGGAGTCATCCTAGTAATATTCTGAACTGATCTTAGCTTTCTCTTCAAGGGGTTGAAGACCACAGTAAATTCCCTCATCCTCAGGAGGACCCACTTCATCCTCGCTCTGATGGTTTGAATCATATTCAGTAAAGTCATCTGTTTCTGACATGTCTTCTTCCACTTCTTTATTGGCATCTAGTCCTCCTTCCTTTTCCCCAAGAATTATGATAAAATACATGACCAAGAGCCTCATAGACACTGAAACATTTGCTCATTGCGATGGCTTAGAGTGAAATGTGAGCAAACCAAACAAAGTCATATTTAAAAACATTAAAAAAGAGCTGCACATTGAATGCTGTACACGGAGGGAAGTGTTTTCGTAACTGAGGACCATCGGTTGCCATTAAAGATTGTACCTTCTAATTTCTGGGCAGGAGGTGCACATGGTACATGGGTTACAGTTCAACTTTGGGCATTTAGCGTTTCCCAAGTTAATAGAATTGCGAGTTAAGAGAGTTTCACAACTGTCGGTTAAAATAATTAATTGCTGGAAATTACAAGAAGAAAGTGGGGAGAGAAGACATCAGTGAAACTGTGTGTGAGAAATGCTGGAGATCCAGTGTGAAATGCACAGCATTATGCTGCATTCAACCAGGAATGAGTCACAGTAGAGTCCAATGCTGAGATGACAAGGGAATGAAAGAACACATAAGTGGCTTTACTGGGGAGAAATAGCTCTGAAACAGCCCTGATGATCTAAAGAAGAATTCTAGAAGCTAAAAAACACATCTGTATACAGAAAGTAACCCCATAGCAAACACAGAAATTACAAGAGGGACATTCTACCACATGGACTGGAGATCCGGTCAGTACATATGATATATGTCAGTAATGGTATTGTGTTTGATAAGTAACTTGTTTTGAATATCTCATCATTAAAAAAAATGCATTTTACACACAGTTTGCGTGTAGCACACATGTTCATCACTGATCGAGAGTTCAGAAGCTTGTAGGTGGGAATGCAGGTTGGCATGGACAGAAAAACACGGTAAGTACTCAGTAGTAGACAGGAGAACACACTAAGTACTCAGTAGTAGACAGGAGAACACACCAAGTACTCAGAAGTGGACAGAAGAACACACTAAGTACTCAGAAGTGGACAGAAGAACACACTAAGTACTCAGAAGTGGACACACCAAGTACTCAATAGGTCAAAGGCAATTAATTGCTCACTAGTAATATTTTTATTTATGTTTTTCGCCATGTCAGTCACATGCACTTTGTCCAGAGAGGACAGGACTTCTTAAAAGGCTGAAGCACACACACAGACAAAACATTTAAATGATCAGTAACAACTGTATGAACAGAAGCGTTAAAAGAACCCAAAGAGCAAGAAGCTAGAAGTGAGACCGTGGTACCACATCTGTAAAAGTAAAAGTGTTTGTTCCTCTGCATGACATTGTCAACCTGCCAGAGTGTATACTAGTAGAGACCCACCTGTACTACGTTCTCACTGTGGGTTGTGGGTTGGAAAATTAGATGAGGCAAAACTCGATTTACTAAATTCTCCCCAATGATCAGAACAAAAGTGAAACCATGTACAAAAGTTCTTAACCTCTTTTACATCATCTGTTTTCTTAGAAATACGATAAGAGTAAATTACAGGTCATACAAACCTCTTTTTTTACCATATCATCAAATGCTTAGAACTATATATACCTACATACTTTACACACATTATCTAAAGAAGATGAGCAAGTACAGGTGAGCAACTATAATGTACTATAGTGAAAATCTAGAAACGGTCCAAATTATATGTGAAGTTTTAATAGTGTCACGGTGGCCACCCTCGACTCCTCCCTTGTCCTGTGTTTGTGCTTGTGTGAGGTTATATGCGTGTGTGTGTGCGCGCGCGTGTGTGTCAGGGGCGTGTCTTGTTGTGTGTCGTGAGCGTGTGTCGTTCGCATTGTTATCGTTATCCGTTGCACTTGTGTTTCGTTAGCGCGCGTGTGTGTGTGTGTGTGTGTGTGTGTGTGTGTGAGTGAGTGAGTGAGTGACCCGTTGTTTGTCGGTCTTTGTCGAGAAATGGTCACTGTTCCGTTCTCCGTGTTCGTCATTGAAAATAAATGTGAAGCTGTTCCTGACGCTCGGAATCCTGGCCCACTTGTTTTACGTTGAACGCTTATATCGTTAGGAAGCGAAATAGAATGTTTTGGACAGAGGTTCTTCATCAGCCATACAAGAAAAGTCTGAAACGTCCTGTTTCTATGGAAACAAAATATATCATCACACACAATTTCCTTTAACCATCTACCAGTCTTCGATACTGACTGGGGGAAAGTTTTTCCCACTCCATTAGATTTCTTTCAGCTATCTGGTGTTTGAGGGGTTTCATTTCAAGATCACACCAAAGCATCTCAACAGGATTAAGAGACTTCAGCTATTCCAGAACTTTCCATTTTAACTAGAATGTTTTGGGTCATGTCATGTTGCATGGTCCATTCCCAGTACAGCTTCAGGACAGATGGTCTCACATGTTTCTCAAGCACCTCTGATACAGTGAAGAATTCATAGTGGATTCTATGATGGTAGAGCTTGCCAGGCCCTGTTGCAGCAAAGCAGCTCCAACCCAAGACACCTCCATCTCCATCCTTCACAGCTGGTATGAGGTTCTTGTGTTCAGATGCTTTGTTGGGTTTGCACCAAACATGTCTTCTGTTACTGTACCCAAATAATTCAGCTTTGGATTTGTCTGTCCAAAGCACATTATGTCTAATCCTTCCTGTGGGCTTGGCCTATTTTTTGCCATTTCTGTCTGTTTAAATGTTCCAGAAGACGTGGTTCTGTCTAGGTGTTCTCTGGCAAACTTTAGGCTTGCCCTGATGTTTTTTTTTTTAAGTTTTGGACAGCAAAGGTTTCTCCTTGCACACCTCCCATGAAAATCAAACTTGTGCAGTCTCTCTTTCTGATTGTAGATACATGCACTTTGACATCAACTGTGGCAAGAGCTACCTGTAGGTCTCATGATGTCATTTTAGGATTATTAAAGGATTTCTTTAGGCATCTTGTGGTCTGTTCTTGGGTTGAACTTGCTAGACCATCCTGACCTGGCCATGCTGGCAGTTGTTTTGTTCCCCACTTGTAAAATATTTTCAGACATTGGAATGGCTGATTTCTAATTATTCAAACCCATTCCCAGAGACTCTTTGAATCTCCCCTTGGTGATACCACACAATTCAACAATCAAAAGCAAATTAATGTTTGACGTTTATATAAGACAGCAGGCAACGGACTCTCTAATGATGGTTTGATCATTTGCAGCTGATGTGGTGCACGTGATTCTAATCACGTTCAGCATTTTAAGTTGTAATAAATGTGGGGTGTTTCCTCACAACAAAACTGCATTTCTAATAATTATGTTTCACAAATTATTTACAAAAGACACGTATTAATTTTTATTTGTTCAGTTATAATATCTCCATCCCTATTGTTAAAATGAAGATCAAATGTTCACAAGCTTAAATATATTAAGATATATTATTATATTAAATATATTATTTAATATAAGTTACATTATTATATTAACTATATTAAGGTCTTCATGGATTGTCTGTATGCAGGTTCTGTTTTCCACAACTCCCTAAAACAACCTTTGCCTACCTGACATGTGGCAAGTGACAGTCTTTTCCATTATGAAAACCTTTAAAAGAAACGGACTTTCATCTTTAAATGTCATTGTAGTGTCAGTAGTGGTACTGAACTCCCCCCCCCCCATCAATCCTCTACTTTTCCCTCTGGTTCTCTGGGTTATCGGGACACACCCACACTTCTCTGAACTGTCTGGGTAAATTTAGACATCAAAAGCATGGCTCTGATCTTGGCTGGGCCCACATACAGCCGCCAGGTGTACGTGTGAGTGTGGACTCTGATGAGACAGCGCTTCTGACTCCACCTCCTCCACCCTCTTCCTTTCACTGCTTCTCTGTTGTTGCTAACTTTGAGATCTTTTCAAAGATTTCACTCAATATTTCTCCCAGTGACGCTACTAAAAACAGCCTTGTGCCTGGGTGGAACAGACAGTGGAGTGGTTGCTATAGTTACCATGGCTACAGAAGTAAAGAGAAACCTTTGCATATCAGCCTGCACATGTGAACTCAGAATACACAACTGGGCTGCTAATTGGCCAGAAACTATTAATCTCAGTCCACTCTCAAAATAAAAATGTAGAAGCTCTCAATTCAGGTGAACAATAAAGGAGAATAAAGAGCGTGTGGAAGAGGAGAGATCAATGTGAATGAATGAGATCATAGCTGAGTGTGTGCACTGCTGGTGTTTTCCAAAGCTCTTTGGGGACTGTCCCTTCGCCTAGATGTTTCCAGCATATGTAGTGGTCTAGGAGAAAGACCAGCACATCAGTGTATAATCCATCCTGTGGGCTTGGCCTGTTTTTTGTCATTTCTGTCTGTTTAACTGGTTCAGCCCTTAGTTCACTCCTTTGCCATTAGCACCTTACATGTACAGGTCTCAGTGTGCATCATTAGGTGTCACATCTATCTCATCTCCCTTGTTTCAGAAAATGAGTGGCATGGTTTCACATTTAGTAAGACTTTTGGTATTAGAGTCTACAGAATCTGCAGGGAAAGAACTCCATGACCTTCTGTAGAAACCTCAACAAATGCATCATTTACATGGTTACCAGGCTCTGTGTGCAAAATAGGAAGTGATATCAGTTGTGGGTTTGCACATGCACTCACACACATCTGTAGAGGATGCAGCTATTAAGCAGCAGAAATATACATTACACACGTCGACAGAAACTTTCATTCTAGGGAGGCGTCCCAAATGCCGTCCCCTGGTCTTCCTCGTGTTGTCTTCAGTGTAGATGCATGGCAATTAGCAACTAGCGTAGGTCTTTTCATGTGGTGATCTTAGTACTTAGTCTTCTTGTCATGTGCTGAACCATTTTTTGTATGAATGCTCAGGCTAAAGAGGTCTCTTAATCCTGCTACCTGGAAGTACTGGTGAGCCACACTTGTGATGTGCCTAGCAGCGTGGGTTGTAAATTTCCAGCGTTTTGAGGGGAGCCCCCCCCCCCGTTTCACTGTAAGTCCCCTCCCCTCTGTGACTGAAGTTTTCAACTCTCTTGTTTTTAGTCATTATTTAACATTTTGCATTAAGTTTCCTTCCAACTTTCTCCGGCCCTGTGGCTGTCTGTGTTCAAATGTGTCGCACTGTGTCTGTCATATTCTTAATCAGCACTGAGCAGCACTACAGTCTTACAGATCACAGAAGACTCTGGCGGTGGTACCACATATGTACCAATATGCTGGTGGTACATATGAAACTTATTCTGTTATCAGAGACTGTCCTTGTCAGATACAGCGGCATATTAAGGAGACAGCAGTATAAGGAATGAAATGACCTGGAAAATGTGCCTTATTTTCTCTTTTCAGGCTCTTTCCAAAAGATTTGAAGTAATTATTGTAGTAATTGTAATTGTAAGTGATAACTGGTAATTGTAGTACCTATGAGTATCATTAGATACATTTTCGTATATACATTCTTCCCTCCTCCCCCTGCCCCTTTGTTATTATTTTCAAATAGTAACTGTGTCAGTTATTAGTTTAGTGTTTCCAAAAATATTGCATATTTCATAAAGCAGTGTAAAACAGAGCTGTACTTACAGATTTCACCAATGCTCAGGTTTACTACAAACACACCATATTTACATCGTTACTGAAATATTCACAGTAGTTAATGAATGAAATGCCTTAACTAAAAAAAAAATCATTTCGAGTTTAAGAGGTTAAAAAAAATATTATTTAAATGCCATCGTTTTTTCATGACTCGTTTTGAGGCATAAATCAGTAAACAGTTATTCCTGGAAACTTCAGTTTCAGTGTTTCATTGAACAAGTACATGCAGTTTACTGCCAGCAAAGGACTTTAATAACCAGACTAGTCTCACCTCTAGTCTGTCTCACTTCTTAAACATTATGAACAGCTCAGTCTACAAGAAAACAGTACCTCACACAAATGTAAAGAACAACGCCTGTTGAACCAGTTGCCTAGATCTCTGTACCGCATCCTTCAGCAACATTAGTATACATGGATTAACTGAAGAGCAGTGTGCCAGAAACCGAAACTGCGGTCGAACCAGATTGAATCATTTAAAGTGGACGACTGCTAACACATTAAAACTAAACTGTTAAGGGCGTGAATAGAGTTCTGATGTTCTATACAAACACAATCCACTCACATCTGTTCCACTAAAAACTTTCCACTGACACCTATTACACTAAAAACTTTCACATTTTGTTTTAAATTTTAATTTCATAAACTCTCTAAAAATATGTTTTTACTTCATCGTGATTGGTGATTAAGTATAGACTATTGGGTAAAAATGCTAAGTACATCCATTCAGCTTGATAACCACAAACACAAGGAAAGCACCTGCGTAAAGTAAAGGGGTCCAAATACTCGCCAAATCCACTACATTAAACAATTTACAACATTTTACATTAAAGAACACAGGCCACCTGAATTTTTAATACAGATCGTTTGAGGTCAAAGCTGATCACGTGACATCAAATATGCAAGATGTGGTCTCGACAGTCACTCAAACTCAGATTGAAAAGCAATGATTGACTCATAGTAACTGAAATCTTTAGCCGTTGCAGGCAATGAAATGCATTTTAAAAAAGTTTACAACCAATAATTATTCCTTGTCTATTTCACTGTCACTGACATACATTAGATGATTAGCATCAGTAATTTTCCTCTGAAGGGAAGTATCTATATAGCAGCGTTTCTCAAATTACCATTATGTCTGTGCATGTTTTGGGGGGGATTTTTAGGTTATCAAGTGTTTTGCTTTATCTGATGAGAAAGAGAAGTTCATTTTCATATCATCATCACTACTATGACATCTTTGAAATGGCTTTCTTCCTCTGAGGCACTCATACCAGTAATAAAAAGCTACAATGAAGTCTTTAAAACATTTCAAACATTTACTAAAGTGCTTTCAATGCATTAGTCATAAACTTTCACGATCATACATTTATTACAAATAACCCAACCCAGCACATATTGAATGGTTTGCTTACAGGAAGCAACAGCTACTGTGTGGATTAAGTGATTGTAACTCTTATAAACTGCATTCATGTCAAATCCAGTGAAAACATTCCTTCTTATTGTGAGGACTGGATTGTGTTCATTGCTAAAGTGTGGCTTAAATTTGATTTTACAGTTACAGTCAGAGGTTGTGTTTCTTTGTTTTATTGTATTTTCTTCAAAATCACTGAAGCTATGCAACGTATAATTATGAAAGGAGTGGTAGTTAACAATTTCGTTTACATTTTTAGATGACTAGTTTTAACAGATTTACCCTGCAACAGTAGATTTTATTGCACATTGTAGAAACAAGAGTGAGAGAGTTGGGGGTTTTCCCACAGAGAACATGCTGTCCCAATCAAGACTGGAAATGGCCTAAATTTTTCAGATTTCTGTAATACAAATGATAGATTTCTAAACATTTTAATGTTGGAAATGAAAGAAAAATTCATTTATATACATGCTAAATTAGTTAAGAATGATACTTTCATTAAGATAGAATCAACAGCCAATTGCTTTCCCCACCACCCTGGGGATTTTAGATGAGTCATCCTGCCAAATATATAAAGACATTATATAGGGATGTGTTCTTTAGACCTGCTCTCACCTAGTCGCTATGTGTGTGTGGGGGGGGGGGGTGGGGAGGTAGAGAGAAAGACACAGAAAGAGAGAGTGAATCTGTGAACGAGAAAGTGAACTGACTTACTGAACAAATGAACAGACTTGGGGATGGAATATCAGGGACATCATGCTGTTGTAATGATGAACGTAAGAACAGAGGAGCCATCATGCTCTGGAGAAATATGTCCACAGAGAACATCTACAAATGCGGGCCACCAAGAGGAAGGAAATGCATCTGAGGAGGTAAAAGTAGTTTAACTCTGTGGTTTTCTTAGCATTTCCTTGACTGGCGTTTCAGCCGGAATATAAAGTTTTGCACGCTCTGGTTAGTTTTAAACACAGGTGCTGACATCACTAAAGAAGGCTTGAGATTCACAGTGAAAAACAGCAGTTGTTAATCACATTTGGCTATTTCTAACAGAACTTGTTAAAGTAACTACACGGTACCAGTAATCACTTTTTCACATGTTCAGCAGTATTTCTGAAGCAAAGGAGAGCCAAAGGTTACAAACCAGCTAAAAAAAAAAAAATAGAACATTTCCTCTCTGATTAACTGGTAAGCGTTGAAGAAAGTCTTACGTCAGCTGAGAGATGACTCAAAGTTACCGACATTTAAAGGTTGTTTAATGTGTGGATTGTTTAACGTCTCTTCTTTGCAGGAAGATTGTGAAGGTGGGCGCAATCGGAAATCTTGCTTACGCGTGTACTGAGCTGACGTCACGTTCCACAGGGCTTTATGTTTCATACCCAGATCTCTGAACTGCACTCAGTCTGACATGAGTGCTCTCACAGTTTAGAACCTGCCTTTGATATGTAACCATGCGGTTCTCCTCAGGTTATGATACAATACATAGAATCTTCCTTTTGTTTTGCGATAAATAGAGAAAAAACACTCTGTTCTTCTTTGACAATGCAAACATGTTCTCTGTAAGAGTTATGATACCTTATATATGACCTGCTTTTTCTTCACATGTAGGTGGAACTGTTGACAGCCTTTCGATGACACTACCGCCCAGTTCAGTTCAGGTTTAATGCTAATCGTGATAGGGGTTGTATTTAAGTGAACACCTATGCTGTTAGCATTATCCCTGCGCTGGTAAGCTTACATCAATTCGTGAAGAAAATGCACGGCACTGGCCCTTTTTTTTATTTCAGCGTTCATTCTGGTGTATAGATTAGGAGTACTGATTAAAGCACTAACCTCTTCCATCTCTCTTTGCCTCTCTCTCTCTCTCTCTCTTTCTGTTTGTCTTTCTGTCATTCTGCCTGCCTGTCTCTCTGTTTAAATCCCACTCAAATACAGAGATGTTGTGTTAATGCTGTTCATGACTGGAGTTGTGAGAACAGCACTCACTCCAGCATGGTGGCATTCACACATTCAGATGCCTGATTCAGGAACCCAGATCACACAGTAATATTTGCCATTAGTTAGCTGTCACATTAATATTTATGTAATATGATAATCATGTGACATAGACAGTTAGCCCAGTCAAAGAAACTGTGTGAAATGTTTGGTGTTTAAAACATGTGTTTTCTTTTTGAGCATAAAAAGCATGTGTGATTTGTTCTCTAATTAAACAAATAAATTGTTTAAATTGTGATTTTTATAATGACACAATTCTAGACAAACACAAAAAACTTGTTTTCATGCTTGAATTTTTTTATTTCTCTGGGAAAAGAGTACAAAAGAACTTTGCTTTTAAGGGGGTTTTTGCTTCATGTAATATTACTTTATTTGAATAACGAACAGGAAGAATGAATGAATTGGTGCTAAACTTAGCATGTGGCACTAAGTCACAGGAAACAGAGCTAAAAATTACTAAGTTATATTTTTTTGATGGTTCAGAATAGTGCAGAATTAGTATTATTATTAGTATTATTATTCAGAATAGTGCAGTATTAGTGGTTGTACAAAGCTTTTAGTAGTATTCTGCTGGGTTCAAATTACCTGGAAGCTTTGTTATTTTAAAAGTATATCACTTTTTAAAAGTAATATCACCAGGCTACAAGACCACAGTGCTTTAAGTAGCAGGTTTCTATGACCAAAGGGAAATTGCCCTTAATCTAGATATTACTCAAGATATTAATCTCACAAAGAGGATAACAAAATGGAAACATTAACCAGTGTGTGAAAGTATCAGAAGAGAGGCATACATGCTCTGAACAACATCTGCAGGAACACATTGCCCTTCTTTATAAACAAATAGTTGTCATAGTGACCATTTGCTAGCTGGCGGTGTGATCTGAATGCAGCAGGTAGATTCTGTTTTGACCCACTGACCCATATATCTAAGGCACTTGACTAGCAATCAGAAGATTACTGGTTCGAAACCCACCTCTGCCATGTTTGGCTGCAGGCAAATGCTGGTATCTATTGATATATTTAATAAACATTGTATTGGGCATTTATTATATAATAAATGTGCACTTTTCTGTAATAGAAATGTCATGATTTCATTTTCATTTTTTTCCTATTTAATTGTATTTATAATATTGTCCCATACTGACACTGTTGTTCTAATATGGTACATTTCTCACGTCATGATTTACATTGGCATTACAACAAGTGCATTTCTCAAACAGCTAGTGGAAAGAGTAAAACTCAGTGAAATACCTGCAAAAGCACGTACCTCGCTCAGAATTATTTGTTTTGCCTCGAAAGCAAATATGTCAATCAACGTGTCAGTGCCATCAGAATGTCTAGTCTGTGTGTCATTGCCTTTGAAGAAGGCAGTCAAAATACTTAATCATGTTATCAGTGTACACTGTAAGTATATTCTGATGGATGTTAGCTAAGCTTTTGATTACAAGCTGCACATTGTGTACACAAAATACAAACTTACACAGAACACAAACTTACACAGTTACACAGCAAGAAATTGGAAATTGAAAGCCAAGAATCACCTGAGAACAATTTAATCAATTTAGGATAAATTACCAAAATGTACAAATTATGCCTGAGAGATTAAGACAACGTTCAGTACTTTTGCACGTAATGACTTAGGAAGTGACCTAAAGTCTAAATGATTTGGAGGGTAAGACCATTCAACAAAGAATCAGTAGACCACATTTGAATAAACATGAAATAAGCAATTGATAATGCAAAAAACAGCAGACAATTGTACATGACCATTTGCATAAATGTACAGAAGCATTTGCAAAATGTGAAATACAGTGAGAAATGCTATTATGATGTGACAAGGATATGTGGAGATGGAACGAACAGTTTTGAGAATTTCAATTCTGATCCGAGAAACGAAACAAATCGACTGATAAAAACTTTAATAATGGTGCACCAATAGGACAGACAGACATATAGATAGACAGATAGATAGATACCTATTGTTATTTATTTTTATCGATTAATAAGCATTGACAACTAAAGAGATACACGTTTCAGGATTTCTTGCAAAACCTGAGTAATGAAACTGATCACAAAACCTCATTTAAGCTAATTTCCGACACGATGTTGGTTTTTACACATAAGAAGTGCATGTACTAATACGGAACACAAAGACTGAAATCGCGGTGTGGACACGGAATTATTATAATGGTGGCGCTTCAGCGGAAGTCGAAGTATGGACCTCACTGTGCATTGCCAACCAGTTAGCTAGCTACTCAACCAGCTGCGTCAGTTATTGTTGTTTGTTTGTTATAAAATTAAGATTTCAGTTATAAGTGTTCCAAACAGTCGTGAGGCCGAGCAGCTTTAATAACTATGTCATGCCGTAGAGTTTGCCAAATGGTCCAGCGCCGTAAGTCTGTTTTCTAATTTCACTCGCACCCATATATAATAGTTCTGGCTCCTGACCTTGGCTTCAGTAATGGATTTCTTGTAAACGTCAACAGCATTTTTTTATATATTTGCACTGACATTCATATTTTATGTGATATTTAAAATGTTAGCTGACATTCACTTTTGACATTTGGTTTGAATGATTCTTATTGATGTTTTCTAGTTAGCTACCCATCCAGCTAGCTAGCTATCTCGCTCTTGTCTCTCTCTGTCACTACTGCAAGACTTCAGCAGTGATGGTTGACTACAAACCTAGCGAGCTATGTTGAAATAAAATTGTATTTTAATTTCGGCATCGCTAGAATTTTAGGACTACTTTTGCATCTGTGTATTTTCGTTAGCATCATTTCGCAATATGTCGATTTCTTGCAGGTCTGGCCTCCAGCGCTGCGGCTGAGCGTCTGTCGGCGACAGAGCTGCGCAGTTGGCGGAGCGCTCTGTTCTCCAAAGAGCAGACTCGTCAGCGGTCCCTCTACCCGCGGATAGAGAAGATAGAGGTGACCATGCAGGGGGCTGGGCTTCAGGGAACGCTTCTCATTATGAACAAGGGCGAGTCCACTCCTTACAGCTGTGCAAAGCGTGAGTAAACATTACTAAAGTGTCCTCCTGATTCTCATGTAGTTTTATTTTAAAGCAATTAAGTCATTTTTACTTAACATTGCCAGACATTTTGGATGCATCCTGAGGGAGCTTGGATTAGTCATCTTTGATTTGACTGACCATCACCAGCTTAATCTATTAGAGCAAATTTAAATTAAACAAAGGTACTGAATTATCCATTTTCAGAGGTAACTACTGAGACAGATATACAGGATCTTGATTTAATGGCTTTCAGAATTTTCTAATTTTATGGTATTTGTCATTCTTGTCCATAGTAATTTTCATTCTTGTCAGAGGTTGAGAGTATGCACTTTCTCTGAATAAAACCAATGATTTTGTTATTAGTAGCTCCTATTCTGCCGGTTACACATTTGGAGATGTCTTTATTTAGTTTCTCTCCCTTCCTCCCTCTCCTTTGTTTGTCTCCGTCCGTCAGACCTGACGGAGTGGCATGTGTTCAGTGCGGCCCTCGCCCTGGTTGATGGGCAGCCGTGGCACTTGCACCGCCCCCTCACCCACTCCTGTACCCTCACGCTGCTCACGTTCAAGGATGCCGACCCTAGTCTCGTCAACCAGGTGCGTTGTGAAATCTCCGCAGAAGAGAAAGCGGGTCCGTGGCTCTGTTCGTTGGATGGAATGTGTTGTACAGAAAACTGGTATAGGTTCTCCAGCACTTTTGAGTGGCTCATGATGGGTTCCTTCCTGTTCTGTCCTGATAAACGTGTGTGTGTGTGTGTGTGTGTGTGTGTGTGTGTGTGTGTGTGTGTGTGTGTGTGTGTGTGTGTGTTAGGTGTATTGGCGTTCTTGTGCAGCTTTACTGGGCCAAGTGCTTGACGATGCATTTAAGGAGGAATACAGCGTTGAGCTGCTGAAGGTTCCGGAAGTGCCGGGTATGGCTGTGCAGCAAAGACCCCTTTCAGCCTCTGCCTTGTCCACATCTGCTCCAGGCGATCCACACATCAAGCCTGACGTTATCTTTCTGCCTGTCTCGTGTGCTTATCTTGCCTTGCTTGGTCTTTAGTCACCGCAGGTGCCTTCTGTTGTGATCTGATGCTGGACCCGTGTCTCGATTCCTGGAGCCCCTCAGAGGTCAGTCCACCTTGTAAAGCTTTAACCACGAGTGTTGTACAAATACCGTATTGATAGGGACATCACCAAGCAAGTGACGGTCGCACCTTATTTACGTTTTTGGCAAGCAAGTAATACCGTTATCGGCTTTGGTGCCTTTCTGTGATGATCATTACCTGACCCACAGGAGAACATGCGGTCCTTCAGTCGTGATGCCCAGCAGCTCATCCACCAAAACTTGCCCTGGGAGCCCCTGGAGGTGGCGCCCTCTGTAGCTCTGGAGGTGTTCTCGCACAGCAGGTACCTCCTCCACTCTGATTGAGGGTCAGTTAGTACAAACGAGTACTGTGCTCTAAATACAACTCGAAAATCTATCTAGTCACCAAAATGTGATGCTAGTTCTTTCGTCATCTGTGTGTAGAAACAAGCCTGTTACTGAAAGTCACTGTTGAGCCTCTTGAGATTTCATGCACGGTTTAATTTTTTGAGGCACTTTTATTTTTGTTTTGTTAATTTTCATTCTTTTTGGTTTTGGATACGTATTAATATTTTAGCTTGCAATGCATGAGATTGCAGTCATGCAAAAAGCTGTAATGCCAAGTAAAACATACCATGTGAGTAACATCATTTTATCACCATTTAGATGTAAACAGCTGGAGGTAGAGGAAGAGGCTGCTCACAGTCCTAACGGCACAGTGTCTTTATACAGGTCAGCACGCACACACACACAGACACACAGACACACACCGCACGTTTATCACCCAAGCGCTCTTGTCCGAGGCAAACGTTTCATTCTTCTGTTTCCCAGGTGCGGGCAGCACGTGATGCTGCCAGGGGGCCCCCTGGTGGCCAGAACCGGTCTGTGTTCTCAGTACGAGGTGACCGGGTTCCATTCAGTGGGAGAAGGCCAGTGGGGCTTAAAGCGCAGGGCTCAAGGACTCTCGCTGCCTGTGAACCTCACGGTACAGTAGTAAAGCTAAACGTAAATGCTAAAAGATTGGAAATTGCAGAATAATAGACCAGTTAAATTAAATGTGCAGTTTCTGTGTTTACGCTCAGTTATAAACACAAGAGAATATGAATGTTTGTTTCTAATCTGAATGTAAAAAAATAGCTACATTTAAGGCACATCCAAGTTCTTCTGCAAGTTGGTGCTGGTTAAACTTTGAGTGCAGCATTTTGTATATGGTGTAACTGTTTAATGAATGTTTGAGGTGGCCAGTTCAGGTAGCATTCGACAGGCATATATTTCTCTAGGTCTTGTTGGGACATTAAGCCTTTGATTCTAGTTTTGTTTTAAAGGTGCTAGAGGGTTCTTTTTGGTGGTTGTTTTAATATGGCTAGTTAGATCTCAGTCTATTAGATTTCTGGCTAGATCTTCAATTTAGGTGAAGCTAGTATATGTGTGTGTGTGTGTGTGTGTGTGTGTGTGTGTGTGTGTGTGTGTGTGTGTGTGTGTGTGTGTGTGTGTGTG
>JAOYMR010000013.1:4057117-4071407 GCA_025802075.1 Tenebrosternarchus preto | reverse complement strand
AATTCATGTACTCTAAGATGGAATACTACCAGAAGATAGTCTTATGATTCACAAGCCTTTCCTATAACCATAATATAACTTGCAGCTAATTCCTGTAGCCTGAATATACAACTAAGTTACATAACACCTGAGGAAAGAAGACAACAAAACAGTAGCTAATCAAGTTCGAACAGTTAAAACATGGCGGCCGATTTGTCAAATCATCAGCCTGTGTGCCAAAACAAACCAATCAAGTTGTAGGGAATTGAAACTCGGGTGCGACCAAACCTCTGATGGTCTCTCCACCAGGTTGCCCTGTTGCCCTGGTCACAGTCACCACCTCCAAATCCCACGTAAAAGTGCAGGAGAATTCAGGTAAGTGCAATTGAATCAAGATGCCGTATGATATCTGTCGCATAAACTACACCGCTGATCGCCTAACTTTTGAGTTCTCCCTTATTTCTCACTCCAGACGCCGTGCTCTCGTGTGAGTTTAAGACGGAGAAGGACGAAAATCCTCGCATCGAGTGGAAAAAGAAAGATAAGGAAGTGTCCTTTGTTTACTTCAATGGCAATTTCACAGGTGAGTAACACTTATGACCCACTTCTAAATATGACACTAACTACTGTTCATGCTCCAGTTACAATAAAGGATAAGTTCACCAAATATGGCAGAATTCCACTAATGGTGAAAACACCCAGGGGGAAGTGGAATGCCACTTGGAAACAGACTGATATGTTCTCATAACTCGGCGGTATCATTTTCCGTTCTACACGTTACCAGGCGTCTCTCTTCGCAGGTCCGTTTAGGGGACGTGCCAAGATCGAAGGTGCGACTGTAACACTGCACAAGGTGTTGCAGAGTGACGCTGGAGAGTACCGCTGTGAGGTCAGCGCCCACCTCGACTCCGTCACACTGGGGGAGACCAACGTCACGCTCAAGGTGTTGGGTAGGACAGAACCTCCGCCAGGCCATTCTCTCTTCTCCAAATCTTCTCCAAATCTCCAAATCCTCGCTTTGTTCTCCGGAAAAGCAAGTCCAGTCGTGTCCTGATCAGTCGTCTGTCTCTGCGCGTCCCGATCACAGTGCCACCGCACACCCCGTCCTGCGACATCCCGAGCTCTGCGCTGACGGGATCGCAGGTGGAGCTCCGCTGCAGAGACCAGTACAGCATCCCCCCTGCCGTCTACACCTGGTACAAGGACAGGAAACCTCTGGCACCACTGCGCCAGGCCAATGCTACGTACACTGTCAACCAACACACTGGTGTTCTGGTGAGACTGGACAGATTAACTATTGAGAATCTGTTGTTTGGTTAAGTTCATGACCCTAGACAGACATGGTACCGCCAGGCTTGAGGAGCCACTGTGATGGATTAATATTGACAGGTAGAAATAATCCAACTGAATAAATACTGACAGCATGATCTGACACTGATGTTTAATAAAAAAAAGGATGCACATACACACACACACACACACACACCCCATATACATGAACACACACACAAACAATATGGATGTTTAAAGAATTTCTTTCTTAACCCCCCCCCACCACTCCCTTTTTGGAACAGACTTTTCTAACAGTCACCAGAGCTGACACAGGACAGTACCACTGCGAGGCCAGGAATGGGGTAGGACAGCCAAAAAGCTGTGTAGGAAATCACATGAATATCGGTGAGTGTATGTGTATGCATATGTGTGTTTATATAGGTCTCAGAACAGGCTTATTAAGGCACGTTAATGAACACAGAGTTGTATTGTCTCTATCAGTGTGTCCATATCAGTGTATCTGCAGCATGTTTACCATCACATTTTCTTGTATCTCCTACCATTTTCATCGTATTTTTCCATGTGCTGGAGTAAAATGCTCTCTCTTTTTCCCAGATGACCTGAACGTTCCAGCTATAATAACTGGGATAGTAGTGGCGTTCCTGGTCATATCAGTATGCACTCTTGGAGCGTGTTATGCCCACCGGCAAGGCTACTTCAGCAGTGAGTTCTCGAGCGCGGCTTCCTCTGTATGTAGGTCATGACGTGTTTATCAGTACAACATGAAAATGTTTTGACCGCATGTTTTCTTTTTGTTTTATTTCCATGTCTTAATCTCCATGAATCTTCGGCACAGGGCACAGGGGACGGTAAGAATGCTATCTGACTCAAAACCAGAGACGTGTGTGTGTGTGTGTGTGTGTGTGTGTGTGTGTGTGTATGTGTGTGTTTGTGTGTAAGTGTTTTATTGGGTATTTTGGGGTCAGCTCTCAAAACAGACATTTTAGAATTTCTATAACCACTAAAATGAGTTTGTTCAGGAGTTTGTGAATACTGGTGCAGTTCTGGAATTTCTCAGCCATCAAACCTAAAGAATTCCTACGTCACAATACACTCACAATTTTGTTTGAACTGGAATGTGGTGCAGAAATAATAAAATAAGATCGACCAATGAGATTTACTAAACCTGTTAGCTAACAGCTCTACGTCTTTGATTGGATAACTTTAGCATGGCTTTGTAGCATGACTGGCTGATCTACCTTGTAATTGACATAAAATTCTACATTTGCATGCAACTGGCTAATCCTTCCGTTCCTTGCAAGTTCAGTTCTTTTCCCCCCTAAAATTTTCATGGACGTCACTGGCCGTAACCTTCAGCATGACGCGCGGTGTGTGCTGTGACCCTCAGCTGTTACCTCTGACCTATGACCCCCCATGGCCCCCTATTTCAGGTCATTCTGGATCCCACAGTGTCATGGAGTGGCTCACATCAGCAGCCAGAACCTCAACAGAACTGAGGACATGTGAGTTAGAGAGACCAACAGAAAGGAACAGCAAAAAAAGAAATAAAAAAGATTTAGAACACAACCTGAGAATTGAGGCAGTAGTAGGATCTAGATTTACACCAAAGGCTAAAAAAACTGGTCATGACCTAAACCACAATCACAAAACACAAAATCTTAATCACGTTAACGTAAACCACAATCACAGACCACAATATCACATTAACATAAGCCACAATCACAAACCACAATATCTTAATCACGTTAACATAAACCTGTTCAAAGAAAACAAAAGAACTACATACTACCCCAAATACAGCCCATGTGTTAGACTGTTCTGTGTCAATACTGATCAAAGACTGGGTGTGAGGCAGGCTGGAGTACAGGACAGCTGGGATACTGAGACAAATGGCATTATCTGAGGTCTAACGTCTGGGTACAGATAAAAGAGAGAGAGAGAGAGTGTGTGTGTGTGTGTGTGTGTGTGTGTGTATGTGTGTGAACAAAGTAATTAAGAAGTACAGACCAAGATTTGTTTTAATTGGCAGATAAAATAATATTTTATTCTAGAGAAAGCTATAAAAAGAATGTGTAGACTTCCTGTAAAAAAAATCTGTAAATACAGTCCACAGATTTATTTTAAAGTTCTTTTAAGGTAAAAAAAAAAATAAATAAATAAAAAAAAATTATGGCATTGATGGCAATTTTGATTTTTTTTTTCTTGATTCCACAGTCCCCATGCTGGTTATGGGCCTCCTTCACACGATGTAAGTATTAACTCCTAAATGTCTAGTTTTGTTAATTTAGCTTCAAAGACACATGGAAAAAACTACAATAGATAATACAATGACATATACAGCGTATTTAAAAGATGTTGTTAGCAGACTGGGACAAAAGCAATGCCACTTTTTATTATTGTAAATGGTTTATTAATGACTGTAGTACATCCTGCTCAAACAGCTTTGTTGTGTAGTTGGTTTGTTGATTTTTTCCTGTTTGAACACAACTCCAGCACATGTTCACGTAGATGTACACACCACTGTTTCTTTCTTACTGCGAAAGAACAAGGAAATGACGTTCATTGGTCAAGATGTTCTCGAACAATGAACGCCTTTGACCTTTGTTGATCATGACCTCTTGGTCATGTTTTAATGGATGTAACTTTTACAACTAATATAGCTGATCTGATTATAATTGTGACTGAAATATATACATTTATGCAGTATTACCAGTAGTTAATAATATTATTACTTGGTAGTAGTAGCAATTTCTGTATTATTACTGTACAGACAGCATAGTACATCACAAACTCTTTATGGTGTTGGTTTGCAGACTCAGGATTTTAAGCACACCCAGTCCTTTATGCTGTGAGAAGCTTTTTGAACACAGTCAGCATCACGGACAACAACGTAAACCAAAGGCACTGTGCTTCACCTGCCCAAGCTCTCACTGCCACCGTGGACGGCCAGCCCTCAGGGACCGAGCGCACACACACATGCACACACACACAGTGGTAGAACCATGTGGCGCTCAACCACTGATATCGTGTTTCACTACTGTTTTACTACTGCCCAATTCCCACCTCCCCACTGGTGGCCAATGACTTGCTTTGTGCTGGAAAGCCTCAACTGCCCACTGGCGCCCTCTCCTGGTACTTTATATGCACGCAAAGATGATCTCGGCTGGAACGCCAAATACACTGGGCAGTGAGAAAACCAGCGTGATCTTCCCAAGTGTGGTAGCATACAGTTCTTCTCAAGGTGGCCAATATCTTAATACTATAACGCTTTGGGAAACTGGGCCCAAACTACACTTTATATGCTCTCTGTATTTTTTGTGCCTTATCGGGGAGCTGTACTATAGTACTACATTCACTGGTTTGCAAGTTAACCGTTTCCACACTTGTAATTTACGTTGAGTCTCAATGTGTTACCACTCAGTGCTATATTGAGTCTGGTTAGCTCACTGACCCAAGAGTTGAATGATCTATTATTGGGTGACGTTTGTATTAAAAAAAAAATCATTTGAAATTGTGCCTTTTCTTTTGATCTGTACAGTATTATTCTGAATGGAGTGCATGGATGTGAAGCAGTGAATGATTTGCTGTATCAGTATTAAAGTTGTGTTTTTTTACATCATAGTGTGAAATATTTGGTCATCTGATGGCAATAGACTGGGAAACTGCTTGCATTTATCATAGAAAGACAAATCTAGGTCACATATACCACCCACTAGCAACAGACCAATCAAAAAACCAAATAACCAGAACCATGAAGGGCATTTTTGAATGAAGGTCATTTATTAAATATTTACGGCAATCGTAAACTGGTAATTTTGAAACAAACAGGTAATTTTGAGCAGATGGTATCTCACTTGGTCACCTCCTCCAGCTTGGGTTCTGTTGAACAAGAAAAAGGAAGAGAGAAACACAGAAAAGTCAACAGATAAAACTCCACTGAAAAGAGCAACTACAGGGTTAAAGTCACATTATGATATACTAAAGAATTTCAAAATGTATGGGAAGAAAATAAGTTTCTTCAAATTTAAAATGTAAGTCAGATTTCTTTTCTGGTTTTTCAGAGATAGACGCGATACTTTCAGGATAACTGGACACATGTTTGGCTCCTCTTGCTCAGCAAAGCAAGATTAAGGTCTTGGCCTCTGTCCCATTACCAATTTACAGTAAATAATGAGAATTCAGTTTGAAGTACACAGATTAAGCATCACTCTACAAACGTCTTGGCCTAAAATTGCTCATCTGCCCCAGTTTGGACCATGAAGTGGCCTGCATTCATTCTGTGTGCACAGAAGATGAAGCAGAAGTTAGTTCATGCTGAATATGAACGTTCTAGCAGTGGGGAAGGAACAGAGACATTTCCCACCGTGTCCATAATTCTCATATAATCAACTGTTACCCAATCCTAGTGATTGTAACAGTTGATATTATTCTTTTTAACTAGACTATTATTGTACCATCACAGTGAAAACTGAGCACTGACCAGGGAATTTGAAGTCAGGAAACTTTGTTAGGTCTCCACCTCCATATAACCTTTGTAGTTTGTTAATCTCTTCTGTCATGTTCTTCTGGTAATTGGGGCCAGCATCAACAACTCCACCTGTGCTCCTAGATTTAGGATACAAGAAAATAAATTGAGGGAGTTAAAGTAAAGTGAATGTTACAATCAAAATATTTTTCATAAACCACAGAGCACAAGACTTATCTGCTGTTCCATTGTGGTGGAAAAAAAACACTACATTACTGTCTGGAATCAAAACCAAAAAACATTCAAATGGCTCGGTTGTTGATACTAACTTGCTCTTGGTGTTGTACTCGCGGATCTTGTCCAGAAACAATTTCTGTACAGGGTCCAGTTCCTTAGCTTGGTTAAACAGCACCGCTGACATGCCAATATTCCTGCGCAATGTCACAGTCACTGCTGAGCGAAACAAGGATGACAGCTGGAAGAGCCGACGGAGCGCCATTCTGCAAATAAACAATCAAGGCAAACGTATTAATTACTATAAAAAGTTGCAAATGGGATACACTGATAATTTCTAAGTGGTTTTACGAAACAACGCAAACCGGCCAATCAAGCTAACGCTAGCAGCATGGTGGCGCACAAGCGTAATAGATTTATAATTTAATACATTTGACTTCCAGCATCTGGATCTCTTTTCAAAAACACAGCAATGCTAACTACATTTTTAAGACTTGTCAAAGAGGCGTCCTAACAGACAACACGAAACGACTTCACCCATCTATATGCAACAAAATACGCTAGATTGCTAACTACTAGCTAGCACTTCTTTTTTACTTCGAATGTATAACAAATCTGAAATGTGATGTCTTTGAGCCCGAAGACAACCCTCTGCTTTCCAAAGTGAACTTATACAAATGTTACAGAGCTAAACACAATTTCCACGGACGAAAAAGCCCCGTAAAAGGTGAACAAACGCCACAGTCACCTTGCAACTTTCCCCCCGTCCTCAAAGCATACAACAAGCTATGGCTGCTCACCAACGCCGGTGCATTGTGGGTAATTCTACTTCTTCGTTTTGTTTTCTTCTCGAAGGGAAGGTGAACTGCCGCCACCTATTGAGCTAAAATGGAAGCCTGCAAAAAGCGCAGTGGAGGCGGTGGAACTTACATACCGCTGAGTATCACAAAATTTATCCGAGGGTGTGTAAAAATCTCACATACAACCAGGTAGCCGACTCGTTTTTAGACATTTCAAAAGCGCCTATGCTTTAGCATAAACCATTAACCATTAACCATCATAGACTGTTGTCAACGCATACGTTTGCCACCCACTTTATTTATAAATACCTTGTTCGTTCACGAACCACTTTATTATACACCTACCTTATAGGCATAATGTACGATTACAGTGTAGGAATGCACATTTATCAGTCATGCTGTACTCTATTCATCACTTACTAGTGTCTGACCGCTGGACTACTGAGGACATATTTGGGTGCGCAGCGTTCTCACCACTGCTGTAACAATTACGTGGCTGTGAATGAAAACCTCAATAATACTGCTGTGTCTGACAGACTAGCTCCTTCAGTCATGCCGTTACATGTCATCGTTACTGCTTCTTTGTCACTGGAAAAACATCCAGCTAGAAGCAGACCTGTGGTGAGAAACTAATCCGTGAGGAAGAGAATCACGACGAGTAAAATTACTGATGGCCACAGCTATCAACCACATGTACAGTGTGTTTCTAACAAAAGTCGCTAAGTGTATGAGGAAAAAATATATAATATGCCTAATTTTAATGCTTTTGTTAAAAAAATGACTTTTAGTTTTCCACAAGCACAAGCTTTCGTTAGATCAAGCCTGTTTTAATTCAGTCACTCGGTCTTTGAAAGGTGCTCATTTTCTTACAGGCAGTGAATACATTTTGCAGCACTGCCCTTATGTTTTCCTTTCCTCGTGAGACTGTTTTTGTAATATCCCAAGCTTTATTAAAAAAGTATTATTATTAGGATATTTATTTATCCTAAGCCTTGTGATTTCTATAAACAGCCACTCACTGTTTATATAAATAGCCTGCATCCATTCATTAGCGCGCGCGCGCACACACACACACATTATCATATAAGCATACCATTTACCGAATCATTTGAAATCATTTGTCTATAACAGTGTTAATACATAAAGAATAATGAAACACCACACGGGGGATCTATGTACATTCAAAACTTTATTTATGGAATACAGTGTACAAAGCATAAATTTCCCAGTCAGAGCAAATATTTCATACACAGAGAGGAAGAAAAAATGAGAGAGATTGAAAACGAAGAAACCCTGCGTTCTCTCTATCTACAGTGCACTTCTGCCCACAGCCCTAAAGCCTTCTTAAGTCTCCTCTGCAGACCTGATCGAATAACTGCAGTTCCAGTCGTCTTAGCCTTATTAACCAGCCACGGCTGAGCTTCAGCGTCGGCCTCTTCACGCCTTGCCAGGCTGCTTTAAGAGATCCCGCAATCAGCTCAGTGAGAGAAAAAATTAAGGGGGGGGGGAGAGTGTTTTTCATTGCACACATTCCTTGTTAGTTTAAAGACACTCACCACAGCAGTGCAGACATTTTCTATGCATGCTAGATGGGTAGTGTAGTTTCTGTCACATTCATTAGAAGAGAAAGGTGAGACTTTTGAGTGCACGTCCCCCCTACCTCGATTCATCAAACCAGATGTACAAAGGGCAGACCTGATCCTGGATCAGACTGCATGACCATGGAATTAGGGCAGATCTTAGCAAGCAGCTGCTCATCCAAGATCAGCCATTTTATTAATTACACCCCTACCACCCCCCTCCAATCAGGGCAACAGAATGGAGACTGTGCCCCATGCACTGTTTCTCATTTAGACCAGTGTTGGGTTGTCTTGCTTGCTAGTTCTGTTCCATATTCCCCAGCTCTGCTCAGCGTCTCGTCTACACGTGACAGGGCGCCGGCTGGCACGGGTCACGATCTGGTATCATTCGGGGTGACGTCCTGTAATAAAGGCGGATAATTAAAGAAGAACAGGGAGTAAAGATGGGAAGGACTGAGTCCAGAAGGCGTGTAGCTAAAAGGGACAGGAAAAGGGCTGGGGTTATATCCACACAGCACACCCCAAGGTCTCTCTCTCTCTGTCTCATCTATCTATCTCTGTCGCTCCTTCTCTCACTGCTTACCCCATCACAACTGCAGGCCCGAGCCCTGCACCTGGTCCACCCGCGCGGCAGCGACAAAGGCGAGAGGCGAGAAAACGAGTGAGAGAGGAGAGGTGAGGAAAGGGGGAGAGAAAACCTGACACCCCTGTGCAGTGTGAAAACCAAGGAGAGGCTGAGGGCAAGAGGGATGATGATGATGATGATTATTATTATTATTATTATTTTGTGTGTCTTCTTTTTTACTTGTCTTTTTCTGTTTGTTTTGCTTTTGTTTTACATCAGCACATGGGACCGTACAAAAACACAAAGCTGGCTGGAAAGAACATACATACAACACATACAGTGAATACCACCCCCCCCCCCCAACCAACCCATCAATCCACATACCCACCCACCAGGTAAACCCCTGCCCCTGAAGATCTCATTACAAAACACATACAACCACGTGGTTTCAAAATGGAAAGAAATTAAATAATGTGGATCAAGGGAGCAACAAAATACATCTCTGAAATGTATAGGCTAAAACACTCTCAAATGTAAAGACAGGTAATATACATACAGATTTATCCAGCCCCCAGTAACCGGAGGAACTCAGCAAAGTAAAGAAAAAAATCAAACAAAGAAATAGACAAAAAAATAAAAAATGAAAAAGCAGTGACCTCTTAAACTGTGTTTACATGATATCAAAGCAGAAAGCCAATTCGACTATGTTCGTGTTCTCTTGTTACTGAAATTTAAGTCACGTGTTCACAAGAAGATACTAAATGTTTAAACCCTGCTAAAATGACACAATCTCTACGTGAGAAAGGACCCATTCAGATAGCAGAAGAGAGATTTTTTTTCTTCATGTTTTCATCATGCACTAAATAGGTACAGCTAGTTTTCCCGCATTACGGCAACACATTAGACGCAACTAAAAAAATCTTTTTTTTTTTTTTTTTGTTAATTTACTTTCTCCTTTTTACAGTGATTTTTCTTTTTTTTCTTGAAAAACAAACCAAAATAATCAAACGATCTTCAAATAAAGAGCTCATTCAAGAGTAGATTAATCTTATCACTATAATCATATTGTCGTTATGATTTTATGCTTTATAACCTGGCATAATCCAACACAGCACAGCTGTCATCAAAGCACACAAGGAACATGGTAAGGGTGAAGGACCGAGGGAGGAGGGGTGAGAGGAGCAGGAGAGACAGCAGAGTCTTTAACACTAAACATTATATCCCAGTGTTTAGCAGTTGAAGCAGTGAGGGAAAAGGACAGTGTGGGAACACTCTGGTAAATGTCCTTAAACACAGACCTCGGATCAACTAAATCTAGTTCAGCTAATATCGAGTAAGAGGAAAGACCTGATCTTGAATCAGTGCTTAAGGGCACTTCTTCTCCACACTGGAAAACTCAAGATCTTGCAGTAGCATTAGGGTTGCAGTAGCAAGGGGTTGACCAACTAACCCTGCAGCCAGTGAAAGATGCAAGTCTTTTTGATTGACAGGGGAAGCGACCAATCATCTGTGGACTATTTGAAGTAAGCCCTTCCCTACACTGTCCAGAGTGGGGTTACGGGGAGCAGAGTTGGGGGGTCAGGGGTCAGGTGTTCGGTCTAGGAAACGGACCCTTAGTTATGCATTTGCTCAAAAAACTTATAGGTGGGATTCTCATAGCCATTCTGCTGCATTTTAGAGAGATGGCGTTCCTCTGGAGTGATGGCAGCATCCACCTGTGGATGAAGAGAGAAACAGAGGAAGAGAAAAAGAGAAATACTGAAATTCTCAAGATTCATAAGATTTAAATCATATGATTAATCCACAAAATACTGAAGCAATGCTATGATTTAATATTATCATATTAAGGAATAATGTCAAATAAATAAAATACCTAGAAGAGACCATAGAATAAAGAAGAAAAAATTCTGAACTTTGAATGCTGAAGATTATGAATCAGAGTTTGAACTGCAGCTCTGCTCTGTGTAAACCCTCATTCACAGATTCCCATGGAGCCGAAATGGCCGACTCCAAACGGGTCTCTCGGAAACCACAGAGGCACGGTCTCAACCTGCCCTGCCCACCCGCGCTGACCTCAATCACGCCGTGATGGATGGACGTGTATTGCTTCTTTCTCAGCATCACCAGGGTGATGACAATGATGGTTGCTATGACGACACCCCCAACCATCAGGCCAATAATAGCGCCCTTGTTGGAGCTGACATCTTCGGCGAAAAACACCTAGTGAGCAAAGGGAGAAAGAGGGAAAGACAGAGAGAGGGAGGGAGGGAGGGATGGAGGGAGAGAGGGAGTCCAGGATAGAAAAGAAAAGAAAAATGTTAAAATAGCAGTGGGGAGAACTCCAGCGCTAGCAAGAATGCTCAGGGGATGCCATGGCAGCAGCATTCGCCATGGGCCCCTGTTTCCATGCCAACCTGACCTTGTAACATGGTAACAAGGACGATGCTGCAACACTCTCATGGCAACACATTAGATCTGATCTCGGGAGAGTGTGTGTGTGTGTGTGTGTGTGTGTGTGTGTGTGGGGAGGGAAGACTGGAGACTGGAAATCATTAGCTCAAGTGTGTATGAATGTGGCTGTTTTGTGTGTTTGCAGATGTACATTTGTTTTTGTGTATCTGTGTGTGTGTGTGTGTGTGTGCATGTGTTCATTTAAACGTGTGTGGGGCTACATACCAGCTTCTGGTGGTGCACCTCATAGCCGGCACTGTGTCTCTCCTCTGCCTCCATCCTCAGCTCAGGGATGTCCTCTGGCTTCAGCCCGGATACTGTACCCAGCAGGCGCCAAACGGGTTGGCGAAGGCAGGACAAGGAGCAAATGCTGTTATAACACCTGATTAAATACGACCCCCAGTTTGTAACACAGACACACCAGCTGCGTTATTGGCAATATCTTCTCGACGGCGGCTGACTGGATGTAAAAGACGTGTGTTGATTGTAAAGCGTCCTTGGATTCTGAGAGCGGCGGTATAAGTGTACGCGACTTTCATCTGTACACCTGCTCAGTCATGTAACTGGTCCAAGTGGCCAGTCGGCTTGAGTTAAGAATCAGTGAGAGATTGTTATAACATCACTGATCCCTGGACCCAACTCGACTCGCTTCAGCTGTCCAGGCTGATGCCGGTACATCTGTGTGGTGTCATTTTCTTGGCACACAGTGTGGTCTGTAATACCAAACGTGCCTGGTTTGCATGCCACAGTCTTTCTGAGCACTGCTACTGATCATCTCTTTATTATCACAGTTTACTCAGGTTAGAAATGCTGCTTCCAGCATGACCAAATTTCTTCCAACACCTTGAGAAATCCATGCAAGAAAGCTGAGAAGATCCTACAAAGTGTTAATATGGCGATCCCACTAAAGCAGCTGGTGAGTGCGACTGCAATGTTCTGGGAGATGTTTTACGCACCTGGACTCGTAGGCAGGCCTCTGTCAGGGATTGGCCGAGCATCGACAGGTTCCACTACACACAGAGAGGGAAAGAGCTGATTGAATACGTAGCTCAGTCAATCTGCTCCGTAAGAACGTACTGTGCCGTTCTTCGCTCTTTTATGGATTTAGGTTGGAGAGACGTAGCCTTTGTGGGGGTGGATACCGTGGTTCTGGGTGTTGGGCTGGTTGAAGCTCTCGGGGTGGATGAAGCCCAGGCCCTCCAGGCCCAGGTGCTGGGAGTCCTCGGACGGGAGCAGGTCCAGCGTGGCCGTGCTGTCGGGCAGGTCTGGCATCAGGGCGTCATTGCCGTAACTCACCCTGCCGTCGCTCTGCAGTGATGCCAGCTGCGCTGACATCTCTTGCTGCTCGCGCTGCAGGAGCTCTGAGGGAGAGAGAGAGAGAGAGAGAGAGAGAGAGAGAGAGATGAGGGGCTCAGCTCTGGCTCCGGTCCTGACCTGAGTCGTCAGCTTTTAGCCGCAGCTTGCTTTTTCCGTGGCTGATGCTCCTTGACGGAGCTGACCCAGCCTGGAGCGGAAAGCCGTACAAACGTAGTAGAAAGAGAGAAATTATGGCCCTGATGAGAGAGTTTGTGGAGGAAAGAGCTGAAAGGAGCAAATTAAATGAGAGCTGAAGCAATAAAGCATTTAGGGAAAAGCCGAGCAAAGCACAAAGAAGAAAGAGGAGGTGAGACACACGGGGAGGTACGGAGATGATCAGCACTGCAGCTCTCATTAAAGCTGGGCTTAATGAAAGAGTGGTTCCAGAGTGCAAACGAGTGTACACCATGGGGAGAGAGAGAAAATGTGGCAGAAAGACAGAGAGAGAGAGAAAGAAAGAAAGAAAGAAAGAAAGAAAGAAAGAAAGAGGGCGAGAGGAAGAGAGAAGGGGGGCACGATTAGGTGAGAGTGAAAGAGAGAGAGAGAGAGAAAGGAGAGAGGGAGAGCGTGAGAGAAAGAGAGACAGAAAGAAACAGACTATGACTGAGTCAGGGTCTCACAGATGGTCAAATGACGCACAGGACATAAATAAACCCCACACACACACCCACACACACACACACACACACACACACACACACACACACACGGAGGATAAGAAGGGGGTGGGCAAAACGTGAAACAGAGAGACAAGTCGTGATACTGTAATATGTCAATGTTATGTAGTAGCACACACAAAAAAACTGGTTCTACATCACTGAGTGTTTATATTTTAGTGAATGTCTATGTGTAAGTTGTTGTTTTTGTGTGTGTGTTGGAGAATCACTCACCCACTTGATCCTGGATGTCTTCCAGTACACCTGGCACCTTGTAGAGAAGCCCCAGAGACTGGTTCATCCTCTCCTCGATCACACGCAGGTGGGTCAGCACCTGCACATGAAGCCAGAGGGCTTGAAGGCTGAGGCTTTGATGCCTTTAGACTTTCAGATGACTAGAAAATTTACTTATCCAGAGGCCCTGAATCAATATGGGCACCTCTGACTTTTGAAAATCAAATGCGTGGTCGAATATTACAAATTAAAACTTTAGTCTGGTAAACAAACAAAGGAAACAAAACACGCTGATTCTTCCATGCACACATCATAACCGTAGTCACATAAAAGCCTTCAAGACGGTTGATTTCTGGAATCTCTAAAGAACTCCAGTCCTACAGTACAGCAACAAGTGAGCATCTAGTGAGCATCAGTACAGCCACGCTCCCAGACGCCTGAGAGGGAGAGACTCCGGGAGGCTACCTGGGGCCGGATCTGGGCGGCCTTCTTGGGGTCCACCACGCGCACATGCTCAAAGTGTTTCAGGGTGTGCTGCCTGTCCTTCTGCTCTGCTCGTACGTACTTCTTCAACAGACTGAACACATGACGTGGCTAAGAACAGAGAGAGAGAGAGAGAGAGAGAGAGAGAGAGAGAGAGAGAGAGAGAGAGAGAGAGAGGGAGAGAGAGAGAGAGA
>JAOYMR010000013.1:4025898-4045221 GCA_025802075.1 Tenebrosternarchus preto | reverse complement strand
GAGAGAGAGAGAGAGACAGAGAGAGAGAGAGAGAGAGAGAGAGAGAGAGAGAGAGAGAGAGAGAGAGAGAGAGAGAGGGGTATAAGTGAACCTTTTTACCATCACTTTGCACTACAGGGAATAAAAAAGGCGAATGCAGAAGTGGGTGAGAAAGACTGAGTTGGTAAGAGAGGTGAGGCCCATGGCCCAGTGCCTGCAGGGAATACAGTGCCATTCCTCAGAAGAACTACGGCTGCCCGCTGCCTGACCCCCACCTTCACTATGGTGAAACATAAGTCAACCTGTTTGGTGGCCTTGTTACGGAGAAACGATTGGACTGTGACTCATTCTCTTTGTCCCTTGATGGAAGATCTGGTGCCTTTGAGCTGTAAGCTTTTAGCTCGCTACACCAATGTCATACACTGTGTGTGTGTGTGTGTGTACATGGGGGGGGACGACAGTACACAATGGCTTGGCTAGTTCTACCAAATGTAACACCATAGAGCATCTAACCATGTCCTTACTAGCTATTTCTTAGTGCTGCTGACGCAATCCTCATGGTGGTGCACAGTCCCTCCAGGTCACCCTAGCTGAGAACAATCATGTATACTGTACAGCAAAGATCTGGGTGGTGCTGACATTCGTCTTTACTTTGCCACGAGTGGGCAGGACAAAGAGAGGAAGTCTTCTCATAAGAACGAAACAGGAAAGAGACTCAGGAATAGCTTTGCACGGACGTCCACCACTCCACCCTGTCACAAGTGCAGACAAAACCGAAAAGATACTCCTACGTCATGAATATGTAATTGTATAGTGTCAGTGCAATTTACATATATATAAGGTTAAATGTATATATACAGAGAGAGAGAGAGAGAAGGTGGTAGTATTTGAAACGGCGGTATAATGTGAAGGTGGTATAATTGTCTTGTCTACTTCACCGTGTTTTACTATCTCTTTAAAGTACACTGCAGTTACTCCTTGAAATATATATATAAAACCACTATTTAAACAAAACATTTAAGACCAATGAAAAACAGGTTTATGCAAAACTTGTAGAATCAGATGCTGTGACATTTTTTTTTTTTCTTACATTTCTTTGTTTTTTCTCATCATGTCTATGTAGGTAAAATCAACATCAGCTTCTGGTTGCCCAGATACAAGTGCAGATCCACACATGCTAGTCTAGATCAACTCCCCCAAGGCACTGCACTAATCCTCTCCAAACAGCCTGAGCGTGATTCAGAAAGAGAAACACCACACTTGATTTTACTGTATCAGAGGAAAGCTGAGGAGAGACAAAAACGGTGAGAGGAATGAGAGCAGGCGACAGGAATATCGCGGCCCAGCTCAGACGCTCCTCTCTGGGGGAACACTAATTATAGCCCAGGTGCTGCGCTTCGAGGGGTGATCTGGGTGCTACAAACAGCCCCCGAGAGGCATGGGGGAGAAGGGTGGAACCAACCACAGCTGCGCCTGTGTGGTGTTTCTCTTTCCCATATGCTTGAAAAAGATCTATACTCATAGAAAGGGCTTCTCGGTGGACACGCACTATATATCTGTGCATCGAAGAATACTTCATTGTAGCTTACTTTAATAGGCCCTGTTCTTTGCTTTGTCCAGTGTTTGAAAATATATTTGGTTTAATGAGTGAAAAAGAATTAACTCTAAAGATTACGAAACCACTAACGTTAGATATATTCTTTAGGGTTCCTTTCTTTATTTGTTTCCATTTTGATCAGGGAGGTTAAACCCTCAGCTCATCAGGCTGCTACCTGTAGGGAGGTAATATCATAATGCCAAGGGCACCATTGCTCCACATTCCAATTGGGAGAAAAAGCCCCCTGGGCCATCTGATCTCCGTGCTAATCACACTTCCTGCTTATAGTCAACTGCGAAGGTCAAGGGTCATTCTCCCCCACGAAGGAGTAACTGTTACAATATGGCCATGCAGTTGCCTGCGCTCAGCAACAGCCCTGTTGTCAAGGCAGCACAACCACTGGAGGATACACGTCTGCTCTGGATCTCATCATTTACCCCCACTGGCCCGCCAGCGGGAGGCTCCTTGGCTTCTCCTCGGGGCGGATGAATTGAGACGCACCTGCGCACGGCACCAAATCTGCCGCGACCATATAAACAGGACGGATCCCTGACCGTCCCAATTATACAGCAAATCTATTGTGCCGCTCATCTCTCCAGACACAACATTCCTCACCTGCTGACAGGCCGTGCGGCTGCCAGAATCTGCATTCAGTTCTGCTTTTTTTCTCCTAGTGATCAGCTCTGAATGCTTTCCATTCCACTGTAGGAAATGTGACCTTTTCGAGAGCTGTGGCTCAGAACGAAAAGGGAAAACATAAGAAGGCTCACCAGTTAAGAGCAAAGACGTAACTTATGAACGATAAAGAATAAATGTAGGACTTCTGTGATAAAGATTTAAAATTCTCCTCAAAATTCAGTAGAAAATGTACTGGGTTTACAATCACTGCATTCTTTGGAGTTTCTATAAAAAAACCTACAATAATCAGATAATAAAACCGGTAATGGTCAGTATTCAGAAAGAGGGACTAGAAGTGATGGATTCAGTGAGGTATTTTTTATCTAGATAGTGGAAAAAAATCTAGTAGATTTTTTATCTGGTTGGCAGAGTCTAAATATATCATCAAAATGTGTGTCAGAATCAATAACTAAAGCATGACTGAAAATGCATGAAAACCAAGTATTGCAATAACAGTTTAGGGTTCCATAATTTAACCAGAATTTAGTTTATGGTTGTAGTAACGGCAGAGAGTCCATTTAGTGAGGTAGCCAGGGCTGTAGTCACCTCGTGAACGTCCTCTGTCATACCCTCACAACGGGAACTGACAATCACAGTCGTTTATCTTGAAAGGTCTGTGCACCCTATGAGAACCACCAGGCAGGCAAACCTCAATACAACCATGATTTAATTAGCTAGTTATTGACTTTTAATTAAGCTGTCACAGGAATGAAAGATAATTATCATGGGACGACAATTATACTATCCATTCCGAATGCATTTGTGTATAGCTGTTCCACTAAAAGCCCATATAGGTTGTGCTGAAATGAGCACCTGATCCTACTGACATGGGCAGTTATTTCAAAGAATGATATCTGGGATATTGCGCGTGAAGGGGAACATACGTCGTTACGGTGCAAGCAAGCCGCGGAACGGCCAAGGCTCTTCACCACCATATCCTAGTTATTATAAAGCTAAACATACGTTGATGGGTTCCGATTATTTTCAAGGTCACGGAAATGTACGTCTATTAGGTGTTATGGACTGCAAATCTTCTCGAGCAACTCGCGACAGTTTTCTATGGCCTTGCAGACTGTGTATAGCCTCCTGGAGAGAAGATGGTTATTTTAAAAATGCCACACAATGAAACTGACTTTCGCATTTGTGTTAATGTGGTAGGTGTACGATGTAGTTCAGGACAAGACATGACTTGCGGTTACAAAAACGATGGCTTGGGCTTTTGAGATAACAACCTTAGGATCGCAGCATATGAAGAGTACTGCTGTAGCCTGCGTGACAATGTCAGCCGTTTGTCACATTCAAGAAAACCTTATATTTACCTTTTCTGACAGCTACTCTATAAATAATGTTCACTTTCAGCCAGACTCCCACTGAATTTACTGGCATAGTTGCTGCAGTTAACCGCCGCCATCTTGCTTCTGTCTAGATACATCCAACTATCCCTACCCACGACATGTAGGTAACATGTTGACGGAGAAATATTCCTTAAAAAATGTGGTTCGGCAAATATAGGTGTCCATTTTCCTTCCGAATTATTGCACAGGCCCTACCATCTATACCCAAACAGAGTTCAATGAACACGAAGAATAAAACAGAAATAAAATGTATTCACACCCACTTCTAACAGCAGCGCTAAATTTAACCAGGACTACGACTGCGCAATTTTTAGACAACGGTCTAGACTTTCGACAAGCCTACACGGACACTAAGATCAACTTAATTTGTAATCGACCTCTTGGACAAAGTATATATGTAGTCGCTCAGATGGTGTTATTGTTTATGTCACATAAACAATAACACCGTAGTTGAAAGGTATAGGTGGTACTTTGCTACTCTCCGCAAAATCATTTCGCTGGTATGTGAAGACGACCTTTATGTCTAAATTAAGCCGCTTGCTGAATGAGGTGATGTTTTTTATATTTCACGAAATACTTTTTTTCAAGTAAACGTTTATTGCAGACGACGTAATGAAGTGTGAAATGCAATGGCACGAATGTGATCTATTATCAGCATATTTAAGGATATGTTTAACTATAAACAGCCAAGCCCATATGGAAGTGTAAACAAATCAAATCAATATAAATCGCTCTGTTAAAAAAACAAAAACAATTCAGTCTGATTTCAAGACCATAATTTGAGCGAACCAGCAAAAAATACTGCCTACCAAAGCGCAAAATATTACATTTAGGGTTTCTAACGTATTAGTATTTTTATTTATAGCTTAAACATTTGCATTTCAACATATTCGCACTAACCTACCATTTATTACTGAGGTAGCCTGAAGGTGACCAGATTGTTAGTCCTTAAAAAAAACATTGTTAGTCGTTCATTTTCACACAGAAACCAAGGAGCCGTTACTAATAGCCGAAAACAACGCCCTCGGTGGAAGGAAAATAGTTTAAAATATTTGTGCGTGTTTTAAAAGTGCTTTTAATGTAAGTCATAGTATTGTGATGAAGGTTGTGGTATACAGTCGTTGCGGACACCCGCTGGTCGCCCTCGTCGTATCTACAACACAGCGCAACATTTAGCACGTATTTCATTCTTACCTCAGCCGCCAGTGACGAGGTCACAACCATCAACAGTAAGAAAACCCCACGGTCCCCCATTCCGAATGTTCTTCACAACGCTCCCGGTATTCAGCGTGCCGCCGCTTTTCTGTCCGCTACAATGTAACGTCGACGTATCCGTTCGTGTCGGTTCTATGAAAAGAGTGTGATGGAGAACGATAGCGAGGCTGTACAGCTGCTCGAGCGTGCGTCACCTGACCGGACAGACAGATAATGCAATCAGAGAGGGCTGGGAAAAGAAATATGCCTCTTACGCGCCTCTAGTTCTCGAGGGCGTTATTGCGATGTTATTCATATCAGTAGCTTCAAAATCATTAGGGATGCAATTAATCTGTGAATCCACTTTATAGATATTTTTTATATATCATACGTTATCTTATTTGAAATTATAGTAACTTATTTTGCGCATGCTCCAATGTATTGAAACTCATTTTTATTTTGTTTATTGTGAACTGTTTTTACTGGCATAAGAACAGAAAAAAATCTGCGTAACGTTTTATTATAAAATGAAATATTCTTTGCTGCCACTGCGTGGTGATTAGTCAGACTGCAATTACTTGAAAAAAAGAACCCGGTTCAAAGTCTACTCCAGGGATTCGTGCTATGATGCAAGAGAATAATCGATACGGCAGTGCTATATTCTCCCAAGGCACATCCAGGTCTTAAAACTACTTGTATTTGAACACTTACTGTCTCTACTGTGAAAATTGGTTTTCATGAAGATCACTCGTATCAATTTTTAATCACAGTCAGCTCCAAAGCTTTACAGACAAGTTCTCTTTTGAAAGTAGTAAGACTGAAAACAATCTAAGAAGCCCCGTAGCGTGTGAGAGACGTAAGATAGTTAGACCCTGATGTATTTTATGTTTAATGTAGCTCAGTAAACATGTAAAAAAGGGTTTTCGGTGAAAACATATTTTTTTCCTAATCAATTAATTCAGTTTATGGAAAAAAAGTCACGAAGTTTGTTTTTCAAAAATATTTGTAGTGAATCTGTTTAAAAATGTAACACATAAAACTTACCAGTTCTCATTCAACCCACTGTTTTAACACTGAGTTTCAAACAAGTAATGGAGAAAAAAGTCAGAAATTTGGGCTCTCAGAAAAAATAATAGATCATGTATGTAATTCACCTGTGGCCTAATCATCAAGGCATGTATACGTGTGTGTGTGTGTGGCGTACACATACATACACACATTATACACATACACACACATTATATACATACATACACACCATATTTCCTTGACAACATGGACAACTTCTAGTTTCTTTTATTCTCACTTGCCACAAATGAATTCAGTTAGATTCCTTTAACTGAACAATATACATCACAACACAGTACATAAAATCATTCAAGTCACTACCCAGATGGATGGGTTTAGCTATGAAAAGAATTCTATTACTTTCTTACAAGGTTCTACCTCAATTTTGTGTTCCAGAACTGTGCAAGAGGCCATACATCATTAAGATGGAGGCCTCCACCTTTATACATATGTTCATATAAAGACAGTATTTAAAATAATAATAATAAAAAAAATCATCGTCACTGTAAACGATGTCCGTGGGGGACGATCCACACCCCCCTCAGCACAAATCTCCTGCCCCCACCCATTGAAGAGGACACTTGGATTTACCCACAGTTCCAAAATTCGTAAAGACAGCTGGTCCCATTCGTAGACCATAGACACGACAGTTCAGAGTGCAATTAACGTTCCACCTCGCAATGTACCAGAGGTAGGATTGAACAGTTCATCACCCTGTGCAGTGCACACGAGCTATGCATCATAATTAGCGACTTCCCACCCACATCTCCAGTGTGAGCACGTCGAGGGAGGTTCATTTTCTGTTATAGCCTGGGTAAGGTGGAGGCGGAGAGTAGTTTGCCGTTCTGGGTGGCGTCGGAGTGTATGGAGGGGGCCGTAGATCTGGAGGATACATCTCATAATCATAGCTGTAAGGAGGTGGTGGTCCTGTGTGTGACAGAGCGAAATGTTCGTATCAAAGAGTGAAGACAAGAAGGTACCTATATAAGGGTACAGAAAGAAAAATTTTTTTAGATAGCACTAAGTGTAGCTTTTTTTCTACTGCCTTACAGCTGACTGTAACACTGCACTGCCCCCTTGTGGACAAATTAATTAATGAAGAAACGGAGCGTGATGAAGTGTGAATGTTTTGTTACCTGGGTAGCCCTGGGTCACTGTGTTGATGTATGATGTATTGAAGATGCCCACTCTTGCTCCACGCCCATTCTTCACACACATGCATACACACAAAAACATGGCCGCCACTGCACCCATCAAAAATACCACACCAAACACGATCCCTGAAATCGCTGTGCCCCTAGAATTGTTGAGAAAGAAAGAATTGTAAACAGACAGTGAACAGAATTGGAAAAATCTTTATTAGTTGGAGTATTAGCAAGGGGAGGACTTTGTAATTGGTTTGTAATATAAAGATTTACAGTAAGGAGACTGTTGAATTTGGATTTTGGAAATTAAGTTATTTCTCATTTTCCTTACATCAACAAATGGCTCTTCTGGAACGTCCATAACATCTGATTTAGGGGCCCAAAGAATAGTTTTTGAAACAATACTATGGCTATTTGAATGCAAGCTGCAATTTTACTCAAGGTCATCTTAAATGTAAATATCACTTATTTTTGTGTTGCCTCATCTTATTTAGCTTTAGTGATAATGATTCAGTACCAAAAACCTGCATATGACATACAGTTCCTTTTCAAAGCTCTCAGGATACCTAATCAAATGTAATTTCACACAAATGTTCACATCTCACGAAGCAATTTTTAGCCCCGTTTGTGTTGTCAGATCAGGCCACACAGGCTGTTGAGATTATTTCGGCACTTTTTTGTTGTTGTTGTTACTGCATCAATGGGCATCATTTGGTCCTGTCTGGGCAGCATCTGTGAGAGGTTGAGTCAACGCCGGTGTGTCTCAAGAGACACGAGGCATTTCTCGAGGGAGAAACGCAGGGGGAATGGGACGGAAAAAGTGCTTAACACACACACACACACACACACACACACACACACACAATCTGCAGACCAAAAATATCTGGGATATGGCACTGTTTAAATCTTACACTTACACTAACTGTGAGGAGCTGTGAAGGACCACGGAAGGATCTTAATGCTAGGAGTTATATAGGTTCCAGTCTAAAGACACAGTGTGAACCCTTTGATGGTTGCATTTTGCTTTCCAACCTGCAGGGGCAGAATAGTTCCATATCAGCCTCTGAGTGCTAAGTGCAACTAAAACTGCACAGGAACTAATAAGAACTGGTAATCCCACTACACAGCAGAAGCCTGTCAGGGGGTGTTTTGCATTGAATAAAGGCAAATGAAGATCTGGCAGTATTTTGCAGCAACTGGCGGTTTTATTTATCTCTGAAGTATTATGCCTCTAATATGGTCTTTATATGGCCCCCAACTATCAGTTTTAAGAGTGATGGCATGTAAAGCATCAGAAGTAAATGTTTATTGTGTGCTGTAGTGGAGAGATCGTGTGCTTTAGCGATTACTTACGACAAGACGTCCCCCACGTACGCGTAGTACGAGCAGCAGAAAGGAGGTGCGCCATCACAACAGTACTCGAGACAGCCATCACACTGAGCCTGTCCGTGGCCTGGAATTGCACGCGAACGCATATTCAAACACCGTAGTGTCTTCACCTCAGCCACATGGCTTTCAGTTCAGTGACCAATAGAAAATTGCTTCAAAATAAAAGCGGCATTTCATGTAAAAGTCATTTGAAGGCAGCGTTTTTTGACAGAAACACGGTCCCATTTACAAAATTACAAACAGAAAAAAGTACTCCTTTGCTACTTCAAGACTTTACAGGAACGGTACTTTACGCTTTCAGAGGGCATCAACCGCAAAGGTTATGTTTGAACATTTACAACTAATGTTAATAATGGGATGTCACCGTTTCTGGACGCCTGTCGGGAGGCATTTAAGCAGTCTTCTCTCTGTACACAGAGGTGCAGCTCCGTAGTTCAGGCTAAGCTTTGGAAGAGTCGATAGCATTCGGTACAATCTTGATGTGCTTACTATCCCATACCCTGCAGCTAAGAACACAGGCAAAGCACAGACTAGTCTGGTCCTGCAGCTCTCGTACCCTGTACCTCATTTGTCATGTTATTTTCTTTCTCCGTCGCTGTCACTGGTTTTAACTTAAAGGCCTGCAAAGAGGCTCAGGTTGTAACAGGAGCGTAAAGTTAATTTGCACTCGTGTACTTTCTCATACTGATGTGTGACAGATGGTAATAAATGCATTAAATACCTAATTTATAATATTAACACGTTTATGCTAAACGAACAAAACTAGACCAAGCTAGGCATCACCAAAGCGTGGTTTGTTAGGTTAATGAGGAGAAAACAATGTTTGGTTAGTGACCATGTGGTAGCCATTATGTTCACATTAGCCGCGTCGTGCATTTTTTGTCTAAATTTGGTCTCGTGTCTTATAATGGCACGAGTAAGCCATTCTTGCAGGTTACATTTAACAACAAAAACTGCTCGCGTTTAACCAGTACGTTAATGTACGAACAAGGGTTTGCAGGCATGTAAAACAGGGCTGAAGTTATTACTCAAATCACTCAGGATGTACTCTTAAAAGTAATTCACGAAGAGTTATGGCTCCAATTTGAGTGGCGCCAGTTTACATCTGGGTTCTTATGGCGAATGTGTCCGTTTGATGCGCGCTCCGCCGCGTAGTCTCGCTATATGGGTGGTCCCCGCGAGGTCCTCGTTTTACCTCTGCGAACTGTCGGTCAACACGTTTGAGAAAAGGCCTATAGAAACTAGTTAAAATGTTACTCCCCACAGCGCTTGCCCCGTTTTACTGCGGTTCGCAATAACGCTTTAGCGATGCTCGAATTAAACGCGGAGTAATGCGTAGTTGAATAATCCATTAACGCCAAGAACATTAAACTGACGAATTTTTAATATAATGAGCTCAAAGTTTACCATAAACTGTATATATTGTATTCATATATACAGTCTGTTTATTACTCTGTGAGAAGACTGACACAAAAAGAAACGCGTGGCAACATGCAGCAGTCATCATCTTAAACACACACACACACACACACACGAAATTGCCACCAGTTATCTGAATATGATCTGTATGCATTTGGTATCTTCTTCTATCTTGCTGTTCGTATGCTAAAAAAAAAGTTCTCAGAAAAGTTGCTGTTGAGTTTCCACACATATTATGTCTTTAATAAAACCTGGACTGACATTACAATCGAGTTCCCCACTTTGTAGGATAAGAACTAAACTAAAGCTTACCGGCAAAGAGGGACAGAATCAGAGTGTCCCTAAAGAGTTTCCACCCCGTCTGTGAACTCGGTGTCCTGCGACTTTCCATGCCGTTTAAAAGCGTTTTCCCAGTCGAATGGACTGCCTTGATTTGTGCGACAGTTATCCAGTCAAAATGGATAAGACAAGACGATTCAGAGTTTGCTACGTTTATAGCATATCTTTTGGTCCTAGATTACATGTTACTGACTCGACGTAGGCTATCATTTAATGGTCTCTGAATGAGAAGGCAAAAAAAGGGCCGACTTCAAAACAAGACTTTTATTCCACAGTGCACGTGCTTCTGTCCCTCAAAAAAGTATCCCTTGACTTCTTCTTCTTTGTTTTTGCCTTCTTCCTTTAGCTTCTTCTCAGCACCTCCCCCCGGCGCTATTTGCTCAAATTACTCTTCAGACGTATAGAGAGCCAGGATGCGACTGCAAGGGCGACCCGCTGTTCTCCGACAAAATAACGCCTCCACCGTCACGACGTAATTCCACGATCAAAGATCATATTTATGCACATTTACCGTAGGGGCTCTGAATAACCTCACGACCGTTCCTGGAACATGAAGCTTTTAAGGACCTAGATATGACCAGGAGTACTTAGCTTCCATTTCGGTAAATTGATCAAGTTCTTGCGTACCTGACGGCTATATTTAGAGCGGCCTAGATTTGTGTGTTCACGAATCCTTTTTTCTAGTCACTCACTGAGTAGGAGAAAAACCGTAAACAAGGCCGATGTGTTCCAGCATCCTCCACCTCCCTTTTCTTCTTCGTTTGAATGTTTATTTCTTATTAACTTACCGCCTTGCTTAACAGTTATAAGATGGCGTCAGTCTCAACAGCAGCTGTATGGCCACAAAAGTGAAGAACAATGAAATAAATTAATTGTTCGGTCTACGTCTACTACCAGTGTGTGCATGCGGTTCAAAGGTGGACTAATGTAGTAGACTTCTGCTTCGTACTGCCTCTCCTGTATGTGAACACTCATAAGCCCCAACAATAAAACATGATATAACAAAAATGGCTAAAAGAATGACCGTTATTTCTATGCTGTGTTTGTGAAATCGGAGTGAGGTCAACAGTCGTCTGTATAAGCACCAGTAGTATATAAGCATTTAAATTTCTGACCCGTTTGATCATTTTCCCTCCTGATTAACATCAGTTGTTGATTTGAATCACTACTATTGTGTCTCTCTTCCCATTTAGTTCACAACAATGGTGCAGTATTTATTAGATGTCAGTGGCAACGACCCCATCAAAAACACATTTTTGTTGTTGTTTTAGCAGTTCATACACTCCCAACTCTCCCAGCAGCAATTCCTGGGTGAGCTGCTGGGTTTCTAAACAGAGGCATGGTTGTGACACCCCCCTCTTGTGGACGAAATGTGCAATGCACAAAACTGAAAGGTCTTTATGCTGCAAATGTGAAGCTTATGGGAACATTTGGTCCGCTTGGGTGCCTTTCTGTTATTTCTTTCCGTTGTGTATAACAGGACTGTGACCAATAAAATACTCAACTTACATCAGTATTTGTCCTCTTTATCTACAGGTCAAGTCCCACAAGTTCTCTACTGTTGTTTTCTAAAGTACTCTGATCATTTAATGACACAAGACCCACTACATTAATGTCACTGATAATAAAACTTTAAGGCTGTGTTTCATCTCCTTTGTTGTTTATTTTCTGTACTGATGACCATCTCACAGTAAAAGTCTCTGATCCCAATGCTCTTATCATTGTGCTGTGGCCCAGTTCAGGAACATGGGCCTGTCCTTTCAGAGTAAGGGGTACAGGGGAGGACTGCAGTTGGAGATAGCTGTTGACTTTTCCCAAACACCAAACCATGTACAGTGAAATATACAAACATCTATTCATTGCTTATTTTTAGTATTTTCAAAATAAAAAAAAACTGGAAAATTATCATAGTGAAGTAACACATACAGTACGTGATTATGCTGTAAGAGTCAATATCTGTTTATCTTAGATTTTAGATTCTTCAAAGTAGCCAGTTCTACACTGTTGGTGTTCTCCAGCCTCATGAGGCAGACGCTTGTGATACTTTTCCATCAGTCTTGAAAAAATTGTCATGTACAGAGCAATTTAAGTGTGAGGGACTAAGGTTCTAAAAGAAAACTACAATTAATTATTTGTCCATGTGTGTGTGCATGTTAGAGCATGTGTGTGTGTGTTTACCAATTTATATTTGTTGTAGAAACAAATTTAAGTATAACACATGAAAATGTTATTTAAAAATGTTATTTAAAAAAAACATACATTCAGTCATGTGAGTCCAAATGTTTGACTGGTACTGTATATATGGAGATCTAGTGGACAAAAGTACATCCTTATAAGCACGTAGGTAAAATATTTGATGAGTTTTTAGGAAAACACTGACATGATAAAGATTAAGTGTGAACAGAGGCAGTATGTTTTATGAAAGTTCATATATTTGGGATGAAAAGGGATATATTTTTGTTATTTCTATGTTCTATGCCAGAAATACAAGGTTGTTTTGAGGAGGGACACATATCTCAAGTAATTTGCTTCTTAAAACAGTTCTTACATATGATATCTTTATACAAACCTAAACATGTAATCGTGTATTGAATGTTTTAAACCTTGGACTGTGAGAATATTATTGTTTTTTAGTTTGTGTGTGTAATTTGTGCGTTTTTGTGAATAGGGTGTTGTCATGCTCACCTTGGAATTGCCCTGTGGGGATAATTAAAGTGTGATTGATTGATTACCTATTTATGACTAAGGTGATAAAAGCTCAAACTATTGGACATCTTTAGAACATGCTGTTACAGAACCCAGGATTACGTGCTGTAAAGGAGCATGTGTGTAATTCTAGAAACTATGCTACTATATAAACAGCAGAATCCCCAGTGCTGATTTAAGAAAGTACTTCAGCTGGATGGAAATGAACACCAGTTCCTGTAAGGAAGCAGCAGGGCCGCCAGGGTAATTAAGGGCGATGAACCCCCGGTAGACTGCGCCTGTGGAGGTTGCTATCCAGGAGGGAAGAACCTCCCCTCCTAGTTATGGATGGGCCATTGTCCAGTCACTTCGACAAGAAACGAAGGAGTCCCAACTAAAGAAGAAAGGCTCACTTGGATAGACGTTCTGGGGCTCAAAGCGTGCAAAACTAGGAGCTTTGATAGTAACCGCTGTGTCACCAAAATTGGGGTGGGTGGTTTTGGAAGACAGATAGACTAAAGGCCAAACAACTCAAAGGAAGAGGCAACTTCCCCAGGAAAAACAACTTGTAGACAAACACAAGGGACAACATTCTCTCAAAGAACAGGAAAACCCAGTATCATAGGATACCACTTTCTTGCAAGCTTGGGTACAAGTGGCCTACACCTGGCCGTTGTAAAGCTGTTTATCTAGAGTGGGACCACCTGAAGGGGATCAGGCTTACGAGCCCAGATTAGTTCCTGGCTCGCTGCAATACCTGCTGGTGTTGCAAGCCTCCCCTTGTAAAGTCCGTAGTTTTAATTGAAGACCTGCATTTTCGTTGTTGTCTTTTTAACCAAGCCCGTAATCACACGTAGAAATGACATCAGTCCAAAGATCCATGTTATACTTTATTCATAAACCTACGTCCATATAGAATACTGTATAAATACTCCAATATAATCTACATCCTTCTTATTTCAATAATAATAATAACAACAACAAATAAAAATATAACAATGGTAGAAAAGCCACAAGATTATATTAAACCGGCTGTACAAAAATAAATAGGTGTGGATATTCTGTACAAAAAAGAAAAAAAGAAATAATGTCATTAGGACGAAACCTTCTTGGAAGGCAGGAGAGACTTACTTATAAAGTAGTAGTAAGAGAGAAGTCCCTCACCTGATCTCCACACATGCCTTCTAACACACACACACACACACACACACACACACACACACACACACACTCAAGTACAGAAACCGTGTCCTTTGGCCTCTCTCCATCTCCATCTTTATGTTCCCTTATGATGGGGGTATGGCTTTAAAAAACGGCAGCGTAATCAACCTTTACACTTAGCTGTAGCGATAAGCAAATGCATAATACCTGGTCATGATAGCAGCGTGTGTGTCTAGGTGAGGAGAAACATGTAGGGGAAGTTTAGCAAGAAGGTATCTATACAATATGTGCGCTGTATGCTAGTTGGTAAAAAAGCTGGACTTAGAAGTAGGACTGCCAGTCGGCCCCTTTATATAGGTCTCCTTCCTAAGTCTTATCTACTGCTTTCTCACCCAACTAAATGCTCACAGATTCCTATATTCTCACATCTCTTTTCATTCTGTAGATCCTATCATATATTTTCCTGTAGTGAAGCAGACCTGTCTGTCCAGTCCAGCTCAGACAGACGGTACAAATATGTAGACTAAAGTTTTTCCATATAATCACTCTGCATTTCCGTATAAGACCTGCATACGTGACAGTAGCACCTAAAGCAGCTGAGGTGAGCAGAGGCCCATACACTCTTCCTCCATCTCATTCTTTTGACAGGTACACAGTGTGCCAGTCTTGTGGCCTGTACCCATCGGTGTGGAGTGGAAGTTCTAGGATAGGATAAAGGCTGTGGGTCTGGGGTCCTCAGCTTCAGACGTAGCTAGCAGCATTGCAGTCACGACTGCTAGCCCTCTGGTCAGTCTTAGCAGATGCTCTGGATGCACAAGTCCAGGAGAGGCCGTGGTCGATTTTTTGCACTGCAGCTGTCGTGGGCCAAGGTCTGATTATCGTGCCCCACGCAGCGTAGCGGGCGTTTCCGGAAGCCTCTCCCACAGGTCTTGGAACAGGCCGACCACGGGCCGACCACCCAGGACGGACAAGCCTGCGTGTTACAGGGGCGAGAGGAAGGCGGACGCAGCTCTTCGGGACAGTCTTTCGACGGCCGACCCCGGGAGTCAAGGCAGAGGACGTCCCTCTTCTGCGTACCTCCGCTGCAGGTCTGTGAGCAGGATCCCCACTCGCGCAGGGTCCACTCTGCGCCTCCCGCTTCTCTGATGGCGTTGACGGGCCGTCGGTTTGATCCAGGCGGAGCGGAAGCAGGACGCGGGGCGAAGTAGGTGTACTTGACACGGGGCCGCGGAGAGTCGCCCACCGACAGCACCTGGACCGTCAGCGGCTCCGGCAGAGGAGCATAGCTACGTAGGCGCTCCATAGCGGCCGAGGAGCCGCTGTAGCGCAGAAGCGCCCCTCGCAGAGGAATGTCAGTCTCCAGAGTCGTGAGCTTGTAGTCACCATTTAGCAGGTAGGTGCCGTCTTGCCGGCGGACCGCTAGGTAACTGTTGTCGTGGCGACGGCCACCGGGTGATCGCTGCTTGACATCAAGGTGGGTGGCACCAGCAGGGACTATCACCACATCCTGATAGCCAGGTCTGGAAGCGGGACACACAAGGTTAGACTCAAAGCTTGAGATCTGGAACATAAGTTAACAAACTTGGTTGTAAAGTGAAAGGTTCTAGAGTAAAATGAGTTGCTTACCTCGAACGCTCCAAGGATCCAGTCACTTTCTTGCACGTGGAACCGTCCCCTCCACAGACGCCGCATTTATCAAACCGCTTGCTTGAACCGATCACACGGTCACATCCAGCCTTAACACACTGGCCTTGAACACACACGGAGGTGGAGTCGGGGGTGCAAGGTGTCCCATCAGCCACCTGGAATCAGCAGGGAATCACATTGTTTGAATCTGTGCAGTCATTTTAAAATGAGGGAATCACTTTTAAGGTTTCTACATGCACAAATAAGTGTTAATATTTACCTTTGGTTTGAGAATGAAAAAGTAGCCTGTTCCTTTTGCTCTGCACACTAGCTTGCAACGGTCCTTGGGTGACACACCAGCATATTTAGGTATCCACTCAACACCCTCACCCGAACCAAACGACACCTGGGAGGAGATGTCGTTATGGGCCAAACACTGCTCTTCACGGAAGCTTAAACCTACACAGGGGATGAAACGTTGACATAGTTATTGGTGAAAAGTGCCGTCCAGTGATCAATCGGTTTTCACATTGTGAGAACCGCATCCCTTACCGTTGCTGTCAGGGCAGGCCTCGGTATTGCAGGATCGATACTGGATCCGTTTACCCTCGCAGTATTTTCCTCCGTTCTTTGGCAAGGGGTTGTCACAGTCCCTGAAAGAGAACTGCACTCCCCCTCCACAAGTGCGCGAACAATCACCCCAAGGGCCCCAAGTTCCCCATCCACCATTGACTGGCGTCTGAAAGCACAACAGAGAGAGAGGAAAAACTTCAGACGCATGTCGAAGAACGGGTCGCTGGCAGCGAAACAACCGTCCAAAAAATGGCGCTTACCTGGTAGATGGCTGCCTGTCTCTTGCTCAAACACTGACCCGCCACGCAGTAGCTGTCAGGGCCGCACGGCGTTCCGTCGGCCCACGGAAAATTCTTGGTCTGGCAGACGAGCAGACCGTTGGCGGTGGTGACAGTGCACCAGAGAGCCGAGCAGGTCGTGCTCACGTCGGGGCAGTGCTGGGACTCCGTTCCAAATGTGAGACGGCACTGACGGTCAGCGTCGTACACCGAGCCTGGCAGGGCCTTGGGTAACATCTGAGGCTTCTGGGGCTTATCCAGCAGACACTGCCCGTGGCCGTTATCCAGGAAGGTCGTGACCATCAGGGCGCTGCAGGGAGACCAAGGCTGCAGTTGGTCCAGATTGGACAGGGTGGAGGCCATCATGTGGGAGCTCCAGTGTTCACCATTGATGCTGGCGCACTGTTTGGCATCATCATGGGGCATGTTGAACACGTGACCTACAACAAAAAGTAAGAAATAAAAAAGTGTTTCTTAAACTGTAATTCTTGGAGCCTGGTATTTTTCCATGTTTCTATTGCCAGCTACTCTGAGACAGAGGCTTTTTTTTTTTTTTTTACCAAGTTCATGTGCAACAGTGAAGGCTGCTTGCAGTCCGTCATCCTCAATAATGGAGCAGCTCCTGTCAGGATCACAGGCTGTGCCCACGTCAGCCATGCCCAGTGTGTCGCAAGAGTGAGCCCCACACAGATCCTGGAGAGGGAAAGTGATAAACCTGAGAGACTCTTACAACCACGATTTCACAGATGAACTTATTTTAATTCCTCTTCTTCAGTTTTTTTATTCTTTGCCCTACTCTTAACTTCTTTATTTTTTATTTTTTTGTTCTTTTGTTGTAATATAAAAGTTGGTTCTTACCTGTCTGGTGAAGAGTACCGCTGTGTCGTAATGCTCAGGGTGCCGGTCACTGGCCGGGTTGTGCTGCCGCTGCCACTGGCAGAAGTTCCTCAAGGTGAGGGCAGCGTTGGAGGAGACCTCTGGCCCCTGCTCCTCATCATAAACCACCAGTAGCTTCACCACAGCCAGAGTAATGGAGTTATGAATTGTTGGGTGGCGGTACAGACGAGACGCTACTGCCATTACAGTCAGCAGGTAAGGTTTCAGTCCAGCGCCGTGGAACTCTGCCATAGACTGATCTGCCACAATCATAATCTCCAAGTACCGTGGGGTCGATACAAATCGGCGGGACCGGTGGTGTTCTGGAACAAAAACAGCAAAACAAATAAACAACCAAAGAAAAAAAAACGTAGTGTACCGCTACAAAGTCGTTACAAATGTGCAGTATTTCAGTTTTAAATGGCAGCTGTCGCTTAAAAATGCAAGGTTACGTGCTTTTAAGCGAATGAAAAGATCTGACATTATAACTCCGCTTCCACCTGAGCTCCGCCCACTTAATACGTTTCCTAAACTTGCGGTGTTTTTTTTCACCGAGGAAAGTTGGAGAAGCTCTGTCCACAGTCCTCCTGAAAAAAAGAAGTCTGTCGGTGCAGACTCAACTTGCGGTATCGGGAGGCGAGTTAGCGCGTCGCAGCAGCTCAGAACCTCCGGTCTTCTTTCAGTCTCCCTTGGGCGCTACCTACCCTCCTACTCTTCAAACGGGTTCAGCCCGTTAACCATAACTTCACTTGCAGCGAGTTTTCTTTGCTCTCCTAACCACATAACACTAGTTTAATTTAATGTTTAATCACATCACTTGAATGTTGAGAGGTCCAAAAATGCATGGTTATTTAGGGAGCATATATCAGATTAAGCGACAGCACCTGGTGACTTCACTTCGACGCTATTCAATCATTACGCGCCAAGCACATTCTGAATGTCTCCAGACACCGAAATTCATGGTTAATTGTAGAGTAAGCATAGGTAATAGAGAACAGTTTTCTTTTTAGAGTTTCCTTATTAGAAACACGTATAAGTAATTTTAGGTTACACAGGCTATTATATTTGGTTTTAATTTTGGGAGAAAAAAAGTTTACCTTGAGAACCTGGTAAGACGGGATTCTTGTATATATTCGTCTCATGATGATCAGGAACTCTCTCCTCTTCCTCGTTCACGCCGCACTTGGAACTGCCGTCTGCGACAACCCCTCTGCTTCTTCGGCGAATAATGTGAACGTCTCCTTTCGCGCTGCTATTGGCCGGCTGAATGAAGTATTCTTCATCGTCGAAGTAGAAGCCACCCCTCAATCCATTACAGACGTTTATTGCAGCGGCAGAGTTTTTCTTTTCGTTCACCGTTCCCGAGTAGAAGCACCGCGCCTCCCCCGAGCTGTCAAACTCCTGCTGACCGTCGGGTTTCCCCACCACATGGAACACAAACCCAGGCGCCAAGAAAGTCTGGTCCGGTTCCAGCTCCAGCATCACTCGATTACCAAAGATGTCCAACTGATAGAAAAGCTTTTCTGATTCTTTTTCCTGAGCCTCTGTAGAAAGTGTCGACTCGCGCTCGTGAGAATCAATCTTGACTGGAATCACTGTAGTTTCCTCCCACGCGCTCTGCGCAGCGTTAACGCACAGGGCAGCGATGAAACCCAAAGCGACACGCACAAAACACGTCATAATTCCTTCAAGACTGAAAATTGACAAAATTCTAAAAGATGGAAATACAAATCCTGAAAAGTTATTGCGATTTTTTGCACAAAAGCCCCTGAAGTCCAGGTGGGTTGATCACATAAAACAAATTTCACAGAAACCTATAACCCTAATAAATCTAAAAAGGTCTAATAATCCAGCACAAAAATCATTTGACTAACGGTGCTGATAAAAAAAACGTAAAAATAAATAAAGCAAACGCCGTGCCAGTTGAGTTCAGTCTCTTGCAGCAGCGTTCCGTTTGAAGT
>JAOYMR010000013.1:3954155-4018028 GCA_025802075.1 Tenebrosternarchus preto | reverse complement strand
TGAGCCCAGCAGTGGAAGAAAGTCTACCCCAAGTTTTCTCTAACACTGGATTTAGAAGATGAACAACTGGGAACTACATCCACCTTCTTGTCTTATACAATTAATAATAATTACTATAATAATTACTGACATTAATAACAATTACTATTCCCTCTCATTTGCCTTAAATTTCATCAATGCTTTGGAGAACATGTATAAAAAAAAAGAACGCAATTATTTGTCATCTTCTAACCTTAGAAAGCAGGTCTTGTGGGTCACATTCACTCACTGCTTGTTTCTTCCCACGTCCCTCACGCTCTCCTGTCCCGTTTCCCTTGTTCTCGTGAGGACCAGGCCCACACACCTTTACGCCTCGTTTCACTTGTTGTTCCACTAAAGACATCTCCAGCAGATCTGTCTTCGGCATCTCCTTGGGTTGCCGCGGCCTCCCTCTGAATTCCTCGAGATCTTTCATCATGTAATGCCTCTCGTAGGTGTCCTTGATGCTTCATTTCAACACGCCCACTATGCGATGCCTCTCGAAAGATCGCTCTCTTTCCCCCTTTTTTCTCCCGCATTCCATCCCAAGTTCACTCTAGTTATCCCTCTATCCAAACAGAGCCTCCTGGAGAGCTATTCCATATGCTTTTAACACATCTATCCATCTCTCTCTCTCTCTCTCTCTCTCTCTCCCCCTCGCTCTAGTGCTCTCTCGCTCTGTGGGAGTACATTGAGCCTTGCCTCTCAACACTTCTAAACACCGATCTCTCTTTACCACTGCCAGCCACTTTCACCAGGCCTCTTTCGTTCACAGAAAATTGGCTCTTGTAACTCTTTTTCTGACACTAATGCATCCATCCATCTTTCACTGGCTCTCCCTCTTCCTCGCTGCCTAACTGCACGTAGAAACTCTTACACGTGTGAACACACCCTCTCTCCCACTCCTCACCCCCCCCCCCCCCGGCTCGCAAGGCCACGCCCCGTCCTCTCGACTCACCGAATAGTGCCTCTTGCGAGTCTTGTCCACGCACTTGCCCTGCAGACATATCCGGCCCTTGCTGCATGGTGTGCCCTCAGCGGCCGGCAGTTTCTTGGTCAGGCACACCATCTGGCCTTTACGGATCACGGAGCACCACAGGCGGGCGCACACGTCCATGCCGGGGCACACCGTGTACTCGGGGCCGAAGGCGAGGCGGCACTGGTGCACCGCGTCGTAGCTCTGGCCTGGCAGCTCCTCGGGACCCAGGATGAACTGGCGGGGCACGTCCAGCAAGCACTCGGCTGCAGGAGAGAGTGAGAGAGGGGAGGGAGCCGTTCCAATTATCACGTGACTCCTGGGCCGTGAAAGTGTAACGGCTCGTTTGTGAAACGTGTGTCGTGAGAGCGAGGGAGCTTGTGTTTGCGTGTTTTTTGGGGGTTTAGTCGTGATGAAGAAACGCACCATTGCCGTCGTCAAAAAAGTCAGTGATGGTGGCGGAGGTGCATCGGCTCCAGGGCTTGGAGGCATCGATGGAGGTCAGGATGGAAGACATGAGCCTCTTGTCCTCTGTAGAGCCGAACTTCTCCTCACAGAACTTGGAGTCGTCGTGGGACAAGCCAAGCAGGTGCCCTAAACACAAGATACATTACAGCACTGTTAGTGTTAGCGCTGATACAGTGCATTACAACACTGTTATTGTTAGCGCTGTTACAGTACATTACAGCACTGTTAGTGCTAGCACTGTTACAGTACATTACAGCACTGTTAGTGTTAGTGCTGTTTACAGTACATTACAGCACTGTTAGTGTTAGTGCTGTTTACAGTACATTACAACACTGTTAGTGTTAGCGCTGTTACAGTACATTACAGCACTGTTAGTGCTAGCACTGTTACAGTACATTACAGCACTGTTAGTGTTAGTGCTGTTTACAGTACATTACAGCACTGTTAGTGCTAGTACAGTACATTACAGTGTTACAGTGCTGTTACAGTGCTGTTACAGTTAGTGTTAGCAACCCCATGGCTATGTTTCCTAAAATACATTGTGATATCACCAAATTATTCAGAGACATTATTATTATTATTATTATTATTATTATTATTTACAGCCATAATAATGAATACTTTTATAGAGATATAACATAAATAAATAATGAATATAAGAGGATATGATAAGAGCAAGATGAAAGCTCAGGACACTCAGGACACTGGATTAAACTAATTTGACCATTTTCTCTTAAGACTCCACGATCTTAAACGGGAATCTTAGAGCAGTGTGATCAGTGGACGGTGCAGTGTTGTTGCTGAACGAGCCTAATGTGGGGGATTAGCGTGTGATTAGCGTGTGATTAGAGTGTGTACCGATCTCGTGTGCGACAGTGAAGGCGGCGTGGAGGCCGTCGTCCTCGATGACTGCGCAGCTCCTCTCTGGAGAACATACAGTGCCCACATCAGCCATGCCCAGTGTATCACACGAGTGATGCCCACACAGGTCCTACAGAGAGCACACACACACACACACACACACACATGACTGGAGTCCTACTAACACCTACTGTTTTTCTCTTCTCATTAACACTCATACCACACGTTTGAGCTCCTCTTGCTTTCAACCTGGTGCAAAAACACAGAAACAACTCTGGGGTACTATAAGCTAATCTACCATGTCTGTCTGAGTGTCTGTACCCCCTTCGGTCTGCTGTAGTCTCTTGTGCTCCCAGGTTTGTATCTGATTGGTACTGATCTGTACACTCTCCCACTTTTATTATGTGAATAAGCCCACAGGACCAGCGGCTATCCTGCAGAGGAGAGATCAGTTCTGCCACTTTTACCAGTGACCCATATTTGTTTGATTCATGCTGGATACTTTTTACACCAATCAGATGTCCTGTTTCAGCTTTGTCTGCTATGTTAAGATAACAGTTAGCAATGTGTTTTCAGACATTGAGGCACAGCAGTGTTTTTTCCTTCCAGATATTTGCTATAAACCACCAGTATATACAGTGTTGAGAAGGCTTGCTGCCTGACCCAAACATTACACCCGTGTTTAACTGTGTAGAAAGTCCAGCGTAAAAGAGGTCAATAGTCAATCAACACACTTTACTCTCCAATTCACATGTTGGTGAATACAGAAATACACATGCAAGCTTGCATGTGCACACACACACAAACACACACACACGTACACAGGGGCACGCATATGTACTGTTTGTTCACACATTCGCTTAAAAATGTTGGCAGATATACACACGCACCTACAGCTAAGCAAACCTACTCCCCCTACTGTCACAACCCTGTAATTACAGGCTGTTTTTTTCCCCAGAAAGTGCAGGGTCAACCTCACCCAGGATGTTTACTTACTCCTTTACTCAGACTTAAAGGAAACACACTCTGCTCATCTTCAGTATCAAACACAGACATGTACACACACACACACACACACACACACACACACACAGACAGGTAAACACAAGCAGACACACACACAGACAAAACACACATGCATATGCAGACAGACAGGCATACACACACACATATATGTAGAGAGATGGGCATAAAATGTGCGCATGCAGACACACACACACACACACACACACACACACTCACACACACACTCATATGTAGACAGACAGGTACACACACACAGCTAAACCACATTAGAGAAAAGTACACTTAAACCCTTGTGGCCTCTGGGGTTTACTAAAGCAACATCAGTACAGTCTATATGTTCATAGTGCAAATATCCTGAAGGCCAAAGTTTGGGTTATTACATCAGTGGAGTACATGTGTAATGTGTATGTAGTTGTGAAGCAGGCCAGTGTGAACACATGGTTGATTGCTGTAAATGACAGGTCTGGGATCATGTTAACTGGTGTATTTGTGATGCTTGAGATGGGTTGTGAGAAGCCATTGCTGATCGGCTCTTATGGGTAAAGTCCCAGTGCTACTGCAGCTCAGGTCTTCTCACCCCTTTAAACTGGATAAACAGAAGGTACTTGGCCATAAAAGCCCTGTGGAAATGAAGTTTCATGCTGGTCCATAAGGTTTAACTACACAGCTTATGTGAGGTTACAGATGTCTTCTCTTCTATAATAGACTGCTTTCCATATAACCTCTCATTTTTCTTCATATGACATTACCTCTCTCTTCTTTACTGAGAGAGAGAGAGAGAGAGAGAGAGAGAGAGAGAGAGAGAGAGAGAGAGAGAGAGAGGGAGAGATCAGAGGCAACAAAGCTACAAAGACACACAAGGATTTAAAGGATTCCCTTTTGTAGAGAGAGAGAAGGGTCTTCACTTAGTCAAAAAACAGGACAGAGGAGGCTGCAAGGAAATGAAAGTTAAGGAAAAATCTAGGAAAGCAATATCAGTAGCTTCAACAAAGAGCTATGTGGGTCAGACATGCATCAAAACAGAGGCCAGAGGTGTCTTGGCATCAGCTGGTGGAACCTCAACTTTCAGAGGAAGAACAACACTGTCCTCCTTGGTTCTGATGATATATAATGTTCTATAAACCAGCCCTGAAGGAGTAGAGACAATTTGACCAAGAGGATATGAAAAAATGACAGTGACATTCAGTCGACCAAAGACAAATCAGAGTAAGTTAAGTAGCTCCCATCTGAACAAAGGCTTGAGGAACAGACAGACGTCTGTTTCTCCCTCACAACTTACAGCCCCGGCTCTCACACCTGGCATACCTCCAGAGCAAACATGTTGAGGAGAGACAGACAGGAAGTGGAGAGTTTAGGTGGAGAGGGTTTTGGATATTTAATTCTAGGTGTGACCAATGCTGCCAGTTTCTGTCAGCTGCTCCTGATATGTGGTTCCTCTCAAGGCTTAAAAAATTGCACCATCTCTTCATCATTCTGTTGCAGGATTAGTTGTCTTGTCTGTTTCTCTGGTTTTCATTGGCATTAAACCCCACAAGAGCTTCAGATATACCCCAGGCCATACCCTCCCGTCTACCAATGATAGATATCTTCAAAAAAAAGGAGAAAACGTTAATAAAGTGGCCTCCTCCCAGTATATCAACACAGAGTTTGAGGAACTGCAGATCAGCAACCTGGTCCTATTGGGTTTCTCAAAAGTGTCCTGAACCAATCCCGCACTGGCACAGGAACCAAGACGCTAGTCTCCTGGCGTCGTAGATGGATGGCGTCCGTGCTGGATTTCGTCTGAGGTTTTCAGCCTGCCGTCAGCTTACGGTATAGGGAGTGAAACAGAGGACGTGTGAAATACCCCAACCAGCTATGACAAACACAAGGGGAGGGACCTTGCACAAGTAACTCTCGCTCCTTTTTCCTGGAACTACAAGTACATACTAATCCATATGTGTATGTGAGTCATAAATTATGGACACAAGAATGATTAAACTAAGAGAACAGTATATAATGCACACACACACACACACAGGCACAAACTTGGGCACACACACACAAACCATCCATGTGCTCTGCTAGTAAGCTTACACACAGTTCTACACAAAGGTACAGATAATTTAATTGCATGTTTACCTGTAAAAGCAATCGCTGCTGATACACATAGAGAGACAGTGTGGTCTGTCTCACACTGTCTCTCTGAAATAATCACAAACGTGCACACAGGGCATCCTGAAGCTATATGTACACTACAGCTATGTGTGAATGTTTGAGAGAACAGCAGACTGTGGTACAGCTATAGGACATAAGGTCAATGGAAGGGAAACGTCAGGGTATGTTTGAACATTGATATGGGTGTCTCTAGTGTATGAGTGTAAAAGTGTGTGTTTTCAGTGTGTGTATTTGAATTGATACATTAGAGAGAGAGAGAGAGAGAGAGAGAGAGAGAGAGAATGATTATTTCAGTAATCAGCTTTTTTTTTTAGTTTTGTGTTCAATTAGGTTTTTAATTCATGTATATTTAATTTTTTATGTAGAGTATTATAGATTAAAGATCTTTTAAGAAGTACAGTTTAAAAGTCAAGTGAAGTGTGTGAATTATTTAGCCTTTTCATGACCTCCTTGTCATAAAAAACAAGATTAGCTTTACTAAAATATATTTTATTATTCATTACTCCATTTAAGTACTACTGCAACTGAGACTTTTATTATGGCAGGTCTGTGTTGGGGTGGGTCACGATGGAACTGGTCTGCAGGTTCTTATCATCATGCCCTAACTGTAATATATCAGTGGATGCTAAACCTTGTTTGACTTTTTTTTAAACCTGCAAGTGTATACAGAAAAAACATAATACAGTCTTCTTTCAGTCTTTGTTTTGGAAAAAAGTTATAAGCCTTTTAAACAAATGTAATTAAATGCTACAAATTACCTACGCATAATAAAGTTTGAAACAGTACTGCAGTTCAGTGAAACATGGTCTCAAGAACCCTTAACTGTCAGACAAGCCTCTGTTACTCAATGACGCCTCTCATCGGAATCTCTTGTGCACACATTCTTGACCCGAATCATTTTGATGGTTCATTCTCTGATTCCCTGAACCACTGAGCATGAAACACGAATCTGAATCAAACAGAAGTCGAGTGGGGGGGGTTGGGGGGTGTTCTCCGAGGCTACAGGGATGGATCCGAGCGCAGAATCGCTCGGACATGACCCTGCTGTTGTCATCCTGATCTCGTCTTCAGTCTCTCTCAACAGGCTAACAGGCAGGGCATTGTCTCCTGCCCTCCGGCGCTGCCCTGTAGTGTCAGAGGACTCGTGTGTTCATCACCTCGGTGGTATTACATCGCATAAATGCCCGCTCGCAAAAATGCCAGTCGTCCTCTTCTCAATGCGTCTCTTGTTTCTGGGCTGCTTTGGTATGCGCCCAGATCCACGGGCATCTCCACACGCCTGAACTCACACTTGAATTGAAAGAGGGCAAAGGGATTCTGGGAATTGATTGTGTGTCTGTGTGTTTGGGGTGGGTGTGGGCTCTTTGTGACATGTTTTGCCTACTCTTTCCTTCTAAAAATATGATCCCAGGGCTACAGCTGACTCGAACTTTTATTGTCAGAATAAACAATGCTTGATTTGGACAGTTAAGCAACAGAGGGCATGATGGGAAATGGTAACAGTATTACTCAGAGTTATGCCAGTGGTGTCACCTCATTACTGGATTCTTTAGGAAGCTTTCTTCCCACAATGCAAAGGAGGAATGTTCTGTGGTGTGGCATCTAGTCATGATGCTGGGACAAGTGGGTGAAACTGATAAAAAAAAATCTCATTGCTTTTCTTATTTTAGATGAATGTTAACACCTGTAACTGAGGTCCTCGTGTGTGTATCTGGATTAATCACTGTCCAAACTGAACAACAGCCCAGGAAGAGAGATGTTACCTCATGAGCCACTTTAGCTCAGCTGCTGTATCACCAAGAACAATAAAAAGAAAGTGTGTTTTGTGGGAAGTGTTTGTGGCCCACTGACACGACCGGCACCGTGGCATGGCCTCCACAAACGCAGACTCAGCTCTGTGCCACGCTGGTCCTGCGCTGCCAAGGGAAGCTACCATTCAGGAATCTGGAGAGAAGAGTCCTGCCATGGGGAGTGATGTCAACGGCACCCCAGTCGACGCCAGGCATGCTTCCCTCAGAACGGATTCCATGGGGAGCCTCGGTGCCAAGAGAATCAGAGCCAGGCGCCGGGCCCATTCCCTACCAATCTCGGACGACTTGCCTGTGTCGCAAAGCTTCGCCGGGGAATAGGATACGGCAGCCGGTGGGGGGGAGGGTTCCGCGAAACCACATGAGGAAGGGGTGAGAAAGGCACGAGGCTTTGTACTTCGCAGCGGGCTTTTGCCAAAAGGGCGGGAAATTTAGACGAGTGTGGTCTCAACCCATGGAAAGATTCTGAAATGGTGGATCTGTTTGTTTTTCTGACAGCTCACAGAGTGGGGGTGAGTTACGGCCTGCGGCTTGAAGTGAAACAAAATAAATAAAAATCAGATGATGAAAATGCTGACTTGTTCTGAAATGTGCAAAAATGGTGTGCACTTTGTAAGAAGAATCACATGCACTTTGAAAACATGCATTTGATACAGGATTAAGGGGAGCAAGATGGTGGATGGTACCCCCTTTCTAAACTGGCAGGTAAGTAGGAAACAGTCCTTGATGAATCATCGCAGGTGCCGTAGTAGAGATATTTAAAGATGTAGTGAAGTACACAAGGTTTCCAGAGAAAGAGGATGTTTCGGACAGAGCTGTGCAAGCAAAGTACTTGCACACACACACACACACACACACACACACACACACACACACATATATATAAGTCCTGTCTTGGTAAGTGACAAATATATACCTCGTCTTGATGAGTCATAAAGTCATATATATTATTTATATATTATTTATATATTATATTATAATATATATTATATATATTATTTCATGTGGAACATTTGCTTCTGGTGGGCACCAAAACTCATGCATCGCGCACACACACACACACACAGACACGCGGTTATTCCTCCATTGTTGATTCTGAAAGAGTGCGTGGGTAACAGGTAGGATTGATGTGACAGTGATTTGCTTTTTTACCTGCCTGGTGAAGAGGATGGCCGCGTCGTGATGGTGCTCGTGGTCGTCATCAAGCGGATTCTGCTGATTCTGCCACTTGCAAAAGCTCTTCAGCGTCGTAGCGGCGTTTTTGGACACCTCTAGACCTTTCTCTTTCTCCGTTACCACGGTGACCTTAACCACAGACAAACGAATAGGATTCTCGATACTTGCGTGTCCATACAGCTTGGACGCGATAGATGCCAATGTCAACAGGTAATGGTGCAAATCCTTCCCGTACTTCTTTGACATGGACTCGTCCGCAACTAGAAGCAGTTCCACGTGCCTGGCGCGAGAGACCGATCTTTTGCGCCTCTTTGCTTCATCTTGTGAGAATGACTCCGTGAACTTTGCCCACCACCTCCTGGATTGTGAATCGTGTTTCCTCTCCTTGAGTGCAAAACCAAAGTGGTGTTTTTTCCCCTTCCCTTTACCTCTCTTCCGGCGTTTTCGAATACCGTCTTTTCCTTCGCGGGTGCCACAGCTTTCGCGCGGCGGTATAGCCTCGAAGCTGAAGCTCTCGCGCATATAGTAGTGGATCGCTCGTTCTGCATCAGCATCCTCCACAACGTGGACATCGTTCTCGTGTCCTTTCGCCCGTACGAGTGCTTTGACAGTATAACGTGCATGTTTAACTGCAAAGAATCCACTTAGTCCTCCGCTGCACAGGCTAAAAACCGCCAAAGATTCTGGATTTGAATCCACGGTCCCACGGTAAACACATTCTCGGTGAAGAGGCGGCGCGCCATCTCCCGCCCCCAGTAGCGTTTCCACATATTTAGAATTGAAATGGTGAGACAGTATAGATTCGTCTCTCTCCATGTCAAGTTGAAACCTCTGCTTGTCCATGTACAGAAGATAACCCACTTTTCCGCCCCCGTGATATATCCGGTCAATAGTCTGTACGATACCGTCAGTCCGTCGTGCAGGTGTGAGGAGTGAGTCGTTCGCAGGTGGAGAGAGAGCGCTGAAAGAGACGGAGTCGAGAAGAGCATCGCACATACGCAGCAGTGAAAAACACAGGAAAATAATCCTTAGTGACATAATGCCACCAGTGAAAGAGGAATGCACACAAGTCATCGGCGCGCTCTAAAAAACAATCCGTTCACATCGAAGCATAAACATCTCGTTTAGCAAACACAGCAGGTTTAAGATGACTTGGGCGCAGAATTTAGTAAAATGTAGCCGGTCTATTCTGAACGCGCATCTTCTTGAGGTTTCGGAAGTGTTCTGGAGAGAATTGTGAATAGACGAAATAACCATGGAAAAACATAAAGACAACCAGAACAAGACGTGAGTGGTGGGAGACAGACAGTGTTCGCAAGAACTAAGCTGAACTTGAAGAACAAAACAGAAAGTTTTCCTCTTAAAAGCACCAGAGTAGGAGAGGGAGAGAAGTCCTGCCCCTTTGCGCTAAACTCTCCACTCCACCCCCCGCCTCGTCCTCTCTTCCTCTCAAACTTGCGGTCTCGTGACTGCTGGAACCTAGGCAAAGTCAAGTGCTAAGTGCTGCCGAGACTGACAGCTCGCTTTAGTCCGGCTCCGGCGCCGAAACACAAACAGACGGAGACTAAATGTAGAGAGGACACGGGATAACCAGAGTTGTTACGAGCGAGCGCTGGTCTCCAAATTGGCCTCAGTGGAGACCCGGCGAGGACAAAAGCGCGCAGAAAGAAAGCGAGCAAAGAACCCCTTGAAAGTTAAGCTTCAGGTTTGCTCAAGTTTCAAGTCCATTGTGTTTTGGCGCCGAAGGAACTAGAACAAAAAGAAACACATTGTTATTTAGACAGAGTCTGATACTGGGAAAGCCAGAGATGTTCTGCGTTTTGTTCAATAGTGTATTAACCACCGCTTGCGACGACTCCACTCAGTGCAGAATACCGGGTATTGTGGACACGAACGCGGCATTCATGCTGCTGTCTGGTGCTATTGCGGGTCATTCGCAGTCTACCGTGACATCACGGTCACAACACCGAATGTCAACAGTCTCTCTCTCACACACATACGCACACACACACGCGCGCGCGAGCGTTTGTGGTGAAAATATATAAGTTTTGTAAACATTCGAACGATTCATTTACCACTGCGCTGTTAGAACATGTATTTAATCATTGAACATTTGTTTTCCATAAAGACGGTCTGAACTGAATAGATGGAGGGATTGTATAATCTATGCCGCGTCCAGAATAACATTTAATCACGCTTGTGATTGAACATACTGCGTTGCTTCGTAAAATCCAGTTTATGGAGAAATCAAATATTCGCGCGCACTTCAAGTAGAACGTGTAAAACTTTGTGTTATTATGAGAACATTTGTTGCGGCCACAAGGCAGCGGGTGTTTTTTTCCTGCTGGTGGTCTCAGTCGCCGCTCTGGCATGGTGGATAATATTAGACCTCATTTAAATTCGCATGGCGAACACAGGTCATTCTGCTTTCCATATAAAAAGTGACACTTCATGCATCTCACGCCCGATATTTGTTTATTAAAGCTGAGTCAGTTACTAGTAAGTCCCACAGGATCCATCAAAACACTGAGTCAGTAACAGACAAGCGACTTGAGAATTTAGGGCCGGGAAAAGACAGTAAGTGAAAGAAAGACAGCCGGAATGTGGGCTGTCTCTATCTATCCGTGTCTCCCTCCCTCTCTCTCTCTATCACACAGAAAGACATACACAATTTAAATAATAATCGCCCGTATCAGTTTGGTTTGTACTATACCTGTCACACTAATTCATTAATTTAAGCCAGGTCTCACTGAGAAAACTAACCACACAAACACATACAGCTCTGCATTCCAACTGCTCTGTGATATCAATGTGTGGGAGGGCTTGAATGCTTGTTTACAACAGAACGCCATGTGCTACCATCATAAGCCTTTGTGAGAGCTCAAAGTGGTACAGTCCACTCCCCTTTAGTGGCCTCCCCTTATCAATGTCTGGATGGAAGAGTCCACTTCACTTTATTTTCTACACAGTGTACCAAGCGGCATAATGCAAATTGGCCTGTTTCAGTAATGCAGTGCTTTAACAGAGCAGATATGGCCCTTTTCAGATGACTAGCTTACATGAGATGGATTAGGAAAGTTGTTTACAGAACCTCTTACACTCTCCAGAAAATATCACCGAGCCAGTGAAAGAGGAGTTTATCTTTCACTGAAACAGCTTGCCATAACCCACCCCCACCCCCTCCCCTCACGTCAGTAAGGATCAGTGCATCTTCACCCATATACTGTTGCACTAAACCTCCTTATTATGTAACCAGGTTGAAACGAACCACAGTCAACCTCCCTCCTCCCCTGATATGTCAACTTAACTATCGTTGTATAGTGAGATAGAGAGACAGGGAGAGAGAGAGAGAGAGAGAGAGAGAGAGTGAAAGAGAGGTGTAAAGACAAAACACCACAGCCAGGGTGTATTGATTCCATCCTTACGTTTGGATTAGGTGTGTGTGTGTGTGTGTGTGTGGAACACCTGCATTTGTGTAGGGGTGGAAGAACCCACTTCCTGTACCGTGAACTTTCCCCTCTTTTGTAAGTGCAGTGTGTGTGTGTTGAGTGACAAATACCTGCGGGGTCCATTAAGGTGCCTTTTATAACTGTCGTTGGCATATGCAGTGACTGAGAGACGGCAGACGAAAGACACAAGGACTTTACGTGAGAAAGGCGTGGCCGACTCGTCACACTACCTGCTATGGTTTGAGCACCTGAGCTCCGCTGGCAAGCGTCCAAAACCGCGACCGCGGGGCTGAGCGTTACAGTGGAAAAGTGGCAGGGTGGAGGAGAGAGATGGACCAAGTGAGGACTGCTGCAAGATTAAGAGAAGGAGCAGTTATTTAAAAGTGCTGGGCGGCACATGGATGGTGAGAAAGCACACGTGCATGCACACGTGGTATGCTCTGACACACGTGGCATGCTCTGGCACACGTGACATGCTCTGGCACACAGAGCCCAACGTGTCATAGCTCGCGCCGGCTGGCGGACTTTCGCTGATGCGTCCAAGCATCTAACACTAGCTCCCTTTAGGGAATTACCCATAATCCTGCAACTGAAATAGAGGTACACGACAAAGGACCATACGGACGTCGACGAGCTGCTCATATTGGCCTCTCTCTCTCTCTCTCACACACACACACAGTCACACGCTTATGATGCCATTCAAAATATAGAACACACCAAAAAAAGTAGTGCATTTGGACACACACAAGGACACACGCAGAGGGCACACTGTGTCAACTTATACACACACACACACACACACACAGTGTGAGTAGATCCAATAGCAATAACCGATAGTGGATCCATTTGCATAACTGGAAGCAAGGCTAGTGTTCATCACACATCCATGCTCACATACCCTCGCTCTCTTCCTCACACACTACACTCATGTCAGGGTAAAATACTCTTCAAAAACCTGACATTATAAGAGTCACCTGCCACCTTCTTTTACCAGAACTTCCTTTTATGCAAAGTTTAAACATGAGCCTGTTATTTCAAAGCTGATAGGTGATGACTGTTAACACACTTCACCTTCCATTACCTCTGATTGTGTCTCACCCATCCTCTCATAACTGCTGTTTACAGGGTCAGTAACATGCTGTTTACAGGGTCCGTAACATGCTGTTTACAGGGTCAGTAACATGCTATTTACAGAGGTCAGTAACATGCTGTTTACAGGGTCAGTAACATGCTGTTTACAGGGTCAGTAACATGCTGTTTTCAGGGGTCAGTAACATGCTGTTTACAGGGTCAGTAACATGCTGTTTACAGGGGTCAGTAGCATGTTGTTTTCCACCTGTCATCTTCTGATATGATTATCCTGAGTACATTAAATTCCCCACTCTTTGACATTAACACGAATGCACACACACACACTATACTATATACGTAACATTATAATGCTATTTCTATATACTAAACTATGTATTATTATAACTATATATTGCTATTCCTTCATCTAACTCTAACTGTAACCCTCATAAACAAAAAGAAACAATTCACCAAAAAAAAGACTTATTTCTGCAAACACACACACACACACACACACACCAGATATTACTCCATTTGTTTTAAGTTTGTTTATTACAATCTTTAATAGTACTATAAGAAATGTATATTTATGAGACATATCTCTTCCATGTAAAAAGGAAAAAAATCCACTGTGCATTTTCCAGACTCATTTAAAGTATTTCATAAAGGAAAAAAAGTAAATACTTTTCACCTCAGAGAGAAGAAAAACAACCACAACAAAAACAAACTAAAAATAAACACATGGAAAAAAGCTAAGAAATGATCATTTTGACAGTAATTCTGGGAGTGACTAAGTGCCGAATGCCATGGAAGTGCTGGTACCTGAACTACACTCACAGTGGTTCACTCGTTTGAGGTATTTATGGGATCACTGGTTAGAAAATTGCTTGGAAACTCAAGGCTCTCGCTCTTGGGTTCTGGGCACACGGTGTGCCATTTTCTGATTTATGCCCAAGGAAGGGCTTTTTAGCACGGAGAATCATGTGAGGTGTCACAGCTTCCACAAAGCCTTGGTCCCTGGGGCCACAACACCGACGGGCAGAAGAAGCTGAGAAGTCTGCTGTTGCTCATGTTAGCTCACGTTTCAGCAATGCAGCCAACAGTCAACACGAGCAGCCTGACTTTAAGACAATTCAATTCAAGTTTCAGTCAACTATCCAAAATACCAAAGTTCTTATATTTTGTCTTATTCATCCAGTTACAAAACTTGATAAAGGAAGATCTGAACAATGCAAACTCATTACCACGTAGCAAATAAATGTAACTGAACGCTGTGAGCATCATTTCATAAAGTACTGATGTACTGACCTACTGTGACAGTTCATACCCACCAGTCGCCTTGGCAACAGAGTAGCTTGTTTTCATGTTGCATTCTTTGTTTTCACGTGCTTTAGGTTGTGGTTTGTTCACCACGCCCACACACAAGTGGTGTGTGTTCACTCATGTTCAATCATGACACATTTTTGATGATAGTTCTTTATTTTGGTCCTTTATCAGTTATTGATGTTGCTTATTGATTACTTACAGTTATTGATCGTTTTCGTTTCAGTTTGAGCACTAGTTCTGAGGATTCTTTTGTTCGATTAAAATCCTTAGTTTGAAATCATCGTTTGCTTTTCCTTTCTTCTTTGCCCATGACATCTGTCATTAACCCTCGGACTGCTACCTTAATTAAGACTTAATCTATTAATTAATTAATTAATTAATATATTAATTAATACTTAATAAATTATTTCTCTATAAACAACAAAACAAGGACAACCAGTACTGATGATGTGAAGGACCTTGTGGTGAATGTATGTTAAATGTGAGTGAGTGAGTGAGTGAGTGAGTTAAGCTATGATGTGTTTGGCAGCTGAACAGGCCTCAGATATCCTTAATTTCCACCGTTTACAGTATCAGTTCCAGTGGTGATCAACATTAAAACTGCACTCCAAAAGGCCACCTATGGCCATTCAAATACTAAGTGAAAAAGAACATGTGTTGTTCGGCATCTTTAATTTTCAACCAGTAACTTACTTTAAAGACTATTTCTCGCCTTGATGGATTTGCAGTTAGGAGTCACATGGCAGTTAAGAGTTATGACTCACGGATGCAGCGTTTGGCCAGTTGGAGTGTATTTAAAACTCCCACCTCTTTGGTCTTCACTGACAGGGCAAAGGCTAAGCTGCTAGCATTGGAAAGGTGCTTCTTGGCCACAGGTGGGGCCTCCACTGGATGACACAGCGTGTGGAGTCGCTACGGGTGGAGAGAAGGACTCGTTAATGATAATGTGCAATAGGGGGGACTCATCATCTGCTCTGGGGCAATCAGTCCTACGCAGAAGAGGTTCGGTAATTAGTTAGGGAGGTGAACTGGTTGTTACATGAGGGAAAACACAGTCAGAAAACACAATCAGCCGATGTGGCTGATTTAGAGGGTTTAGTTCATGAACTGAACTGAAAGATTCTCCTGTGTTCTTTACACTTTTGGTAATTATTAATACAGGAAAGTCTTTTTCCTGTTAAGTTTCTGACTGTCTTGACAAAAGGCCACCATGATCACTGGCAGCAACTTAATTTTTGACTGAAACGAAATTTCCCACCTAGTGCGGAGAATATAAACAAAACAAAAAAAAGTTCTACTGACCTGGACGAAGGTACTGTGGGTATTCACCAAGTGAGTAAAGGGCCCAAAGGGGCAGGAGAGGTTGGCCAGGGCGCTCACCCACCGTGCACACAGCTGGAGTCAGGTAGCACTAACACAGCTTGAAGGTTGAAGGTGATGCGTAGCAAATGCTTCTGATGTTGGCACTGAAGCAGAGCGGTCTGGTCCTTGTCAGCAAAGACAGAAAGCTGACCGGAAGAAAATTCACACACACACACACACACACCACACACACACACACACACACACACACAAAAACTACCACTAACCATTAGAAACACAGTACTTCTTAAAGCTTGCTTAATGATTTACAACAGCTAAGAAATATTATTTTTAACTAGAAGAAATATTTGTATTCTGCAATTTAGTACAAGTTTCTGGGGAACCCCAGAAGCCCATAGACTGTCAAAATTAAAAGTGGCAATTTATGTGTTCCTATTGAACACCAAGTATTATAGTGGTAGGAAACAGACCAGTAGCTGGAATTCTATTTTTTTAGGAAACATGATTTAGCAGGTGTACAGAAGGAAGTACCGCTTTGCTTCGGGGGGAAATAACTGAAGTTCTACTCAAGAGGCGATTTCTGTGGCTTAACTACCCAGATAGTAGCAGGCCACATTTAGGAAACTGGAGCCAGGACCACTATTTAGGCTACTTAGTACAGTCAATAGACATCTAAGGCTGTGAAACACAGTCTTCTTCCATAAGTGCATCCTCTTCCAGCTTTTCTGTGCATTTTATCCTCAGTGTTTGGCATGAATGAGGGCTCCATGCATACAGCCCAGCAAGTGAACTTGTACTGGGACCGTAGGGGACCTACACCTGCCAGTGTCCTGCCGTAGCTCTGTGGAGATTTACGCGCCTGCTGGCCACGAGCCCGGTGAAACACTAACTTTTATTCTTAAAGCTGCGCTGGAGCTGCTCTGTCCTGCTCAACGAGGACCGGCGAGCTCAGAACGAAGATCAGTGCAGAGCGGAGAGGGATGTGAAGGGAGCATAGCTGGCGCTGATGGTTTACTGGGTGCTGAGGACGGTGCTTTACTGCACTTAAGATGATTTACAGGGTGGAGTTTATGGTAACACAGTATGCTAAGGTAACATAACACGGCGAAGCTCGTACACACACACACACACACAGAATGATTTACAATATGACTCCAAATGCACTTATGTACTTCATGATAACTGCTGAATACTTTGATGGTGTGAGTAAATGAGTGTTTGAGACACTGTTGAATAGAGAGGAGGTGAGTGAGTGAGTGAGTGAGTGAGTGAATGAGTGAGTGAGTGTGTGAGTGAGTGAGTGAATGTGTGAGTGAGTGAGTGAATGAGTGAGTGAATGTGTGAGTGAGTGAATGTGTGAGTGAGTGAGTGAGTGAGTGAGTGAGTGAGTGCTGTTCTTTTGCTGTGTGCCAGGCTGTTGCTGATTAAAGAGGTGGTGTGAGTGTGTGTTCTTCTCTTACCATAGACCCAGCCTATGGCAGACAGACTGGAAGACAGAAAACAACAGCAGACTGGCTCCACTGCAAGAGTAGTGATCATAGATCTGGAACACATGCAGGCCTCCCTGAAGAGACGGAGAGACCAGCGGAAAGAGAGAGAAAGTACAAAGAGAAACAATAAGGTGCTGTAAAGGTGATGTACAACACAAAAACCTAGATGAAAGCAAAACACAGAATGCTGCTGAAAGAATTATGGCTGGAGCAGTCAGAGAAACAGATACTATAAATATTCACAGAAGGAAAGACTGGGATGGAAAGATAAACAGAGGCAGGCATAGAGAAATAGAATATTATTATTTGATCTTCTTTTATGATATTTTATCTCTTTACAGTGCCATTTCATTGACATTTAAGAGTTCTTATGACTATGACTACCAAATAGTTTTTGAGCCAATCTCTTACTAGTGAGACCATGACCAATCTGACCAGGAAGCAGATCACATCCATGACCTGCAGCAGCATCTCCCAGCATAAGCCCCTCCGGATAACTGCAGGGTACAGGTCCCACAGAAATCATCATGTATTTGTATCTACCTGACTGCTGTATGAGGATCTACCTGATACATATTCTGCTCCTGTGCCATGAAGCCCAAGATAGAGAAGATGGAGAAGCTTCCTATGAAACTGGTGATGCTGTTCGGCACACACAAGAAGAAAGAGTCCCTGGATGAAATGAACCACCAGTTTATCTTAAATTGCATGTCCTCCAGACAGAGAGATATCACAAAAAAACAGATTTAAACAAGCAGAACTCCAGCCATTAAAATGGACTTGTTTGTGAATGTGGAACCAATGGTGGTGGAACTGAAGAAACTGGAGACTCAGACTCTCAGGTTTGAGTTTCCATTTCATCCATTATCACCAATATGATGTATATGTTATAGTTTAAACATTTTTGCAGATCTCTGTTAAAACGATGAAGAAATGTATTGTGGATGGCCAACAGATGACTGCTGGTTTCTAGCAACATTTTTGCTCACTGAACACTAATTAACAAGACCTACACAAACACAAATATAATACCACAGCAAGCCTGGTTCTATAGATCTATAGATTGTCTGGTGAAGGTTCATATGCTTGTGACAGGGTTGCAATTTAGAATCCTCTATAGTTTCTCTGTTTTTTATTTTTCAAAGATTCCAAATTGTGCTTTTAAATTCAAAAGCTAATAAGAGATCATTGACAGTAAAGACAGATGAAAAAAAGCAATTCTGCACAAAGAAACCAGCGAACTTTCCCACAGAACACATAAAAAACAACCAAAACACTCCAGTGTGAGAATGTGAGCCTGGAGCTCACAGCTGTTGATTTTAGTGTGCGGGCGGGTGTTTTCCTGCACAGCGCGAGACAGGGTGTACCTGTTGCACTCGTTGTTGAATTTATTGTAGCTTCCCAGTGCGGTGAGACTTCCTAAACAGGTACCATATGAGAAGAAGATCTGGTTGCCTGCGTCCATCTACACCTTTTGGGAGCACAAAATGAGACAGTTGCAGAGAAAGTCACTTGGTAGGTGGGTGGGTCCTGCAAAGGGTGTTCCTCATGTAAAGTGTAATGTGATTATCTGGCGTTGAGGTCAGCAAGACCTCTGCTTTCTGGCTGTTTTCACTTGTCTGGCTTTGAGAGAAAATGACACCCATTTATGGCATTGGGTTTTCAGAGATATTGAAGATGTTCACAAACGTCCCGTAAACTACACAAATGAAAAGTGTTGTGCTATGGTTAAATTCACATATGTGGCCTCGATTTCCTTTCTTGAATGTCTGCATGGTCAAATAAAAATTTCATAGCTGTAATCCTGTTTATTCGCACTGATGAGATGATGAGCATTTCAGAACTGCATGAGGCGATTTGTTCAGCTGCCCTAAGATCTTACGCTGGAGTTCCAGCCTCCTCTCACTTTATTCTCCTCACACTTGTGTATCTGTAATAAAGGTGTTGGATTAGCGATGCAGTACCTGTCAGGTGTGTGTGATTAGGTGTGAGGTAATAGACGATGCCCTCTACAGTGCCAGGCAGAGTGACCCCACGACCCAGTAGAATCAGCAGCATGGCGTAGGGCAATATGGTTGTGATGTAGACTACCTGAAGATATGGCCACACACACACACACACACACACACCACCTTTTCGATTTCTCGGTTCTCGTCAGACAGTTGGAGTAGCAATGGGCATCTCAATGCAATGAAGCAATTAAGGAAACATTACATTATATTTTTGTGTATGTGTGTGTCCCTTGATTCCCGCCTTACCAGTGGATCTGACCCCCTTCCACACACAGAAGTAGCAGGACCACCCAGACCACCAGAAGACACACAGCCAGCCTCCAGTTTATAGAGCCAAGCTCTCCAACTTCATCAGACAAATTCAGCACTTCCCGTTTGGCAAAAGGGAAGCATATTTTTCACACAAACAGACACACACACACACACACACACACACACACTCTCTCTCTCTAAAGGCCAAATAATAACACTGTATCCTCTTCACTACTGTACTGTATTTTTTTCATCAAACACATACAAACGATTGCTGTACTCACTCACAAAACTCCGTTACAGGAGAAGCAGCACTCACTCACCACTGATGTTTTCACCCTCAAACACCGCACACATCTCTTTACGGGGGCAAAACACACCCAAAATCACAGCACACCTGAAATACATAGAGACTTTTTCCTATTGCTCTCTAACGGTTTATATCTCAACATGTCACAATTTTGGTTTTGCTGTTCTGTTTTCTCTTCACCCACCCAATATCAGTGCATGCCAGAAGTTAAAGTGACCAATTCTAAGAAACCACATCAAAAGTGAGCAAACTCTCTCTGCATACCTTTCCAGGGCATAAACCGTTGTTTGCATGGATGTGTGTTCTCTGAGGTATGACATTCCCTAGGTACGATATTCCTTATTCCTCTGCATTCTCCAATGAAAGCTCGGGTGATTAGCTGCTGTACCTGTGTTCCAGGTGTTTTTACAGTGGATCCATGGTAGGTGCCATCTGGACACTTCTGATCAGGTAGAAGACAGTCCACGCCAAGATGATGAGATGGTACATGCAGCCGATAAGAATCATCACCTGACTGGTGATCATCACCTGACCCAGGCCTGCAAAACAAACGTGTTTACTAGAGCTCACAGCCACACTATCTGTTTCATTTTCTCCCTGCTTTATTTAATCCAGTTATTCAGATTTGTTTAGTCAATATGTAGTTGTTTGGAAGCCAAGTCAACACCTTGAAATGGCATGTTCCTCAAAACTCTTCTTGAATAGACTTTTACATTTACATTTTAACTTACATTTTACTTTTGTTACGACTTACAAAAGTGCTCAGGCATTTGCTCACAGAATGTTTCCTAACCAGTAAGTAGGACAGAGTTCAATATACATTTGAACTAGAACACTGCCAAAATATAGGAATCAATGCTGATTCCAGCAGAAGTGCAAAAGTATGAGCTCTATTAGACAACGATAAGTACAGTAACAAACAATAACATGCAATAAGAACTGTAATTTGAGTTACTCAGCAGTATCATAAATCTCTATGAGTGTAGAATCAATGATCATTGAAATATACAAATAGATGAGTCTGTATTTAAAGACTGCAAGGGTCTCTGCTGTCTGGACAGTCAGTGGAAATGTGACGTATCTGGGAGCTTGGACAGAGAACTGAAGATGGTCTTCTATGAGACTTGAAGCATGGTGTTTCAAACTGCACTGTACTTGAGGTTCAACGTATTCAAGGTATGGATTGAGCTTTGGATGGAACAGCAAGGATACTACACAGGACCCTCAAGGTCCCAGGCTCTGGTAGAGGACCTGGGCTTTAAGGAAAAAGACCACCCGGAGTTTGAGGGTGTGTCACAATATATTCACTCTTCCTAGAACTGTGCACTTATGAACTGAGAATGATCATATCATTCCTTGGGTCTGTTTGAACCTTCCACACTCTCTCTACTTCTTCTTTCAGTTCCTGGTTGTCTGGTGTCATACACTCCTGGTTTGATTGATGTAGTGCTTTAGTGTTTGACCTGGGTGCTGCCATGATAAGTTCTTCTGTATGGATCTTGCCTTTTCTAGCCATTGGTAGGTCTGTCTGATGTCAGTCAGCTCTGCTGTCGGTCAGTGGTACATTCCATGGAGGGGCTAATCCTGCCATGGCACCTCCTCTGCTTCTACTGCAGACCAAGTTTCCCATCTAACTGAGGTAACCTTGGGGCAATTGCTTTAATGTATTCATGGATGTTTCATGTCTCACACAGTGGATCCTATTCTTTGTAGGCTTCTTCCTCTGTCATTCCAGATGGTGTACAGCCTTTGGATGTTGGCTCTTGGGTGGTGTACGCCGTGCATTGCGAGTTTTCTGATCTTAATGTTGGCAGATTGCCGCTCTTGGCCAACTTATTGTTCATACTGGGAATCTGATGACTGGCAGCGCGTATGTGTTTATGGCTTTGATCCTATAGTTCTCATTCTGCTGGCATTCAACTGGCCTCACCCTATGGCTCTTATTATTTGGGTGTTTGATGACTGGCAGGGCATAAGTGTTTATGGTTTTGATCGTTCTATTCCCATTGTACTGGTTCTTATGGTCCGACTTTTCACTACAATTATGAATATTCCTCCTTCAGTAGGAGCTTAAACTAAAGAAATAATAAATTTAAAGAATTAGAAAAGTAACTTAAGGGGTTCTTTCCCTGGTGCAGACATTCCTCACTTCAGCCAAGACACCAGCACGACTCAGCATGACTAAGCACTTTATAAATTAGTTTCTCAAAGCATCTGGCAACAATATCAAATGCATTTCTAAATATGATGATATGCAAATCTTCTTACACCTTCACAAACTCACAACAAATTGCAGTTCTAGTCTTTCTGCAGTTTACTGTGTGGGAAGGTACGTGTGTAAGAGATCCCTCAGGTAGGTGCTACCTTCTCCAAGAGCTGACTCTTATGAGCGCTTAATGAATTTCAGTGAAAACAGTAAGACAAATCATCTCAGCTATGTTCCAACTGATCACTGTCGTCAAGTTGTCATAACCCACTTTCAAATAAAGTTTTGTGAATCAGTACTTGAATTAGCAATCTGCCTCTCATCTCCTCCTTTCTTGTAAAAAGTGCAGTAACACTGCCTATGGTTGCCTGAGTGAGCATCAATAAATGTCAACTTCCATGTATCATAAACGTTTAATGATGTCCCTTTAGCAGGGACATGCTGTATAACCCTGTTACCACACACATGTTTTCTCAATAAACTTCTTTCAAGATACAACTGAACAAATAAAGCTCATATTAATCTCTCACCTCCTTCATTCCTGTAGCATAGGTAAGGGAAACGCCAAACATTACCCAAGCCTGGCCAGGAATTCAGCCTTGCTGGCCTACTGCCCACACTCTTGAAGGCCCTCTTCCCCCTCTCCCAGCCCAGCTGGAGATTTCCCTGAGAGGCCGCTATCTTTAAGCAACACAGCTTCTTGCCCTGCCGCCGCCCTTCCCACCATGGCATGTGTTGGCAGAGGCGCGCGAATGCACACCTGCGTGCGGAGTACAGACAAAGGACGACAGCAGTGAAACGTAAGCAGTCATCCGAGGTGCACACACGCGCGTGGTGAGCGAACTTGTAGGCTTATTTCACACAGTGTGACCCTGTTACTTAAGCCTGCAGTCGTTTGGCGCGCGGTTTGTAAACCAATACGAGCAGGCGTAACGAATGTGCGTGTAAGAGCGAGCACGCGCGTTATTTATTTTTTGTCAGCCTCAAGGAAAGCTTAAACAGCCATGATCATAGAGGAAGGCGAATGCTACAAAAAGGGTACGGGGCTCTCGTGTATTCCAGGACAGTTCTGAATAAGCTCTGTATGTTTGCATGTTATTGTTAATAAAACAAAAATGATTTGAACAGCATCAAAAGTAAAGTAATTACAGTAAATGTGTATAGGTAATTAGATGTTTCAGTGATATAATAATAAAATCCAAAACTTTTTTAACTTTTATTTTGTTGTTTGAAATCAGGTTGTTCGTTTATAATGAGCAAAGCCAAAGGGGCCTGAGGACGTTATCCTGCTGTTTAGTTGCGTACACTCCTCCCCATCTCCACGGGAATCGGGTGAGCATGAGGTGAACCTACAGTCGATTGGCGACAAAGATATATTTTCCCTTTAATAAAACAGGGACAGCAATATAAGTTGTTGTTGTTTCCCCGAATTCCTGGGCCCTACGAGCTCTCTGAAACATTTAGAAGTCACGTGTTAGTGTTATTGAAGCTGATATAGACACGCAAGCTTAGGCATGTTTGTCATTTCAGCTAAACAGTCCAAAGAATTCAGCAGATACGTTTTACTAAAACACTGCAGGAATTCACGGCCGCGGTGTGATGTGCCGAACACGACCGAATATTTCACCCATAACGGGAGGGGGACACGAGACAGAGACTTACAAAACACGGCAAAACATGTTATGAAACGCTAAGGTATTTCACAACAGGAATTAAAAATGTTGCTTTAGCCTGAAGGAAACGTTGGGAATAGCAAACCCTACAGCTACACGTTTCTAAATATGGCGCAACTGTCTGGAAACAACATAAGGGACAATCTGATTCGTATGTAAGAGATCAACGTATTTCATCTCAGTAATTCCCCTTCCCCAAATTATTAGTAACCTTATCATATTTTAGTTACCAGGTTACTGTATTACCAAACGCGCCATCTAACAGTATGTTTCTTAGCGGCTTTAGTGTGTATTCGTCTTGTAATGTTCAAAAGACCCGCCTTCTCGTTATGTCATTTGAAACGTGACACCCAAGTTACTGTACCTTGTGCTGTGGGAAGACTCCGTGTAGCATCACCTTGATTTTACGCTCAAGCGTGCTGCACTCCCTTATTCAGGAATTGCGTGATTTAAAAATAAACTGGAATCGCTTCCATGGTTTCTTGCGACTCATTTACTCAGGAACTGCGTGATTTAAAAATAAATTGGAATCGCTCCCAATGTTTTCCAGCGATGCAAGCCTAAGCCCCCTCAGTCATGCAGCGCATGCGCTTAAACACGTGCGTTAACAGTTATATTCGAGTATAAATGTGATCTGGAACTGGCAGTATACGCTTATTTCACTAGTATAGACTGACATTTTGTTTTGTATAGACTGACATTTTAATATTGCTTTTACGTTACATAGTAGTAGTTCACACTCTTATTGTACAAAAAAATGAAGTGTACTGACGTTTTGTGTCCTTTGAGTGTTCTTATAGTCTTTGCTGGACTGAAGAAGGCTGTTTAACTATACATTTTAAAATTAATTTATGTATACTTTATTCAAAATATGTGGAAGGAGCCAGGATATTATATATTTTATACACACACACACACACACACACACACACACACACACACACACACACACACACACAAACAAAGACAGCACCATCTCAGGTCATTCATGGGTGAGGTGTTGGAAAATGATAGTGTGATGTTGAACTCCTGCTTCTCTGCTCCTCCTGAGTATCAGCAGAAAACCCTCCCCCCCAACACCATCACTCTGTCTCTGTTCCCATCCCCTGCAGACTCTGTGCAGACTGAGTATAGCCTCTTGTGGTCTCTCACGAGGGAGTGTCCAAGGTCGCTGCTGTATTCCTGTCCGCCTGTGCACTCTGGGAATGGTTTGGGGAGACGGGATCTGTTTTAGGCGGCAACAGCTCTGCTCCCTGCCAAGTGCACAGTTCTGGTGGTTGTGGTCTTTGGGGGGGATGGAGGGAGTGGGGGTTAGCGGCTGAGGGTGCCGTCATCCTGCTGGTTATTCCAGTGTTCCTCCGTATCTCCATGGGACTCGGCGGGCATAAGGTGAACCAAGCTAGAGAATCCACTCAGACAGCCTGAGCTGTCAGGCCATAAGGCAGGAGCAAGTGTCATATATACATATATATATGAGGCTCTGGTCTGCTGTTATTTGTGAAGTTACATTGCCAATGCATTAAATTTCGGATCGGAAAACCATCAAAACCACCCAGGCACCCTTAAATAATAATCCCTAGTCCAAATAAGCACCGTTTCTGAGGGGAGCTCGTTAGTGAGTTACTAAGTCAAATGTTCCACCACTTTCAAATGAATGCTTTCAGCCAGGTGAGGCCAAGAAGAAAGAGAAAAGGAGAAAAAAAGTCCTGCTGAACTTACAAAGGAAAGAATTCACTTCCAGGCTGAAGCATGAGTTGTTTCTCTTGTTTTGGAAAAATGAAAATGAAAAACTCACCGTGCCTCATAGTTTCCTACTCCTCAGGCTTTCACATCTTGAGTGGGCAAGAATCATATTCAGGGAAGATGGGTGGGCTGAATTCACAGCATATTTTACAGGCATAGTGGAAAGCAGTGTAATACTGGCCATTAAACTATCCTTATGGCTTATAATGTCTGTGTTATTGACAGCAATATACTGAGCTCAAGTAATGAAAGAGTTCCATGTTTGTACCTTTGAGAGGGAGAATATGCCTGTATTTAAACAAAAGCATGTAACATGAATCACCTGGAGAGGGACACTGCGCTTCATATCCTGAATTAGAAAAGAAACAATGACATTTAGTTACATTTAGTTTACATTTAATTACAGAATGATGTGATTTAAGACTGTGTACCTTTTTTTAATTGAACGATACAGAAACCAGAGCATATTTTAAAATTATAGCTCTGACGTGTCTAGTCCATAACATTTATGTTTACTTTTTTCCCCCATGAAAAACTGGACCGTTGCTTTAGAATTTCAGATCTTTGTTTTGCTCCACTATGGAACGCAGTCGACAACCATCTGTAGCTTATTTACGGATTTGGTGCTATGGTTTATATCTTGCAAGGTTCCCTTTGCTCTCCACACCTTGTTCTGTCTCAGGTGGGCTGGTACAAGTTATTTTAATATGTAGCCCCAACTTGGGCCTATTAAGTCCTGTTTTTATCTACTCCCCCAGTTATGCACGCCTTGTTCTAGCAAAGATTTACTGTTTGGTAAGCACACTTTACTAAATGTGCGCACCAACTCTCTTGATAGAGATTTGGTGTCAGAGATCTCTCAAACTGTTCAAAGATAACCCTTCAATTTGGTTACTTAGTACTTAGGCATTTATATTATCTCTCTTAGAGGTAGGGATGATCATATCACAGTAGACACATCGATCCTGCCCCATCTTAAATGGTCAATTGCGATACCTGATGGTTTTCTTATGGTGGGGGATGCAGCCAGTGTTTGATTACTTTTGACTGGTCAATGTGGAAAATTTTTGTCCTTGGTCTAGATAATACTGGGAGGAATATGGAGACTAGTAGGTAGTTAGAACTGGAGCTGGGGTGAAAGTGGAGTGAGCAGGAGGTACTGGAAAGGACAGAGTGGATTTAGGTTTGGAAACATCTCTCTCTCTCTCTTTCATTCACTCAGTCTCTCACTCACTCACTCACTCACTCGTACCCACTATCTCTCACTCTCTCTCATTCATTCACCCACTTGTCTCACTCACTCACTCTTTCCTCTCCTTTCACTCAAGTCAAATCAACTCAAGATGGCTTTATTGGAATGACTTTACAAAATACAATATTGGCAAAGCATTGAAAAAGTTTGCAATTTTAACTTCACATACTATTACTACTACTACGAGTAGTAATAAATAACAAAATAATGATATAATAATTATTATTATTATATGATAATAACACTAACAAGTTAGGACAGCAAGCTATTTGCTTGGCAGGCAAAATGCTTTCTGCAGCTCTTCATGTTTCAGCCTCAAGTATCATGAGTTTAGCATGAAGATGCTCCACACGTAGCCTGCTTGGCATCCCGAAGCTACTCCCATGCCAGCATGGAGACATGAGGAGTTTGATGCTCGTTGGCTGACTTCAGCAAGCCTGACCTCGATGCCTGGCAGATTAGGAAAGGAACAAACCCAGTGAGAGGTTATGACCTCATCCCAGAGCTGAAGATCCTGGACTCTGCTCGAGGAGCCTGCAGACAACTGAATAACCAGTGCAATCCACATTCTGGAGACAGACAAGCACAAAGCAGGAACACATAAACAGATCTATCCATTTGTGATCCAGGAGCTTTGTCCCACCCTGAGGTACCTCCAGTCCAGAGGAACTGGCCATCGATAGAGCATCAACATAGAGACTCCTGATACATGTGACGAGATTGTTCCCTGCACTTCAAGTCTCTTCCTTGTTCTTTACTGTCCAGTGTTTGTAAACCACAGTCCTGTCATGTATAAAATTATTGGTCACTCACTTTCTCTTAATCACTTTCTATCAATCTATCTCTCAGGTAACATTCAGGTAGTACTTTCTATCGTCACGTCTAGCCGGCCATCCAGCCCTCTGGCCACGCCCACCAATCTAGCGTTGCCTAGATCCCAACCACAGGCCACGCCTACCAATCCACCGTTGCCTAGATCCCAATCGCCTGAGTATTGAGCGCACCTGGCGCTCATCACCACCACTGACTATTTAAAGACATTGCACTGTTCACACAGTGCTGTACATTGGCCAAGCTTGGTGAACTACTCTCAGCCTCTGTGTGTCACGCTGCTACAGTTTGTACTTCAAGCTTTATGTTTACAGCCTTGCCGATAAACTCGGTCTTTGCTTTGTGTATTGCCTATTCGCATTGCTTGCTCTTTTGTGTTTTGTACGCCACTGGCAACCTCTCTGTTTAATAAACCGCCAGTATGTTTCCAGTCACATCTGCTCCTGCTCCTTCCGACCAGCCGTCACATCTATACTATGTTATTGTTCTATAGAATTTCATTTGTATAGCCTCGTTAAAATATCTACACATTAATAAACCCAATGTTACTCATGTAAATCATATCATGTAAATGCCTAGATATAAACTAACCAAAGTGAGCGATTATCTTTGAACATTGTAGTTTGACAGATCACTGAAACCAAATTGCTATAAAGTTTTGAATATGTGCTGCAGATGTTCACTAAATAATTCTTGCCAAACAGTAAATCTTTAACTAAACTAATTTTAGCCAGAAGGAATTTTATAAATAAATACAACTACAAAAATACCCAATAACTGCTTTTGTCCTTTAAACTTTCAATCCAAACTCTACAGGTTTTTAAAAAGCCTCAGATTTTTGCATTAGTGGTTTACAACTGGTGGTAAACCCTCTGAGGATATATTAGCATATTAGCATGTTTATACCTCGATTATAGATAATACATTATAGATTGTACTGCTAAACTCATCAAATAAATCTTACATATTAACAATGTAGTAAACAATTTTGTCTGTCTTGAATTTATACAGATTTATTTCCCATTTGTCCAATAACTTTCTGTTAATCAAAACTGAAGTACTAGGCATGAAAAGGGCTGTTATTCCTTCATAGCTTAGTATGAATGTACATCTCTTAAAATGTCAGTTAACAGTCTATACTTGGACATCAAAAGCACTACTTCAAGTCAAATCCAATATACTACAGTGCCTAAACCACAAAACTGTATCACTGTTCAGTTTCTGCACTGCAATACTTCAGCACTTTATCCTGCCAGTGACCTTTTCTGGCAAACATTACCCAATACGCATGGGCTAACCATAATCCCACATGTTCACTAGGAAGGGGAATCAAGGTTTCCCATCTTGGAAATCACTCAAGGGTCAAATTTCAGGAATTTCCACCTTGATAGAACTCCAAGCTGAAATCCTGTGCACACACATTACTTCAAACGGCAGAGTTTGTCCCTTAGTTACTGGCTTACTCTTGTCTTTGCGTCTCATTCACTTGTTCCTACTTGTCTTCGACTTAGTCACTCATTTTATCTTGTTTTTGACCATTAATCGCTTGTTTTTCTTTGTGTCTTAATCAAACTGGTTGTAACGACTGCAGAGATGGGAGCAAACACACTTGCCAAAGTGCATGACATGTTATGAGTGATACAGATTCTAAATGATAGGGCCAGTGAAGTTAAGCAACTTAAGAACGAGTTTAATAAACACATATGAAAACAGAACTCCTAATGCACAGAGAAACATAACTGAATAAACGTACCAGGTGTTAAACCAAAATACAAGACAACAGACCAGGTAATATAATACAGAGAATACATAATAAAAGCTGTTCATTGAGATAAAGCTAAATATACTATGAGATAGGCCTATACAGAGTAAGAACCAATCAAAGGAGACTACGAGGTGAACCTAACCAGATAGAATGGGATACAGGAACAGACCAGACAGGGAAGCACTAGACAGGGGACAAGGACTCATAAGTACAGGAAACACAATAGACTTGGAAAACCAGAATATACAGGCAAAAACTCAAATCAGAGAGAGGCAGCCCAGAAATGGAGACTAAAGGGTGCTATGGAAACAGCAGGAATAAACAGGAACATTCAGAATAATCAGGAGACCAAGAACAGACCGATGGAGGAATTGGGAGAGTGAAAGGAATGAGCCAGAGAAACTGAACCAAGGAAACAAGACCAGAGCTAGAAATAATTGGCATGATGGGTGAAGATGTAGAAACAAAGTTACCAGGGCAAGAAATGATACGGAGAGTAAACAGGATGAAGACAAACTAGGAACAGACAAGGAAATAACTTATGACCAGGGCCCAATGAGTGAACACATGGTGCTTAAATACAGCTACAAGCACAGCTAAATGAAGAACAGGTGGAAGAGATCGGGGCGGAGACTAGGAACCATGGAAACAAACAGGAACAGAGCAAAACATATGGACACGAAGAAGGTGGTCAAGGTAACCACAGCGCAAGTGAAGGGGAATCATGACAGAATACCCCTTCTCATGTGCAGCCCCTGAAACACGAAAATATGACGGAAGCTGGAGCCACAGGAGACGCAGAATGACACGGAGCAGGAGCAAGATGAGAAACAGGACACAGAGCAGACAGCCATGATCAAGAGGATCAAGACTAGAGACTCTGGAACTGGGCTAGAAGAGGAGCTTGAACAAGGATGAAACCAAGAGCAGGAACTGGATCAAGAGATGGAGCAATGCTTGGAACAGGAACTGGAGAAGCAGAAATGCATGGAACAAGCATAGGACTATGAGCAGAGGACACCAGGGGCTAAGACAGGAGAAGAAGAATGTCACGCAAGAGGTACAGGAGCTAAAGGTCACACAAGTATTGGTCATAAGAGCAAGGATTGGGTACTGGGTAAGTATCTGCAAACCTAGCAGTCGCAGATGGAACAGAGCATGGCAAGAGGCTTGCTGCTGACTGGCTTGCCGGGATGCAGCCAACGGAGAAGCACAAGGCATGGTTATGGGAGACACAGGCTTACCGCTGCTTGCAGCAATGGAAGTACTGTGGGGGTGCGATTACTGGAGACCCTAGAAAGCCACGGGTGATGGCAACTGGAGACATGGGAGAGCCGCAAGGCGTGGCCACTGGAGCTGGCTGGAAGGCTGACAGAATGGCCACAGGAATGCTGCGAGAATTAGACACTGGCAGGCCTGGTAGATCCGATGGCACAGCTAGTGCTGAAGAGTACACAGACAGAACTGGTAGTTCCTCAGACCCACAGTCCTACTCACAATTGGTACAGGATAGATCTGGTGGGCCAGGGACTCTAGCCCTCATCTGATTAAGAAACCCTTCCAAGATTCTCATCTCTTTGGCCTAGAACACCAAGAGAAAGATAGCCCAGTGAAAAGATCACGTTTCTCTCAAGGAACGTCAAAAAGCCCTTACTTTAACAGTATCTTGTTCTGCAAGACCAGATAGGTACAGAGAGTAAAACAAAAACTCCTCTACAGAATCCTAGCCACTGTAAGCACTTGGGATGTCTAACTCTGAGGGAAAGGACAATAGATCAGCAGTTCAAACTGTAGATATCAAGTCCACCACCAGGGTTTTTAGCTCACTGCATCAATAGATTGTTGGTTATTTACACCAGGAACAAGTGACTGGAGCTTGGAAACTGGACAGAAGAGCACGGCCATCTGGGACTACTGCCCACAGGGTAAGAGGCCACCTGGGCAGGATGGGAGTCTGGCATAGTCTCTAAGGTAAGAGCTCCCACTTAGAGAGGTTTATTTACTTATACAGGTACAAATGAGGTTAAATGAGGAACAGGTGGAAGGGATCAGGGGCACAGACTGGGAACCATGGAACCAAACTGGAAAAGAGCAAAACTCAAGGGCATGAGGCAGGTGGTCAAGTGAACCGCAACACTAGTGGAGGGGAATGGTGACATTGGTTACCACTGGGCATCAGTAGCAAAGGCTTGTGGTACTGTCACTGCCTCTCGAGCCAGGGCACACCACTAAACGAAAAGCCAGTTTTAATATTTACTCTTTAAATAAAGGTCAGATTATTCATGTGCTGTCAGTTCATGTTGCTACACTCCAGTGTATGTTAATTATACTTCAGTAACACACTGAAGTACAGACCTCATTATCAAGCATAGATGTGGAAGGAATTCTGGACATATCTCACATATATGTGGAACGATAACCAGGAGGCTATAATTCTGAATTTTAAGTATTTAATAGACACTTACAAAATCCCACAACAAAAAAGTACAATAATTGTTTCCATTTCAGTTGTAGCTCAACTACAGTGCTATTCAGCACAAGGTTGACAGGGCTGTTCTGCTGTGGTACATGTACTAGACTTTACCATTCCATCTATGGGAAACAGTAGTAGTGCTTCTAGTTGTATCTGGCAATAGATGTGGCTGGCATGTGTGGTGCTTTTGGATGGCACACATGGTGCTTCTGTTCAAGAGTTCTGAATACAGTATTGACTGCAGTTCTACAGTTGTGACTACAGTTGTGACTACAGTACTACAGTCTTAAAATGTAATAGTAGAGATTAAAATATTATTTATAAAGCACTAATACAATGTGGCAGTCTAATATGGACATGCTGGCTCACTTTAATTGCAATAGAAATGCATTTTCATACTGCATTTTATTCCACAGGAAGATCATTGTAAATCCTAGAATTTAGATTGAGTATGCTTGAAGAATAACCTACTTTCTACAAATAGAAATCCAGTTTGTTCTAAAGTTGTACCTTGCGTTAATTCCATCGTCTCATTGGAGTCGTCCATCAAAGTTATGACACTTTTAAAGTTACCATCCAAATTTCAGTGGTATGCTTTACCTTATAGTCTAAAAGCTCTGTCTTTCTCACACGTTCCCACATGCACACAGACACACACACACACACACACACGCTCTCACTCATTCACACAGTCCAACCAGGCTCTGGCCTTGCCATAAAATGTGGTCATAAGAGCTTCTGCAGACACAGTGTCTATTGTTCCAGTGGGGCAGACCTGGAGTCCCAACTAAATGGTGTCACCAGGTTCAGTTCAGCACAGGCTTGGAGCCCTTTATCATCAAAATAATATCCACAAAATGTGAAAGTATTGTGATAGTTTTTATATGTTTTTTGTCAGTATGGACTCTCAGCACAGTGGTCTATTTACAGTTCTGTGCTAAGCTGTTGTCTAACACCCCCCCCCAGTCAGTTATTGGCTGGCGATACACAACAGCCTTCATTTAGACATCCTGATGAGAGACTAAACAATAGCTCAGCACAACAGAAATGCTAAGCTCTTGCTGTCGGTCCAGAATTCTCAGGATGGCACAGGGCAGGGTGACATCTGCCCTCGTGCCACGTCCTCTCCTCACCTGGTCCTGACCTCCTGCCTGCCGTCTTGCTGCACATGGCCTGCTCCATTAGGAAAACCCTCCTCAAACTAATTCGATGCATTCCTGCGTGTCAGGCTCAGCATTGGAGAGGCATTAGTGGAACATTCCACTGATGTCTCCCCTTCACCAAAGGTTTCCTGTCACTACCTGAGCGGGGGGGGAGGGGCTGTGTTTACTTTGAGTAGCGCTAGCATGCTAATCATCTGTTCTGGCATGTTTAAATGTATTTTAGTGGAAGAATAATGAGTATCTACATCTCCACTATACATTTCCTGGCACTGCCAATAACACAGAACGGAACTCTTACAGCAGCTTATTCTACCAGTTTAAGACGAAGCATTGAGAGTCCATTGACCCAAAAGGTCAGCTAGCATAGTTGACAACAAAGGCACTCATCCATTTTCTTTTTTTCAGCACTCCAGCCAGAGTCTAAATGGCAGCAAAGCACAGCGTCAAGAGGGTCAGACGGTTTTAATGAGTCTATAGACTAATCAGACCCAGAAGTGTGGTAAATGTGTGCGGGTCCTAATGAACCCAGGCGAACAGAGCACACGGAGGCACAAGAATGTGCATCGGAGAGAAACGGACTTTTGTAAGTGACTTTGCTGATTTAGAGGGAGTGTGATTGAATATGAGGTCAATAGGAAAAAGTCAAACTGCTCTACATATAGCTATGGACAGACCCAGTGAATAAAGGGGGAAGTCTTTTCTCTTCTAATGTAACAAATGTAGGGTATATATTCAATTTCATTCATTCATTCATTCATTCATTCATTCATGCATTTTTTTTACCCAGAAACACAAAAACATTGTGTGCGTATTGTGTTGTCATTACTAGGGTAGAAAATTGTCAATGTAGTGAAATAACAGTAAGTCTATGAAATAAAAGAAAGAAAAAAAACACAGTAATAACAACACTTATCGTCAGCATGAACATTTCTACATGTCAGTGGAATATAAGCATTTCATGTCAGCAGGACGTACAGTAGAATCCAAAGGTCTGAGCCCATTACTATAAGAACTGAGGAAATGTGTTGCTGTGAGAGTTGAAAAACAAGGCCTTTAGCAGTAATCTTCTTTGACGTTTTTCCAAACAGCTGGAAAATATTTTTCAACAGAAGTCTTTAAAGTTAAAGCACTAGTAGCACTGCCAGTAACACATAAAGCGCTATAGCATGGGATTCGACAGCAGCTATTAGTCATCAGTAGAAGACAACAATTAACACTGTGCAGTAAAACCAATACATATTGCCATTCAAATTAAATACGTGTAATCATCACAATGTTTACAATATGATTTCTCACATAGCAACCCCCTCCCACACTTTTTACATAATAAGCATATATTACTGTGTGTCACTTTTTAATAAATGTTGAAACAAAATTTTATTCTTGGTTGTGGAGGTGAACTAGTGGAATGACTCATGTGTGTGTGACAGAAAAGGTGTGTTATCAGAAGCAACAAAAAAAAACATCAGCGGTCCAAGCCTTTCCTTACATTCTGCTCAGGCTTCAGTGGGCTTAGGTTACAAATACACGTAGATAATAAAAACAAACAGTGCCTTTCAGCTTTCTTCACATTCATCGATCTTTAAGTCACAGCCTTGAAATATAGTAACCATATTTTTCATCTCTATCTCTTTGAAGTCAAGCATGTATATACATAACTGAGAGAATAAGGTGAAGGCTCTGTAGAAGTTGATTTTCTACACCTTTGGGGGTTTTTTTATAATAAAAAAATCACATATTATGATTCCATAGGTATTTTAACTGTTCAAACAATATTTATAATACTGGGGTTTCCATGCTTTTGTTTGTGTGATTTAAACATTATGTGATGTTCCTGAATTTTTTTTTTTTTTGCCAGACAACACATTTGCAATTGTCATGGATCTCAGTCCTTTTTTAACACTGCCATCCTGTATCCCAGTGATACAGAGGACACGAGGCACTGCTTAAATAAACGGCAAAGCTCAAGTACTTCAGTCTAGAGTAGCTTTAAATCCTTCTGAAGTGGAGGCAGAAGCTGCCTTCGTTTGCCTTTAACTCTGGGCTCTTTCTGTCTCTGGGACCTTGATTTGCTCAGCTATTTACCATAGAAGAAATGCTGAAGAGCAGATTTGCTGCCTTCTAAAATAACAACTCCTACCCGTAGGATGTAACTCAAACGTGAGTGTTTCATATGTAGAGGAGTAGAGTAGATGAACAGGGCCTCAGCTGATTCAATACAGCTTTTATGGGGGTTGCAAGAAGCTTTTTGTTCAACCTGCAGTTAGTCTGTGGTAACGCATTAAAAGATCTGAAAACTTTTAAAAATCTAACTCCACATATATTTCCTATTAGGCAAAAAGCACACTGTGTTCAAATTGTCCATGTCTTAAATTACATACTGTCAAATAATTACTTGAATACCCTTTATTTTTGCTTCTAGCTATGGGATTAAGGTGCTTCTAAACTTTGCATTGGTTCCACAGGAATGACCTGGTTAAATTTCACATACTGCCTGTTCATCTGTCTTTGTGCCAAAACCTAAACTGAGGTTAAGCACCTTGGTCAAGGGTCCTCAGCAGTGGTCCATGTGGGATTTAGAAAAGCCTCCCTGCATAGTCAGCACTGAAACAATAGAATTGCCTTCATCAGGGATTTTGGCTCTGATTCCCCGAGATGATGAAAAGAAAGCTCAACGGTCAACAGTTTGTTTACCTACTTTGTTCAGAAAACCTAAATGGCTTGAATAAGCAGAGTTGAACTCTAACTTGATAAATGCAAGTCACTATTCAAACAAAGACAAGACCATATCAGACAGACAGGAAACATGTAGTGAGCTGGTCCTTAAGGCTTGGAAGAAGATGTGTTAGAGATCATCAGAACCCAATGTACTGGAGATAGGAGCCCATCTACAGGTTTTATTGTTCATCAGGATAAGTCCAAAATGTAAAATCAAAAGAAACAGTTTAAACAAAATGTTATGATGGCAATGGGCGAATGTATTACTCCACCTTCTCCAAGAAATATCTTTGGAAGCCATAGTTTCGTTTGTCCTGCCTCCTGGTGACAGTGAACCATGAAGCTGCATCAATCAGACATGTAGACATGTAGCTTTAAATACTCCCCCCCCCAAAGTTATATCATTTGAATTAGTCAGATGTAGTTCCTTTTGATCTGTTATGTTTAAGCACTAAATGAAACATGTATTTACACGAGGATTACATCAGTATATGGCATCCCACAGGGTGCAGGTTGGCGCTGATGCTATAACAAAACATTTAGGCATTTTGCCTAGCAATCTGTATAGAACATGCCTAATATAAATGCAATATTTATTTTAATTGGCCCTGTGGAGTTGCACAGAACATAGCTGGAGAGACTTTGCTTGAGTTCAAAAGCTATTTATGTGGCTACTTTACATTTCACGCAAAGATTCAAACTACAGTGAAACTGATCTTCTTACCCTAACCCTACTGCCTTCTAATCTTTTAAAAGATGGCTTTAAATAAAGATGTTACAATTAAGAGTGGAAAAGATTGATTCAGCATTGACCACAGTGTTTAATTTGTGACAGATTGCACTAACCTGAGATTGAAACATTTGCTTCAACATAATATCTAGTTCCCACAAAGCTCATATATCAAATATCCTTAATGGGATGGTTCTCATCAGTTCACTAGGCTGTGTACTGTTCATTTGCACTCAGTTGAAACCACCTTGAGTATTTAAACATTTGTGCTCATTGCCTGGCCATGGTTAGTCTGTAATCAAGATACCCCATGACATCAAGTCCTCCATGGAGAACTTTCAATGTTCTAATCAAAACCCATGTCAACAACAGATGACCACAAATCTGGGCACACTTTTATACTCATGTGCTTTAAGATCTGCTACTGTGGCCTCACCAAAAATGTGAAAATGTGGAGCAAGAGAGATGTCATTGGATAAACCATAACTATTTGTATTTGTAACTTTACATATGAGGCAGGAATGGCAAATTCTTATGTTCCATGCCAACCTATACTATACTAAAACTACCTCTGTATACTTTACGCTATACCTTTATACTTGCTTCCTTCTAGACAATAAGCTCAATGTTCTGAGGACTGGGTGCTGTACCATCTGTACAACCAGGAAATGGAAGTCAAGTCAGGAAGGAAGGGCAAATCCTAGAAACAGCAGACTGAACAGAATTATCTTAAGAGTTGGGAAGTCAGGATACAATCTAATCTTTGAGGTTCTTTTGGCATTTCCACCCTGTAATGCATCAGATTCCACTTACAGTCTGAAATCTTTGATGACCATCTATGACTAGACTAGTCAAGTTAACTGCTGTCCTGTGTTTATATTCCTAAAGATATAGCACTGTGTGTTGCTTTGTAAGTTCCTGACTTTTAAATGGTGCGTTCCTGGAAAGCCTGATACTGGAGATAAGGGCAGCTAAGTGCTTAACCAAATGAGCAAGTAAGTAAAATAAGTCATGTCATCACTTAAAATTTGTGGCCAATATAAAAGGTAAAAGAGTTTGCAAAAATAACACTTAGAAAGAAGAACCTGTGAGTCTTGGACCTGTAAGAGTCTTTCACAATGAAAGCTTATCAGATCTCAGCATAGTTAAGAACTCTCTGAAAAAATAGGTCCAGTTACATTATTGATTGTCCATGTACTGAAAGTTATGTGTCCTTCAAATGACCTTTCCCAAGAGGAAAGTGAAAAATGAGGTGGGCTTTCTAGCAACAAAGAACATTGTGGACTGCAGCTAAATTTCAGATGTTGATGCTTTGTCAGAGAACTAACTATTCGCCTTTTTGATATTTAACGATGTACTAGCTTAAACAATTCATTGCACTATAATTTATTTTCATTCATTTAATGTTTCTAAGTATTTTTCCGAACAGTTTAGATGAATCACATCTACACTTGACAGTTTAAACTCATGTGTGTCACACTTGGCTCTTCTAATACTTGTAAAACCCCTTGACGACGTTGCTTATACGTCCTATATTGAAGTAACAGAACTTATAATACTTAGACGAATGGAATGAACACACTGGTTTTATTGTGAGGGGGTTTATCCAGTGCCGTAGGTGATAACCAGGTGAGGGTTGGTAACCAGGGTGAAAGCAGCTAAAACATATGGGGCAGATCAAAAGGAAAAGAAAAACAGTCCAAGGTCAAATACCAGAGAAGGCAAAATCCAAACAGAGAACCAGACCAGAGGATAAAGGCAGAGATGAATCCCAGAAAACAAAACAAATCGGTATATAGACAGACCAGTACAGGAGAAAACGCTTGGTACACACACCATAGCCATGGCAACACTGTTTGAAGAGATTACAGAAACGACGGACAGACTATAGGTAAACATAACGAAGTGCAGATGAGGATGATTAACAATTTGGTGGAACAACCAACATCAGGGCTTAGCAGGAAACAAGGCAGTTCCATATTTTACAAGCTGCTATCTGCAACTTTGGAAAACATTGTGTTTTCAGTAGTGTGGGAGGACATCTGTGGAGGACCGCTTGGTTGTTATTGCTACTGGCTTGCAGCAGTTGATGGTTCAGTCCCAGTGATTACCATTGATCACTGACACTGTGACCTTAAGAAAACCCTCTGCTCCCACCCCGTTCTCTTTCTGCCAGACTATACTTGCCAAAAATGTTCCCAGAGTACTTTCAGTCATACTTAAAAAGAGGCTCCCTTCTTGCATTTTACTATGCCAAGCACTTTACTTCAACCTTCAGCATTTTGAGTTCATTAATGATGGGGGACGTACAGAGTTAAGCTTCCAGTACCCTTTATTGTTCAATTGCTTATAGCTGGAATTATACTGGGAAATATATTGTTTTTTTTTCAATGGCCCTTAAGGCCTGTCAGCGTAACCTACAGATGTTTGGACAATTTTATTGAACGTTAATAATATACTGCGCAACATGACTGCAGCCAGCGGTCATGATTCTGTTTAACTTCTAATTCCTTTATCAGTGTGGCTGGGTGTTGTAGTTCTTTGATCATCGTGATGGTGTACAGACAATGGGGTGGTGTCATCTACACCTCCATGGGATTTGTACCATTTCCCAGGGAGATATGGCACAGTATAATAGCCTAAAAATATAGGCAAATTATTTCAAACATCTGGCTAAACCAAATCACCTCCCAATAGCAGTTATATTCTATCATTTAATTTATATGTCATCAATGCAGGCTGAAAATGGTGTAGTTTTAGAGTCTAATTTACATTCTTGCTTGGTGTAGGGAGTGTAAAAATAAAAAAAAAAAACAAAAAACTTGACTATGGGCTTCACTGTTGTCCATGTGTGTTCAGTAGTTTATGTAAGGATCTGTCCTTTGTATGTGTGCAGAGATATTTTCTTGAAAGCTCCAAGTCAGTCCTGGTGCATATGATAGCTAGCTAGCGTGTGTGAGACAGCCTCACACTTGTGTGCTGCGAATGCCATCTTGGTGTGACTGTGGAACAGCCAGACCATGATATATAGATCTGTTTTTACCTTGTGTGGACTGGGTAAGAAAAAAACAGAAAAAGCAAACACAAACAAGACATTTTCAGGTTGGTTGTTCAAGAAGGTACATTTCTGACATTTTGATAAAGTAAATGGAAGCTGTTAACGTTACACTTGATCTGTATTAAACCTGCTCTTTGTTCAGCAACAGTAAAGGCAACAGGTGGGTCGTGGGTTCCTGTGGAGTTCCTGTGGGTTCCTGTGGAGTTCTGTGGAGTTCCTGTGGGTTCCTGTGGAGTTCTGTGGAGTTCCTGTGGGTTCCTGTGGAGTCACCTGAGAACAGGAGTCAGAACACTGTTTGGAACGTGTTATCCAGCACTGAACACGGCTAGAGAAAAAAATAAATGGTGAGAAAAAGAAACATGAACTGCTAACAGTGGGGCTTTGCTGGTGTGTGTCTGTGTCCCCGAGTGCAATGTTACACATGGGTGCATACAAACACACACTGACACACATGCATGAACGCACACAGTTTATGGGGAAATTAGCCAACTAAATTTTTTTTATATATTGTACAATTTTTATCTGTATCTTTCATGATCTGGGAGCTTAAAAGGAAAACACTTATATACATTTACTGTGTAAAACTCTCCCAGTACTGTTGCTTTGTATTTCCACTATTATCATACTGCATGACAGGTTGCCTTTGTTCTCACAGAGCCCAGCACTACTACCCTGGACATCCCTGCCTCCACTAGCTCATGATATTCCCAGACAGACCATGTGGTGATCAGTTTGGTCACAGTTACAACATAACACATTGCAACGCTGGGTCGAACCTCTTATCCAGAGTGACTTCCTCTCTTGTCAGTACAACAGCACATGTGCCTTCTGGGAATTGAACCCATGACCTTGGTGTTTTTAGCACCGTGCACCACCAGGCTTAAGGGCTTCTTATAATAAACTGAGAAGCAATGACATCTTTGAGTTGCTTCTTCCTTACTTTATGGCCCGTAATATGACTGTATATTTGCTGGGCGGAGTTGATTTTAATTTATTGATGCATGTAATCTGAGTTGGTTAACATTCACCAGTTCATATGTTATTTAGTTACAATTAATTGTCAGGTCAATATAATTAATGAACTATGATATTCAAGAGCAATGTGACTGAATCAAGCATATAATCTTTTCCACAAATTATTTCGGTTTCATTGCTTTACATAAAAGAACCATGTCATAAGAATGTAACTAATCCAGTGGCAAATTATTCATTATTCATGCAGACAACTATGTCTTAACACCTCATTCACTTTACTGGCAAAACCTTTTAATTGCCTTAACTGTTATAGCACAGTATAAAAACATTCAAAAAGCAACCAATAAAAAATACGTAACATTCAAAAATCAACCAATCAGAAATGCTTAACCCATATTATTGACCCTTGGTTGGTGAAAGGTAATGGTGCAGTATTCTCATGTTTTCCTGAATCTTTGGCTGTAGGTTTGTAGGATCCAGACCAGTTCTGAGACCACACATTAATTGTATTGGACTTGTTAAACACTCTGGTGCATTTTTACTAGGTCTCAAATGTTGGGTAGTTGAAGTTTTTCCCCCTTAAAACCAGCTGCAGTGATAAAATATCTGAACCTGCACGAGTGCCTAAAACATAAGGTTTATTTGCCAGAATTCATCATGTAATCCTGCTCAAATGAGATGCAGGGAAGGCGTGTTATTGCTTTTGTGTCGGATACATCATTTTTTACTTCGTAGTAAAAGTGTAAATAAATTCAACATGTTCCTATAATCATTGTAGTGTACGCCATGTTCAATTTGCTGTTGTAATTTAAATTTACGTCCAAGATTTCAGTCTTTCCCTCAGTCCTGCCGTCCTGTTCCTGTTGCTCTTGGTCAGGATCGACCCTGATTACCCGTTAGCCGTCGGGGGTGTGTTTCCTCCTTGAGTGTTTGTCAATATAAAAAGAATGTGGTGATGAAGTGCTACATTTGGAATTCATGTTTCCTTCTCCTCCCAGATTACATAAGTGTTTTGAACAAGAGGAGAGCAGTTTGTCGTGTGTAGCTGAACGCAGGGGCTTGGAAAACACTGATTCTGATTCTGGGACAATTCAAAGACTTCGCTTCACCAAAGTCTCCTTGGCAACATGCGCGATGCATTTGCTTTTTTGCAGTGAGATATTTATTCAAGGCACCTAATAGTTTTATCTGGGGGTCCAAAGGCAAATATAACGACCAAATGTATGTTTTTCTATCTTTATTTCATAGATGTTTATTTAACTTTGGCATTACTGCATGAACTGGGTCAGGCTACATTAAACAAATTAAGTAAGACATCTTATCTAGAGTCCACTTTTGCCTTTTGAATCTACCTTAATATAAACGTGTGTGTGTGGTGTGTGTATGAATATATATATGGTGTGCAGATTGGTATGCATTTTGCGTTCATACCCAGTGCTCCTTCCTCTTTCAGTGTGTTGTCTGAGGGTGTGAACTTCCTGACTGAGCATGTCCCCCATGGGGCGTTAGCGAGGCAATTCATTCCACTATATTTTGACTGATTAGGTTCAAAGGTCATAGCAAGTGTGTAGGCGGCAACTCAGGTCTGAGAATAAAGTAAAACAGCTACTAATGAGCCTAACAATAAACAAGCTGGCTTGAGGAATTCGTGTGTGTGTGTGTGCTGTGCGCGTACTCGCGATTCTGCCAATAATCCTCACAACACAAAGCTTTCTAAACATTTTAGTGCACACAGGGAGATAAAAAATATGTGTCAGGGTGTTTATACTGCGTGAGTGTGGGACAGACAACTTAATATCTCGGCGAGAGCCGTGCCGTCCAAGTCATGAAGTCAGTGCACGCACCAGCCCCAGCAATACCAGATGGCTCGTCCTTGATCCGCAGCGCTGACACTGACACGGCCACGCCGTGAGTCCGTTATAGTTTACCACAGCTTCAACGCCCATTACATCAGCTCCACAAGAACGCTTGCGAATTGCCAAACAATTCAGTAAAACACAATGCAGCACACCAAATGGGCCATCACCCTCGACCGGAGAGCTGCACAGCTCGAGCATTTACGGCTAGTAAATGCGTTTATATAAACAACTCGCTGTAAACCGACCGCTCCCGGATAAATGGGAGATGCGCACGAGGACAGGAGTGTCTCACGCGATGTTTTTTATTAAGCAACGAAATGTTTTAGGATCGTGGGTCTTCGCTAAGAGTTTAAAAAATGGTTTAAATCAACGTGAGGTTGATGTGAGTGTTTTATTTTATTTTAACGCGCCTGTTAGTGGTTTGAGTAAACATTTAACATGATTATACCCTTTTAAAGTTGCTACTTTTCTCAAAGTCGGCAGTTGTTGGGAGTGTGCTAATGTGCTGGAAGCAGACCACTCTGACTGTAAACCATTAGCACAGGCATGGATATGAGCTTGGGCGTGCCTATGTACACATGTGCGATACAGAACCATAGGGCTCAAACGTTTCATTTGCACACCAGCCTATGTGTTCTACCACACAGTGAAGTCAAACAAACTCACAGTGTGTATCTAGTGTCAGTGTGTTAAGTAACAATAGTACAACCAGATGAAGTGTGTAGTGTTAATACTGACAATGCAGGCATGTATGACGCTGACACCGGGATCTTCCAATTCGTACATTCACAATCTCAATAATAATAATAATAAAAAAAAAAAACTATACAGACATACTGCTCCCATTAAAAAGACTTTATGCGCAAAACATGTTAATATTTGCGCATTTAGCTATATGACAGCAAACTGGATGCTGCCCTGAAAAAAGAAATAAGCCCTGTACTTGCAACCTCTTAACAATGCAAGACCGTCAGTCTTGGTATTGAACAATAAAACCCTTTTAACGTAATTCTAAAGTCTTTTTTTTATTCTGGTCTGTGGGTAACTCCATGCTTAAGTCTGACTGTCATCCACTACCATGTTACTTCACAGTAATTTATTATTATTAAGGCAAGTCTTAAAGAATCAACAACAGAAAAACTCCATCCCCATTCTTAACCCTTTGGGTGCGTCAACTCCTGATGACAGAAGACAAAGACCCACTCTGGCATTTCGCTGTAGGTTGGAAGCCGCTTGTGAAAGCTTGCTGGTGCCTGTCCTTTGCAAACGAATTCATCAAAAGTGTCCACTGCGTTTTTAACCATCAGAAACAAGATCTTGCATGGTGTGGTGCAATTATGAACCTTATTTCTTGGGCTTCATGGGAATTAAAACCATCCTCTGCACTTGCAGTTTTAAGCTCATTGTAAACAATTTGTACTTCTGTACTAGTTTTCTTAACCTTACTACTTTTGCTGCATGTTTGTTCCTACTAGTACATGCTTGCTATAACCAAATGTAAACAATACGTTAAGAGTAAATGGTTTACAAGGGTTAACAAATGGTTAAGAGTAACAAGAGTTAAACGAAGTGTCTGAAAGTCTTCAGTCCTTAGAATGAAATCATAGAAATGATACAGGATGATAGTGGAATGCCAGGCGCTGTCAGAGCGATGTCTGTTTCTTAGCGTCAGAGAACCCACAAGGCCATATTTTTATAAAGAGCACGATGCATGTCACACTGTATGACATGCCATTTGTCAGAGTACGTAACCAACAGCAACAGAGCGAAGAAAGCAGGGACGAACGTGTGTGTGGATGCGCTGTGGATACACAGATGGCGTTATTCGCTCTGCTTCACTTCTGGCTGGGCCCGCCCTGGTGACCACATGTGCTGCTGACTTTATCTTCACTGACAGGAGCAGAATAATGATCTCTCACATGGGCATGGTGATAGAAGCCAGTGTGTATGTGAAGGCGGGTCTATTTGCATATGCCGTATAGTGATCATCTACATGGCTGTGGGCACAGGAGGTAGTGTATATGGGAAGGTATGTCTATGTCAGAGGAGTTTAGAGACCTCCAGCATGGGCATCATTGCAGAAGGCAGTCTATATATGCGAAACACCATGCTTGTCCAATGGTAGACAGTCTCTAGGCTAATTCCCTGTCCTGGCTCTAAGATGGTCGAATGATGGTCGAATGCACTGACTTCCACTGACCGTCTGGACAGCAAAATCCCTGGCAATCTTCAAACTCAGACTAAAGACTCATCTAATTGTAGATGCACTTGCATATTTCTACCAGTGCTGATTAACTTAAATTCGAGAACCTATTTGTTATTCTTTGTTAGTGTATTTATCATTGTTTAATAGAATCTCATTCCAACCACTCCCAGACACTAGGGGGCAGAATTTATAAGAAAATTCAGCCACTGACCAGGTACCTTGATGGAGGGTGGGAGGATAACTCTACACAAGACTTCCCTCCATGTGGATGATCACAGACAGACAAACTGGGTCAGGGGATTCTTGTATCCCTGATCCCTGGATGGTACTCCAAACACCACTGGCTCAGTCGATGTAGAGAAGTGCTATTTTAGCCTGATCGGAACTTTAGTGAGGTGCCATTAAAATACAGGTCACATTGTAGCCAGAAATCTCAATAATCTGGTGAAAAATGTTTTACTCATGGGAAGGATCTGACTGGAAACAATGGCCGTATTCGGAATGGCATACTACCATACTACCATACTGCATACTGCACTAGTATGTACTGCATACTGCACTAGTATGTACTGGATACTGCACTAGTATGTACTGGATACTGCACTAGTATGTACTGGATACTGCACTAGTATGTACTGCATACTGCACTAGTATGTACTGGATACTGCACTAGTATGTACTGCATACTGCACTAGTATGTACTGGATACTGCACTAGTATGTACTGCATACTGCGCTAGCATGTACTGCATACTGCACTAGTATGTACTGCATACTGCACACTGGATTTAGCCAAATTCAGTACGCGAGTAGTATGTAGTATGCCATTTCGAATACAGCCAATGTCTAAAGTGGGTTGTTCCGATGGCTGTGGAAGACACGTTGCCACACTCAGGGATAGTAAGTATGAGCTAAACTCCCTCATTTTCCAAATGAGTCTCACCATCTGATGCAGCTATTTGTTTGGTCTGTTGCTTGGTCAGTGTTTCCAACAAATTATTAATACCCTCAAACAGCTGTTGGTGTTGACCAAGCTTCTTCCCCTGTGTGAAAGTGGCCTTTATGAGAGTTTCTGAGTATGCCATCTGTCTGAGTGTGAAGTTTTCTTCGACATGATGAAACAAGTCAGATGTTTGTGGACATTAAAAAAAAAAAAACAACAGTTTTATTAACAGTGGGATTATATGTAGTTGTAGTGACAAAGTGAGGGTCAGAGCCAGATGCAAAAAATATCCACATCCACACAGAAACAGCCCATGTCAAAACCAGAGTAGTGCCAGCAACAGGTAGCCAAAATCACAAGGAACAGGAAAAAGCAAAAACCAGACCAAACAGGCTGGCAACAAAAAGGAAAGTAAACAACAAAAATGCTCTGCATGCACAAATGAATAGAATGGCAATGCTTTGCAAGGGGAAGCTAACAAATGCATTTTCAATAGGACTATGGAATAATGAGGTGGAACAGATAGTGATGGGGACGATCTTGTGACGCATAGCACTGGATGTTGGGAATTGTAGTTTGGTGTATGGTTAGCAAGATTTGGCTGTGAGACACAAACATGATCTATAATTACTGCAAATGTAGCTGCAATATAAACAAACTATAAATGTGAATATTACGTACACAGTATTTTAGACGTGCAATTTCTATGTATTACAATTTCTATTGCAAAATGTGCTATTTTTATGCTGCTGGTATTCTTATAGGATTTCTTTTTTACTTTAGGAAGTACTTTTGGAAACTCCTGTGTGAAGAAGCAGTGATCTAGTGATGCAATAATTCACTTGCAGGTAAACTAGAGGTCTGCTGAGCTGGTAAGGTTTGGAAAAGCATCTTTTTTTTTGCACTTTAAAATGGCATCTAATGACATCATCCTTCAGAACATTTTAGGAGACCTCATCCAGAGCTATTTATCACACATCCACAGTCATCTTCTGTTGATTAATCACCCATATCACTCAGTGAAAACACCATATTTCACACACAATGGGGGCATTGAGTGCAGTGCAAAGAGACTGTTGTCTCCCTTCCCAGTTGCTTCCGTTAAAAGACTCTCCATTTTGACTGTTTTTCAAGCACAAGCCTGTTGATTGAGGTCAGACGCATTGAGAGATGATGACCCTGGCAGAGAGACAGGCTGATTTTGGCGCATGAAAGGATTACTTGTCTCCACATGCCAGGCGAGAAGGGAGGGAGAAACAAAGGAAGAGCCGCAGTGACTGTCAGAAGGAGAAAGCTGTCCAGCTTTGCTGGAATTCCACTGGAACTCTGTTGGAATTCTGCTGGAACTCCTCAGAAGATCCAGACGTGCCGTCGTGGCTGAGGTTGGAATCTCTGCTCATCATCTGATGGCTCCATGGACCCTGACCTCCTTTCCACAGACAGATTTTTAGCTTGTCAAAGAAAAAAATTAACAACAGTTTGTGTTATGGCTTATTTCTGAGGTAATGGTGAGCAAGCGCATTGCATTAAATACTTTACATTGTATACTGCAGCACAGTTGAACCAGCAAATCACATGTAGAATAATTATTACTTTCATAGCAATTATTTTTAAAACAAATAAATCTCCATAGTAAGTAGCACAACCCCAAATGGACATTAAAATGGCATCAAAGGTCAGAAATATGGTTTGCAAAAAAGACTAACAGTCACCATACGTCAACGTTACCTTTGTGCATATCAGGTGTGTTTTCAAACCTAATGCCAAATGCTCCTACAAAGATTTCACAAAGGTTTGAACCAAAGCTTTGAATCATTGTTCATGGTCATGGTTGTTCATCATTGTTGAATCATTGTTCTTGGTCATGGTTTCTCTTGAAACAATGCTTCATTCATGTCAGACCTTTCTATACCTGCTCAGATGAGGAAAAGCAACACGGCAGCAAGCAGAGATTATCTCAAGATTACCTTTGAAACCCAACATTTCCCTCTGTTCCCCCGGCGACTGGCTGTCCAATCAGAAGGCGGCTGAGTCAACTGTAAGGCCTAACGAGCGTCCCAAAGCCATGGACCAAGCTGCGGGGTGGGGTGCTGCTCATGTGCTGAGATCATTCAGACAATCACAGGGGGGGCTAATGCACTTGCTCAGTGGAAGAGATGGTTCATTTTTGGTCCTGAACAGTTCAAAACAAACTGTCGTGATGATGACTATAGTTATCGTAGGGCTGTGGGGAGCGAGCCCACATAAAGCAGAACATAGCTGATGATGAAGAGGGGAAAACACGTCAGAGTAATAGGTTTCAGCTGACAGAGAGGCAGGGAGAGAAACCGAGAGAGAGAGAGAGAGAAAGAGAGAGAGACAAAGGGAAGGTTTCTCAGGCTGGCCTTGAGAATAATTGTAATTCCAGTGGTTAATTACCATTATATTTTTTTCTTTAGGTATGTGTAACAAAAAGAAATCTTTTTGTGAAGGTAATTAGTTGAGACTAAATGTTTGTCTTAACGTGTGTGTGCTGGTACCAAACAAAGGGATAATTTGTGCTTAAACTGTGGTTTCACCTTTTTTCATTCTGCGAAACATCATTGTAATTGATGGTGCTCTAAGCCTACTTCATGCATACAATAACTGTTTGTCTCCAGGTCTCTGTGGCACATAAAACATGAAAATGTCCTCAATGAGACTTCTTGATGGCAAGTAGAGCCTGATTGGTGTACGGCATGCAGTTTTTTAGTTTTTCTCCCAAAGTCACGCCTAGTTGGAGGCAGGAATCCGTCAAAAGTCGTGACCCCATTACCTCAATAACATGAGCCCAGAGCAAATGACCACATAAAAATAATGACGTTCCATACAGAGCATGTCTCAATCTGCAAGGGAAATTCCACTCAAACTGCAACCTCAAAACCAATCTTTCAACACTGTTACAGTATATAGAACAAACAGCAGAACAGTATTTAGTTTTCGATTGTCCACCTTAGCGTTTCTTCATTGGTCAGCGGTCACAGGGTACACCATGTAATCTGATTTCTCCTTTCATTGTGACAAAGCCAATTTCTGAGCGGAGTTCCTCTTTGGTCTGTGAGAGAGAATTCACCAGCCAGCAGGAGACCAGCAGCACTGGGAGATACGACAATGGAGGGAAAAAAAAAAAAAAAAACTTAATTAGGCTCATATCTGTTTCAGCTCAACAGCTTTCTTAGAAACACAGGCCTGTGAAAAGCCTCTTCACCTGTCTGCATTTACACAGCACCAGTTCCACACTAAGAACATTTACCCTGTTTATCTCAGAGTCGGGAAGCCCTTATGATCTTTTCATGCCTTCACTCCTTGGGTGGTGAATTAAGTGACATCACAGTTTTAAAGACAGGTGTAAGTTATTACTGTATTACATAATGGAACTTCCTCAATCATTTTACTGTAGTTCACAAAAGCACTTGGCCTTTTCCTGACTAAACCCTTAAGGTATTCAAGCGTTTTCTTCTCACTTACATAAAAGAGTAATAAACTACTTATTTTTCTTTACAATGTCGAAGGTCTGCTCAACTCTTCCTATCCAGGTCATTAAACTCGGATGACCTGCTCAGCCCGTTTAAACAGTAAGATATTGGTGGGAAAAGGCAGAAAGGATGATAAAGTTTGACTGGAGAACAATATTTCCCCCTACGATGGGAGCAGGCGGCTCGGATGCTGCCGTCGCCTGACAAGAAACTGTAAAGAAGTGATGAGAAACTAATAAAGAAGTATAAACAAACACGAGAGGAAAAACTGAGGGTTGATAGGACGTGTAAAAGTGACACATAGAAAAAAGCACAGTATTGTCTTCTTGACCCCACTGTCACTCTCTCTAAAAAATCTTGTATTTTTTGGTATTCTGTAAATAATGCCCAGTACACTTAATAGAGCCCAAGCCAACATATGTCAGTAGTAATTACAGTTGTCTGAGCAATGGCTAGTCATTTTTAAAGTAATTGTACCCACCCTTTGCTCATATGAGCAGAACTGAAATGCATTGCATTCTCAGTCAACACACTCTTTTGCCAAAGGCATTTACTCAAAGAAAACCCCAAAAGATCATGCATCCAATTTTCAAAGGAAATATTTACCACTACACAAACTCAAATGGAAGTCTAAAGTGCTTCTGAGTCTTGCTCCATGTTGCTGTAAAATGATTAGAATTAGATTTTATTGCTGAAGTCCTGGGTTTAAACGTGCCAATGTCATGCAGCTATTTTCAGGTCCGAAAACATATGCTCAGGTTCCGTTTGAAAGGTCAGAAAAGTTTGGAACATGAAAGAAAGAATGAAGAAAAGTTTGGCTAAAGGAGCCAAAAGCTTTTTAAAATCAGGATCTGAAGATGAAAGCCTCATTAAACTATTTCCCAATATGCCTGTCAGACTTACATACCGTTCTATCCACTTCCAAACAAAAACAACTCCATAGTTAAGTTGTATATGCTTTCTAGGGCCTGTTTTGCACCAAACAGAGTTCGTGACATTCTGTATTTGTTCTTAAGGGTAAATCCTCAAGATGTTCAATGAGGCCTGATGTGACAGTAGATCTGATTAGGACGATCCAGGGCTTCTGTTTCTTCAGTAGAAGGTCAGCTAGCATTGAAAGCCTTCAAGCTGGCTCACAGCCAGCCACAGAGGAGCTGCAAACTCCAGGCAAACGTCGCACTCTGTCAAGAATGACAAAGTGCAGATTCCTGTCTGGTCCAGACACAGGAGGGGGTGGTTCAGCGAGTCGTAAATCCTCATCCATCTGGCTTCCCTGATGACTCGAAGAATAGACTACAAAACAAAACAAAACAAGACAAAACAAAACAAAACAAGACAACAGGTATGAAGTTTAAGTGATAAATACTGAAGTGATAAAAAAGTGAAGACAGAAAATGTACTGAAAAAAATATAAACTAGATGATTTACTAGAAACAAAGTATTTAAATGTATTAATTTGTCCAGTTACCATATGTTTCATCAATTGTTTTTTATATTTTGTATTTCAAAAGAAAATACCTTGGGCTTTACATGTATATACTTGCCAGTTTCACATTATTTTGAAGTAATTCCTCAGGAAGTCAACAGGACAGTAATGTACACTGAAAAAAACGGATTGATTTTTCAGCTGAGTTGATAAAGTTGTTTAGGAAAATTGCCTGCTCATTTTTAACCTAGCTAGTCGTACAGTTTTATAAACATGGCCATTGTCTATCATACAGTGTAATACTAATGATGCTATGTGGCACTTTTCCTAACTGACACTGGCTGAAAGTACGACTGCTGTGGAGCAGAACCCATAAACTATATCTAGACTTTTTTTTTGTTTTTACATTGTGAGAGCCTGGCCTGTGTGAATCTGAAGGAGATCACAACAAATCCCAGACTGCATCTGTGATGCTGTAATGCTGCCTTTTGCCAGCTGAGACATAAATAGAAACTGTCAGGTTAAGTGACAAATGTTAAAGTGTTGCATGTTGCCAGGATCATAGGATTGTTGCCCATACATGACTAAACAGACAGATTATCCTTGATGCAACAGAAATGATTAACAATCAGGTTATTTGTCAATTGAAAAAAACACTTAAAGGGGAATTCCAAATGAAATGTTCCCTATTATGATGTCAGCTCGGAAAGAGTTAAGAATCTGGTCTTGGAGAAAAAGCAACAAATAAACGACTGGTAAATTGTTGGATGCGAATGTGAATGACATACTTAGTTTAAAAAAAAAAGTAATTTAAAACTGACACGACTGGATATGGGTGTTAACATTCTGTGTACAATGTTAGTGATAGGAACCAAAGGCATAGTGAAAGATGTGGACTTGCCTCTTTGGTTCTTGTTGTACATCATCAGGCCCTTTCTAACATGTTTGTCATTATTTTAATTGCTATTGGTTATTTCAGACAGATATGGCAAAATAAATATCAAGAATGTTTTGAGGACTAAAAGAGAAATGTCCATACTTATATGTTACAATTCCACTTACAAGGCGACAGACTTTTTTGCCCGATTTAAGGAGTTGCCTGTTACATTTTTGAAAAAGTAATACAATAGTTAGCATAGGAAGCTAGTTAATAAGCAGTCAGCACCCACTGTGAACACTGTAGACATTCCACTTGGCATTAAGCACAACCACTGGATCCATTGTCCTGCATGCCCTTTGTGTGGGCTCTAGAGCACTTGAAATTATACGCTTGTCTAAACTAATGCTTTGTCTTCTAGGACTCTAGGAAATGGATGACCTACCTTTCAGCACATTCCATAGATTTCCATTAGTACACAGTCTCACGTGAAGCTACCGATTATGGTCTGGTCTCATTTAGATCATATCTAACAAACACAACCCAGATCATAATGTAAAACAATTTACCTGCTTTATTGATTCTGGAGTTTTACATTCACAAGCTGGGTTTCATTCTCTAAGGTCTCCAGTTTTTTGCTTCCTCCTCCAGTCCCTCGTTCAAAGATCCTTCAGAAATGCAACAGATGCACATCCAGTTATGTGAAGATTAGCACCACCTTTTTCCCCACAAGCAAATATTGTCCATCAAGAAAATCTAATCTTTGTATTTTGTCCTTGCATTAACTTTCCCAAAGTTATGGTAAAAATCTTGGTTCAGTTATTATCTTTTAGTTACTTTTAAATTACAAGCTCTTGAGTTCTTGACCTGGAGTTAAAAACGTCTCACAAATGGTTAAATCAGTTAGTAGTAAGCCTGCAGTCTTGTACATGTTTTTTAAAGTTAGATGCTTTGCTTGGATTGAGGCTGAGGTGATTTGCTACATCTGGGTTTGGTCTCTCCGTGGTGTATTACATTTAATATATTACTGTTGTTTATTTGTCCTGGAGAAAAAATATATCAGGTTTGACTTCATGGTTTGCATTTTTAGCATAACTGTGGAAATGTCAAGGTAAAAGCTTGGATAACAGGAAAACTAGCTATCGCTACGTTGGTTTGGGGCGATTGGATGGGTGGGTCTGTATTTTCATATGCAGTATTTAAAATGGAGGGTTGGCACTGGAGTTAACAGGCTCCATTTTAAAACATAAAATGTATATCCCTAAGATCTTATAAAAGAGCAGGTGTTTTTAAAGACGAAATGGCTTTTTGCCATCTTGCATCATTCATGCCGTCCCATAATTTTGCTGGCAGCTCAATAAATGTCCTTGGTTTCATACAACACCTTGGGTATTCAACAAAGCACATCAAATGAATCAATTGAATACTCCCAAGTTTAAATCCTTTCCCGGGGGGGGGTCTGCAGTTAGAGGGCTGATTAGGTTTCCACAGCATTACAGTGTTTGCAACTACAGCCTTCACAACAGCCATGACCAAAGCATGGACTCGTCCTTAAACAAACAATTCATTATGTGTTAAAAGGAGAGATTTGCTCAGCCATAATAGAACCTGTCTGGCAGCCAGAGCAAGAATAGATTCACTAACCCCACCAGTTAACTAATCCCATCAGATAACCTAGAGATTGAAGGTAATCTCTGTGGAGCTGCCGTTTAATGGCTCGGTAATTATCATGGAAGGTTTCTGCTATTCTCCTATCAGATTTCATTCATTACACACAGCATTAGTGCCAGTGCACCATAGCAATTGGATGCAAACTCAATACTTCCAAATGCAGCCCTTTGTAGTTTTCAGCTGTTGGTTTAACACTGTTGAACAACCGTCCGTTCACCAGTGCAGCCATGTTTTTCATACCTAAATGCTTTTTAAACACTGTTGATGCAAGTGCTTAGTGACGTCTCTCAAAACCGCAGGATTTTTGTCCAAAGCTCCAAGCCATTAGGATTGTCTCCTGGCACGGAAGAATGTATTTCCAGCTGAAATGATCCTGGACAGCCAGAGCACTTTGGAGGTCCTTCTCTCTTCTGTCATGGCAGTAAAGTTCCTTTGTTATGCGTGATTGGATGAAGACAGTTCCCACATTAGTGGACTTTGCACACTGGGAACGTACCTTGGATGCTCTGTGGCTTTGATTATCAGTCGGGAGTGGAATTCTGCTTCATTTTGGGAAGTGAAAAAAACAAAAAGGGTTTGTAAAAAAAAAGAAAAAAAAAGCCTGCGGATGAAACAGGATCCGTCTGGAATGCTGCACGAGATGAGGCATGACAGTGGCCACAGTGCCCTGGTTGCAAGGGTTTCTCCCCCGTTGGCCCTGTGCCAAAACCATGAGCTACGGACTCCTCTGAACAGCCAAGACAAGTGATAATGAATCATTTGCGCAGGTATTTTCTTTGACTGTAATTGGCTGAAATATATCAAAATGGCTGTTTTTTTTTTTTTTTACAGTCCTGGCATCCTGCTTGGCATTTGTGTGATCTAAAGCTATGTGTGGTATTGTGTGTGCTTAAATACCTGAAAAGCAAAATTCGGTCCTTTGGCTGTTCACTCCTGAGGACACCTTCAGTAGTCAACAGCCAATAGCACACCTTCAGAGAATTCATGCAGTGGCTTTGGCTGAGGTTTGTTAAAAAACATCTCATCAAAAATGTGCTCTAACAACCTTATGGATGGAGAACATAATCATACACAGACATATAGGATAATAATACTTCCTCAGAAAGTAACGAGGGGGGAAACTTTTGTGTTTTGTGAGGAGTGTCTGAACGGCATTATTTATAGGTCCCTGATTGACGGAAAAAATAATGCAAATGTATGAGTATGGTGAGTATGGTGAGTATGAGTATAAGTATGGTGAAAGGTTCTGGCCCTTGGAAACATTGCCATGATGACTGAGGGGCTCTTGGTGCCCCAAGCGGAGGAAGTGAAGCTCTTCGTGGGTTTGCAAAGACCAGCACGGGACTTTCCTGAACCAAGGCATCATCATGACATTGTGAGGAGCTTCCCTTCCCATCCACCCACTGAACCGTCCTTCTGAACCACATCTGCAGTGATTACGGGGGGAAAGGTGGAGGTCAGACGATCCCAAAAGATACCGGTCATATGGAACAAGTTCCCCTTATGCAGACAATTTTAAAGAAAGATATAAGAGCACGGCTTTAGAGCCTGTGAGAGGAGGTGAAGGAGGGCGAGGAGAATGATTAAAGACCAAAGAGTGTAAAGAGACGGGGAGAGGAGACAGGGAGAGGAGGCGTTTCCCTGATGAACAGCAGCCGAGCGAAGGATCTGACTGCATTCTCACGACATGCTTCCCAAACACCAAGTGTGTTCCTTATTATTTAAAAATCCACTGTCCTGTATGTGAAACGGCCCACACACACACACACACACCCGTGACCTACTGTTCTGGCCTTCGCATGTGATTTTTCTCGCTCTCTCACCCTTACACACGCACACACACACATGCACACAGGAGTGCCTTCCTCTTTTTTGCCACTCCTATGTACTTTGGCAAAGTGGTCGCTACTCTTGGATCCGGGCCGGTCCCACCTCAGCCCCGTGATACTGGACGTTGCGTTCAAAGCGAAAGTCACTGATGAATCACCTCTGACCTAAGGACCTCTCCTTTTTTTTTTTTTTGTGAGCAGGGAAATGTGCTTTCATCTTTACAAACTTTACAGACAAAAGTGCCGTTATATTCTCAAAATCACTTATCTCCCTCTTCACACCACATCTCTTCAGTATTAAACTGCAGACATGACAAATGCCTTTGATGAGATTCTCACTCTGATCTCACACTTGATCTCACTCTGATCTCACACTTGCTCACCAGTTAAACCTTACCGGGAAATTAGGAGGGGCGACGGAATACCGCCTGCATCAAACGTATGGCAAACGGACAGGAAGTGACTGTACACCATTACAGCACACGTGCTATTTTAAGGCCTCAGTGAACCACGCCAGGATTGTACAACACCTGGACTTCCTTAAAAAGGACTCGATGCTGTTCTGCCACTCGATGCTGTTCTGCCACTCGATGCTGTTCTGCCAAGGTGGATGGTGCTGAACTTTTTATTCTTGTACCACTTCAGAGCTCTTTGACTGCGATGAACACAGTCATCCATCCCCCACCCCCAATCTCCTCCTCCCCTAACCCCCTCCCACCACCTCTTGTCTCTCCTAAGACAAACAGTCTGGAGCCACTCCCCCTCTCCGCAGGTAGCTAATCAGAATGTCAGCTGAGGAGTCATGTGACTGGGTGCTTTGTAAACATTCTGGAAAAGGGGTCATGCTGGGAGCCCTTCATCCATCCTCACGGCAGCTGAAAAATACCCTTTTTGTGGTGAGAGAAAAATGCTGAAGTTACTGTAAACACATTAATAATCTGAAGTTCCTTTACACTTGAAAGGGGTTGTCATCAATGCTAGTTTAAGTACTACCACTTCTGTTTTTTAGGGGCTAAAGGTCAGTGGCTCCAAAGCAGTATTGGTGTGTGTGTGTGTGTTTGTGTGTGTGTGTGGGTATGGCTCACTGTTTAATGAGACCCAGTTCCAGGTCTGTTTAAGTGTGTAAGGCTGGCATGGAATGTGGGATTAACAAACTGCAGACACACAGCGGTATCCACATTCTCACACCCTGTCGCTAACACACTTCATATCAAAGGGGACGAATAGTGAGAGGCGCCCGTTTGCGATTTTAAAGGACACTCAGCCTCCAGTTATTGTAAAGCTGTGACATCTTATGTTTTAAAAGGGTACTAAACTGCATCACTTTAAAGGAAGTATAAACTCTGCCGTTTTTATGTTTAAGAGTTACAAACCTGATTAAAATTCATTACCTATCATGAAAACTACACGAACAAGCTCCTTGTATTCCTGACAAAAAATACAGAAAGATTTGTTTTAGCAATGCATTTTATTACTTAAAAGCTATAATGCAAAAATGTACTAATCCTTAAATAACTCACCACCCACCAAAACCAAGGATTAAACCCAGAACATCAAAATATTAAAAAGCTGCAATCATTTTCTATTGGGGATTAGTTATTGAGCAACTTTAAAGGGTTAATTTGCTGGAAGTCTTGACATATAACTTCCTCTTCTTGGCATAGCATGAAATACGGCCTGGTGTCCATGGAGACCATGGAGGGGAAATGGGCTGGGTGGTCCGTGAGAGGGGCACAATCACCAAGACCTTCCCAGGAAGAGCTGCCCATCCCGGGGCGCTCCAACAAGGAAGGGAGGGGTCAGTGATGCAGATCTAAGACCGGATTTGAGTTTCACTTTTATTTTCTTGATCTTATGCCAAAATTGTTCCTCTCCATAAAGGGGCCTAATTTGCCTTCATCCCCATAGGGTCGTCTTAAAGCATCACGTCAGAGCTACTGTTCATATTCTACTAAAGGTCTTCTGATTCTTCTCATGCTTTACACCAAACCCTGATTGCAGCAGTTTCTTTTTTGAGAGCATTTATTGGATGTTGGCCAGAAACGGACCAGACTTGTATTCCCAGTTCAAGGAATATGTCTGCATTGGGAAATATCTGCAGCTATTAAAATGTGCCAAAAGAAAAGTCAAAAAAAGCCCCAGAGTCCTTATAAAAGGCAGTAGCTTCAAAAGAATGAAAACAAGTAGTTATATACAATGATTAACAGGACACTACAGCGTTACAGCTGGAAAACACCTTTTATTCAGTATTCAGAATAATGTACAATTGTTTTGGGTTATTTATATCAAATGTTAGGTTTTAGAGATACAGGGCCAGAAATGACCTGTGAGTGATTTCCACATTTATTCATAACTCTAAAACAGATACCGCGTTTGTTACAAACACCATTTTAAATAAAACCATTTTAGTTACTTGAAGTAGTTAATTCCCAAATTATGAATAAATGTTCCTTTAACCTTTGGATTTTATAGTCCTGTTTTATTTTTTTTTTTGGTGCTACTGTATTTTATGAGGAGGACTCAGAAGGGGATGATGGGTCACATTCTAAATGCTTCACAAACCAGACACATATTTCCCAAGAACTAGAACAAATATGCAGACAAGTCTATTCCCTCGATTATTTATTACATCTGTTTGGAATGAAAGATATCAATGCACTGCTAAGAGCAACAGGACAGAAGTAGTAGAAGATCTATCTATTGTAATTCACTGAGACAAGACCTATGGAGCCTTTCTCAGCTTTTTCCCGTACTGATGCCTCCTGCTAGTCTGTTTGCCATGTAGCCAAGTTGCTATGCAGGATTTTAACCTGCAAAACCGAGCGCCTCTTCTGAAATGGTCTGTCTCTTGTTGCAAACATCAGCCACCCTGAAGGGGGATTAGTGGAGTATGTCACGGGTGAACCCTTACACTGAGAGGTTAAGTGGGGCTGTACCATCATTGGGAGGAATGCCTTTAATGGTTTTCTTGAGGCATGACTCTGCTGATCCATCTCTGTGCTCCTCTTTTTGGTCTAACAAGTAGTTCTGGAGATATACTGGGTGTAAACATGCAGTAGTTTGTTTAAGGCCACACCTATTCCATAGCGCTAAGGCCAGATTGGCTACGACTAAACATAATGCTAAATTAATTTAAATAAATTATGTTTCTTTTTCACAGTTTTTGTAGTAAGATAAATTGACTATGAGCTAGGAACAAAAATACACTTCAGTCCAGCCCTACTGGTTTGAATCACTGCAAATGATTCCAAGATGTGACATGTGGCAGTGATGTTCAAGGTTCTAAAAAATACTATCATCTTCTGTTGTTTTTTTCCTTAAAATGTGTGTTATATTTATGAAAAAGTTGTTCAGGTCAACCTAGTAGAGAAACACAAGTCAGGGCAGACCAAGCCTTAAAGGACACCAGTGCATTTTACAGGCACATAGAGCAGGACACAAAGGTTCTCCAACCAGACTAGAGGATCTGAGGTAGAGCTACAGTATCTACATTACTGTACCTTAAATGATAAACATATGCAGGCTAGACAGCTGTCATCGCACGCAATTCCGTCCCTGGATTCCTCCTCTGACCTCCCACTCTTTTCCGCAGAAAAAGAGTTTTCTGTTGACAATCAGCCTTTGCTTTTTTTCTCCCCAAGCCCAAAAAACAATGAGCAGGCTGAACGGAATATGTGGGAGGAGCTTATGAGGATGGAGACCGTCTGTACATCTCTGACTGCTCAAACCATGTTTCCATAGTAGACGACCAGTCAAAGAAACAGTGGTGGGTAAAGCACAGACACACACACACGCACTTTCACTCACATATTAGGCCTGCTGAGGTTGTGTTTACAAACATCTACAGTGCAGTGGTTCCATTAGACAGAGGTCCGTCATAATTGGAGAAATTAATGTTTTATTTATCTACTTATTTCCCAGGCCACCATACATGATGCTGCAGCACAATTTTGGCCTGCTGGATTGGAAGCCTCCTAGTGGAGATCTGTGTCTGTCCCCCTCAGCCAGAGCCGAGGTACTCGTCAGGGTGCTGGCGTCTGTTTGTGTCAGTCAGGGGAAAGCCAGGCCTGCATTTTTGAGGGTAACCTGTAAAAAAAAAAAAAGAGACTCCCAGTCTACAGCAGCCTCTGGCTGGCCTCTGAGGAAAGTGCTCGCTGGTCCTGTCGCCTGAGTGGGAGCAGTGCCTGGATGTCTGTGAAGTTTGGGTTTCTTTTTCTTCTTTTTTTTTTTGCCGTCGTAGTGATTACAGAGCAAACGCATGCAGGCCTGGGGAGAGAGCTGGAGTCAGACGTGGACAGAAGCAAAGATCAACATCTGACCCGTTACACACAAACACACATCCATCCATCCATTAATCTTTACACTACTTTGAATAACTGCGATGGTGTGATGTGGCTGCTCTGCCGTGTGCACATTTATTACAGCAGGTGTGTTGAGGTGTTTAAATGTGAAGAAGTGAGGAGCTTTGTGTTTGTGTGTGCGTACCCTGGTGAGAAGCTGATCAAACTGCTGATCGCTCATATTTTCTAGCTGCAGTGTGACTCACGGAGATTCTGAGGAGGCGGACGGTGGGTTTTACAGTCATTATGGTAATTATTCCTCTCTTTCCCCCTCCGTCTCTCCTTATTGCTAACGCTCTCGCCTTACAGATGGAGCAGGCCTTCAGGTCGTGGATGTGAAAACCTCCGTAGGATGGCATTTTCCTTCCCACTTTTCAGTCACGCGGAGGCCGTGGTGTTGGGCTGTAAAACACGGCCAGATCACTGCAGCACGGGAACAGCTGTGAGCAACATCATGCGCCTGAGCGGAACGAGCCATGACCTCATCTGGCATTGATTCTGTCCCACATATGCTTTGCTCCCCCCCCCCCCCACCTCCCCTCCCTCCTTTTTTCCCACAAACCCCTTCAAATATCCCGTGTGCTGTGGATCTGCTGAAGAGCTTAAACTGGATATTAAGTGTGTTGTTTTCAAAACTACCAAATAATGCCTGTTCTAACCCATGCCACGTCTACAAAATAGATACATGATCCACCACTTAGGATGAGGACGTACTGCTGGTTTGTGATCGTGACCATGAAAATGTGGTAAATTCTCAAACCTAGCCACTTAGCCAAAGATACTGTGATTTTGAAAAATAAGCTGTGACCGGCTGACGGTGTGACCGGCCGACGGTGTGACCGGCCGACATGTCAAAACTTTGGTGCACTATATCTGAGAACTGCTCATTAGCCAACCTTGGATTTATTGCTATTTGATGACCATCTCCCTAACCTCCCCTCTCCTAACTTCTCTCACTGACTGAAGGGCTGGTCACACCTTCCAGCTGACCTTGCATGTTAGCTGGCTCTATCACAACTGATTAGCAGGACAGTTGACAAGTCTTTCAACACGCCCCCTGTAGGCATGAACCTGATGCCAATTTACTCCAGTCCAGTAATCCTTGACAGGTGTGAACAAGAACCTGAGCTAATGCAATTAATGAAACACAATTTGTGTGTTTCTAGGTGTCAGCTGCAGGACATGTTCAATGCTGTGGACTTAGACTAGATGTACAGTACATTACTAAAGTCAGAAGTTACTAAAGTCAGAAGTTGCTCCTTCTCTCTCTCCTACTCACATACATATATTTGGAGTTAATGTGAAAGATGTGGAGTTTGGTGGGGAAGGAAGGGTCGTGTGTGTGTGTGTGTGTGTGGGCGGGTGGTAGAGTGTGTGTGTGTGTGTGTGTGTGTGTGTGTGTATACATAACAAGTCCAGGACTGTAAGTGCTGGAACTGGCTTGACATGGACAGTACCAAAGCTGAAAGAGAACACACACACACACACACACATACTCAAACACAAACAAACCATACACCCACACGCCACACACTTACATTCAGACACATACACACAGACACACACACGTACACCACACACTCACACCAACTCCCCCCCACACACAACACTTTTATATTCACACAAACAAAAACTCCAAATGTACCAGTTCCGCTTCCTGATTAATCAGATCAGCTTTGTTGAATTGAATCCCTGTTCGTTTCCATCGTCACCCTTTAACTATGCGTGTGTGTGTGCGTGTGGGTGTGTGTGTATCAGCAGTCGTGTCTCAATCTGCCCATTGTCCATATGCTTCTGTCCACTGTCTGCATAGTGTTGCTGGAGCGTGCTGGCTAGACATGACTGATGTCAGTGCACACGAGGTCAAACTAATTTAGGGGAAAGGTCTCCTCTCTGTCATGCTCTGAAGACGTTCATGTTCATGTCTCGCTGCACAGAGTGACGTGTCTACAGCAGGATATCAAACACCGGTAGTCAAGTGTGTTAAGCTTTTCATGGTTTTAGCGATAACAAAGTGATCGCTACAGAACTTGAACACGCAGAAATGCAGTAAATAGGAAATGTAACATACAGAAACGCTTAAAAAATCTTATAAGAGCATCACAGAGAAAAAATTGTATGTAGGCATAAGCGTTTGTGAGTGCTTTTATATAAAATTTCAGGTAGGTTTAAGAAGAATATATAAAGGCTTTTGATTTGTGATGCTGTGTCCTGCATGCATGAAGAGAAGCTCTCGTATAGGTCTGGGAGATGGAGAAGAGTCAAATGGAGAACATGGAGAGGCATTAGGGCCTAATGCCAGACACCTGCTCTGTGTGTGTGTGTTTTTATAGGACGTCTGGGTTTTGTAATTCTGATGTAATTTCTTATGCAGGCAGAACTGACCCCAAAGAGTTATAAAAACTGTATACATTGGTGGAGGGAATCAAGCTTGGCTATGGCACACATCTGAGTGGTGAGTGTGTGTGTGTGTGTGTGTGTGTGTGTGTGTGTGTGTGTGTCTGTGTATAGCATGATGCTGTGACCTCTCACATCCCAACAATGGTGGAGTGTGTGGAAGGTTTATCTCGTAATCCAGATTATTCTGTCCTGGTGGACTAGTACTGAAAAACACCCCATTAGATGTTCCGGGATTCTGGTATTTACATGTTAACTCTAAATGTTCTAATGCAGCCATTGACATAATCAAACACTACCTTATATTCCCATAATATTTCATTTAATTTGAGTACATTTTAACATGTAACATTACACTATATATGAAAGGTTCTATATGACACATTTGCAACATTGTCCTTAAATACTTCACAGCATATTTATAGGTGTTCATGTGCTCAGTCATGAACTGTTCATATTTTACATGTTTTACAGTACTATGGCATTGCATGTCATCAAGAAAAATTTAAATTGAGTCACATTTTTTAAACAAATTTAACAGTTGAATTTAATGCATTTAACACCCAATTGCAGTGGACTATTGCCTTTAATTACATCCAAAATATACTTTGATTGGTAATAATACAGGATGTTTGGACTTTTACTTTGAAAAGTTGTTTTGGATAAATTAACATTGTGGCCTGTATTACTTTTATATAAAATAATGAATTCTTCAAGAAACCTTTGTAAGATTGTAAGATTTGATGAATATGTTATATTGACACTTTATTGTAAGCTGCCCCATGTTACTTTTTTGAAGTACTTACGCTACAGCACACTTGAAAATCAAAATTTAAAAAAGTTTCTAATTACATTTTCTAAAATAATATCTTGATAAATATACTAAGCAAACTACTAAGATCAAAAGAAACCATGAGAGGCTGAAGGCTTTAGACTTAAGTATTTGGTAAATGGCTGGTGGTTTAAAGAACTTTTTGTTATAAGATGTTATAAGCAGATATTTGATGGTAATAAGATTTTGTTATACATATAAAAAAGATGAATATATCTTTTACCAGTAAGTATAAACAGTGAAATATAAAAACAAAAATTAAGTTAAGCACTTGTATTTTGTAATGACTTTTGCCTTGTTGTAAGAGCAATGGAATGAACTATGTTCTTTTTTGCCATTTCAGCTCTTCAGTGTATTTCAGCTCCAGGGAAATGTGACTATGGGAATTTATTTTCCGCTGCCCGTCTCCTGCTACACGATTATGTTCTCGACAGACCCGAAGACCACTGTGATCTCATAATGGTCCTCCTCCTCCTCCAGCCAATCGATGCACATAATTCAACTTTGCACACTTGGCTACGGAGACTGACGTCCAATAAATGATTATCACCCAGTGGCCTGGGTTTGGGTGAGGGGTGGTGGTTAAAGGACAGGAGAATACACCTCAACACTCTTTAGCCCTGTGGTCCTCTTCCTGCTGCGTCTCCCTCTCCCTCCCTCCCTCCCTCCCTTTTTCCATCTCTCTTTTTTCCCCCCTTGCTCTCACAGCCTTTTTGTCGACATATATCTTTCTCCCACAGAAGGAAATGAAATTAAGGTGGAGGAATTTTTCTTTTCATGATGAATGGCAGTGGGTTACAAGGCCAGCCTGTTCCTGGCTGCTGTTAACCCTTGTCTTGGTCCTGTCTGTCTTTCAACAAGGCTCCATAACACACATGCACACAAACTGACATAAGCCTGGGTAACAAACTGACATAACCGTGGGTTACAAACTGACATAAGCCTGGGTAACAATCTGACATAAGCCTGGGTAACAAACTGGCATAACCGTGGGTTACAAACTGACATAACCATGGGTTACAAACTGGCATAAGCATGTTTGCTATTTAATGCAATATAGGCAATTTAATAAAAAAACATAGTAGTATTGTGAAAGAATATTTGTGGATATTATGGATGATTCCAGCACAATGTCCTCAAAAAGTCAGAACTATTGTATTTTCCTTTCTTTGTGAAGAACACACACACACACACACACACACAGAGAATCCATCAGGTGTTATGTAGCTCAAAGTTGTTTCAGAGGAGTTGACATATTGGCCTCTTAGTGTGTATCTGACAGTAGGTCATCTGTGGTCTCAAGGACAAGTGCCTCTGTGTTTAAAAGGTCACAGAGCAAAATCACAAGGAATGTTATGATAACCTGGTCCAACTGAACTGGTCTGTGTGTGTGTGTGTGTGTGTGAGTTTTGTTTTTCTCTCTTTCCAGGGTCCAAATATCCCACAGGAACACCTTTGCACAAAGTACCATTAAATGAAATTGAAAAAGTTATGCTATGGATAACTTGGCTGTAGGCAGGGCAGTATTTAGCTTCCATAGTAAACATGTTAAATGAAACCCCCATAAAAACGGTCAAACTTGAGCTGATGTGATACAAATTCCCCATGGGATGAATAAAGTTATCTATCTATCTATCTATCTATCTATCTATCTATCTATCTATCTATCTATCTATCTATCTATCTATCT
>JAOYMR010000013.1:3930262-3954055 GCA_025802075.1 Tenebrosternarchus preto | reverse complement strand
CTATCTATCTATCTATCTATCTATCTATCTATCTATCTATCTATCTATCTATCTATCTATCTATCTATCTATCTTTTCCACAATAAACCGAACAGCTCTCGCTTTCCATATGCACACCTTCACCAGGTCATATAACTGTCATAGTGCAGTAAATGGTCGACCAAAATGGGCCAACCATAGTGGTCTTTTTTACAACAAAGCTATTCCTCAGCTCAGGCACTCCACTTATCCATAACTATGCACACTCAACATGATTCATAGGCAGCTCAGTTCCTGAGTCACTGTTATTATTTACTCAAGGTTTAGGATGTGTGGGAAACTGGTACACAGATGACCTTCCCTCTCATCCTCTCTCTCTCTCTCTCTTTTTCTCTCCCTGTCTCTCTCTCTCTCTCTGACCATCTACCACCCCCTTAATGCACAGATGATGCATGAGGATAGGATGTAGATGTGCTGTGTGTGCAGATCTAGTGGAGGAATTCTCAGCCATTAGGGTTTGTGTAGGCGTATTAGTGCCCGAGTCTCAGTCAGATCAACATGTGTGCATGGGTATAGCTCAATGTGTGTGTGTGTGTGTGTGTGCATTAACATACACTGTTAGAACCATGGCTAACTGATCCAAAATGTGAATCTGTGTGTGTGTGTGTGTGTCAGGGGGGAGATGATTCAGTCTGTTTTTGTTGTATTGATGTAAAGAAAGAAAAATACCAGAAAATTCTAATATAGTGAGACGTTTTGCTGGACCATTTTATTCTTTCTTTCATGAAGAACCAGCTTTCATAAAACTGAATGGGCTTGGGATACACGTAGAAATATCCAGCTACAATATTACATATAAACTAAATATAAAAATATATATATGTGTGAAAATATTTGACATGCGTTTGGCATGAAGAGAGAAAAGCGAAGGAGCTCAGAGGAAGTCAGGAGAGTCGGCATGGCTTCACCTCCTTCTATCCTCCCCTCCTTCCTTTCTATGATCCCATGAGACCAGCAAAACTAGGAGTGTCTTCAGGCTTCCGTTATGGTTTTCCATGGCTCCACCATCCACCCTTAACCACTAAACCATATGTGGACCACTGGAGCCAGTGTGGGTAAACTTGGACCTTCGCCTCCTCTCCATCTCTTTCCCTCACTCTAATCTCATGGGGCTCTAACGTTTGAAGAGATGTACGGTTGCTTAGTAAGCCATATCTGACCATAATGTGAACCCCTTCTCTGTCTTTCCCTATTGGCTTCTGGAATGGAAGCTTGTTTTCCCTGCAGGTTCAACCAAAACCAACCTTGAAGCTCCTACCAGTACCAGTGAGGTAAGGATTAAATGCTTCACATCTTTTGCTTCCTTAAGATAAAAGCTAACCATAAAGCACTTTTCCTTCCAAACTTTGTAGAGGGTTTGAACATTACAGTTTTAGGCAGCTAACAGATGGAAACTTGAAACCTAAATGGGAATCCCTGAAGTAGAATGTGCCAATATTTCCTCAGAGCATCAAAGCTTGGTCCAGGTATAGGACAAATGAGGTCTTATCTCATAACATGTCACAGAAGAAAGACCCAGGAGTCTAATAATAGCTATTTAAAGCTTATGGAACTATATGCTTGGCTTGAAAATCAAAGACTCAGGCCACAACACTGAGTTAGGCCTGATCTTACTAATAAACCCCAGGCTTTTAAAAAGAACCAAACCCATCCTTGGCTATGCAGAGAACTACAGGCAATTCCACTTCTTGGATCTGACCTAAATAGCTGCACTTTACAATGGCTTTCCTTAGCTAACATGGCTTTTTGTTTTAGAAACACTGCAAAACTTTGATGGCAAATACTCAAAATAATTGCATGCAGTGGACCTTCCAGATGGCAGTTGACCTGTGCACTGAATGTAGCTGCCAGTAAATTCAAGAGTATATTTAATTTATTGAATTATAAAAAATAAAATAAGAGAATATTTAAGAGTATATTTAATTTATTGAATTATAAAAAAAATAAAATAAGAATATTTAAGAGTATATTTAAGTTATTGAATTATATACAAAAAATAAAATAAATAGCAGCACAAATTATTTGTGACACGAAAAGGACCCTTAAAATTCAGAAGTGTGAAAGCTATGTGCAGAGTAAATTGACATCAGATGCGTTACAAAAACCTCAACAATTATTTATATTATACAGCTCATTACAAAACACTGGATAGAAAGTATAATTTCAGAGTGAAATTAAAAAGGTATGAAGTGTCTGAGATACTGAGATATATATACAATATTGAAGAGCAGCTCCAGTGAGCTAACAAAACTAGCATTAGCATTTGCTTTGAAATGACTTGTCATAAACCAAGACTGAAGACACTGTAAAAGCACTGTAGCTATAGATCACAGACATTAACACTATGATGGTTCCAGCAATTGTTGTCTGTGTTCAGCCAGTCCTTTAGGCCTTGGACACTCACTATGACAGTGCTGGCTAAAGTGATGTTGAAGTTATTGGCTAAAATAATGATCATTACTGTGCTTAGTTTGTGTACCGATCAGGTAATGATGCAGTTTGTGAAGTCAATATGGGAGCAAATTTATGGGTTGGTGTTTCTATTTCTGTACACACACACACACACACACACACACACACACACACACACACACACACACACACACACACACACACATAGGTGTTTGGAAGAGCTCCCTGATCCTGTATGCTGTAATGTGTAATTTCCATTGCTTCAGCGCCTGGTATTAACAGTGGCAAGCAACCAGGGGGTGTTTTTGCCTCACCAGTCAACTTGGACTTCTTCTCCAAGAGCGCTGGTTCAGGGGTGTAGTTACTACACCATGGGGCAGTTTCAAGTACAGTCACTGGCAGTCTGCCTTCACTCATTCCTTCAAGAAACCATCAACAAATATCAAAGAACATGTTTTTTATGTGATCCGAATAGCTCATAGCATCTGTCAAAGTGTTTACTGAATATAGTAATGTCATTCCTGAATTTGGTGCTTAGATTTGAATTTTTTTTGGGGGGGGGGCTAAACTAGCTTTTATGCACATATGTACACAGTTTCCTGGTTAAAGGAAGGTCTTCATCTCCTTTATCCTGCCTCATTCCTTCATCCCCACCCTTCCGTGGAGGAAGCGGCTCTGCTCAGGAAGCGCGGCTGACGGATTTTTTTGGCATTCGTTGGAACGTGTGAACCTCCAGTGAGAAAAAACAGGGGCGAGGAGTGAAACCGGGGCAGTTCACATCCACCCGGGCCTGCCGCTCACCCCGCCTACGCCCGGGCCCAGGCAAAGGAACGTGGGAAACGCGGAGGGGGAAGTGGGCGTGGTAGCATTCGACACCGGGGCAAACGTGCAGCAAAAGCTGCTGCAGACAGGTGAGCCCGGGAAAACCCCCATAATGCCTCTCCGCCCTTCCCAAGCCCTCAAGTCACACTCCCAGCGGGTCTCGTGCAGCCTGTCCTCCAGTCTCGCTCTGACAGTACAAGCGGGGGCGTCCTGCCTGCCCGGCGACGTGGAGGCTGTAACAGATACTGGCGGTTAATGGCGAAAAATGCCTGGCATGTTTGTGTGTAATTGAGTCGAATCTAATGGGCAAATCTCCCACAGGGACGAAGCCAAGAGCGGCAGGTGCGGTCAAAAAACAAAAAACAAAAAAAAAAAAAAAGGAAAAAAAAAAGTTTTTTCCACTTAATGGCCTTTTTCTCAGGAAATTAAAGAGAAAGAGAATAAAAGAAACCAAAGAAAGAAAGAAAATGCAGCAGGAAGTGATTAATTAACCCTTAAGGCTCTAATTCCCATCACCACCTAAGATGGATATGGGTGGTGCTGTCATCTTGCATGGTTTGAGGATTGAAGTCACATGGAGACAGAGACACATACAATAATCACTCTTGATAATTATCAAGTTTGACAATGTTTGATAAGTAGGCCTCCATCAGATGTTAATCAGACTCTGTTCTTTTCTCATACTACCAGATCATCCAATCACTGTCAGTTGCTTCTGATAGAAGCTCCTCCTCCCCACATGAAAATCTGCTGTCTACACACTTGTGTTGTATTTATTTCATTCATGTTGACATTTATCATTACTGTTTCTCACGAGGTACCATTTTATAAACATATGTATCTATATGCATGAACACTTCATGTGTTTTCACTTTATGTGTAATGTTGATGTTACTTAATTAAGGGTATTTGATATACTTTTTATTTTTAGGGTATTTGATATACTTTTTATATTGCATTTATGTTTTGCCTATTATTTATTTAATTTTAAACTGTGCAAACAATGTATCAAACAAGCCAATAAACAAATCAAGAAATTGCTTCAGATTAGGAAAAATTGTTGCAAGGGATAAAGCAAAGTAAAAAAAAAAATTGGGCAAAGAAACTTGTTCCTGGTTACGATTTGTTTTGCTGCTACTCTTCCACACAACTCTTGAACCAGAGCGATGCGAACTGTGGGAGCGGGATGACTGAATTCCTGATCAGTCATGAAGGAATAGTTGGCCAGTTCGAACGCTTACAGCACTCTTTCAAGAAACGCTCCGGCCCTGAAGATGATGACACATGTACATTAGCTATAAATAAGCAAAATCTTTAGCAAAGTATTAAGTCTTAAGCAGTGGCTGAATGTACTTGATTTATGATCCAGGTGAAGGAGTGTAAATTATGCCTCCTGGATGTCTAGGACAGTCAATTTGTTTGGGTTTCACACTTTTTATTTATTCTCATAAAGAAAAAGTTTTTTTTTTAATATCCAGTAACATTGAGACACTATTCCTCAGTTAAACTCTCAAGGCACAAGTCATCTGTCCCTGCATTACGGATTTGCTGAGACCAAGGGAGTACAGAACGTGAGCGGGGGGGGGGACGTGAGCAGGGGAAATGAACTTCACTTTGGCATTCCAGAATCTCTGAAAAACATTAGCAAAACACTGAGATTCACAGAACTGTGAAGATGATCTGGATGCTGAGATTTAACCCTAACAACCACCCCTGTTTTATAACGTCCTTGAACCAGATGCAAAGTGCATGTACCTTTTAAAGGCTTTACCAGCTGGGGAAGTGCTGTAATGTGGCTGGAATCACAACAGCCAAATTAGACACGGTTTTCTGCTGGACACTGTTAAACTACACAAAGGAAAACACCCTCAACCCTGCAATATAAAGCTTTATTTTCAACACAAAGGCCACGTTGGAGACAAACCGGTGCACCTCCAATTCAAATGATAAAACGTCTGTTAGCATCTCTCTGTGTGTGCGAGCTGAGACTTGTCCATAGGCATGTGGTTATGTACAAAAGAGTGGTGATGAGGGGTAGGTGTGGATTATCGAACCCTCTCTCCCATGAGTCACCACCGCTCAACAGGCATCAGTGATCACGCCCCCACGTGCAATTCATAAGTACATCGTCATGACATCATTGTTCTGGATCACCGTGCTGATATGGAAACATAGCAGGTGGGAAAGCAGCTAGAATGTTAGAACTGTTAGAACTGTTGGGCTGTTAGAAAACACCCTCAGCCTGGTTTCAATTTGGCTTTTTTCAAAATGGAGAATTTTTATTTTTTTTTAAAACAGTTGTATGCCCACACATGGTGTTCACATTTGTGCAGGTGTAAGCTGAAGATAATCACGTCATGGTAGAAAAGGTCATGTAAACTAATCAAGCCACCAAACTAGAGCTATTATGGAAATGTTTTTTCTGCCCTCAAAGTATAGGCTGACGTTGAGATAAGTGCTGAGTTATAGACTGATTTGAGTTTATTCAGTTGCACTGGTTCAGATCAGGAGTTGCATGACTGAAACAGTGTTGTTTATCACTTTGTGGGACACAGTTTGAAGCCAAACCATTGTTTTCGTTGGACCCAAACCGCACTTTAGTTGATACTATTTTGCCACAAAATAAATAAATAAATAAATAAATAAATAAAAAAAATAAAAAAATACAATTTCTGAAAAATTCCATCATATGTGTCGGTGGTCACAACAACAGGAAAAATTTCGGAAAAACAAATGTAAACTATGCAAACTAACCCAGTACTTAAAAACATACCTCAACAGGCATTGCTGTACGCTCTGAACCTTGTGGTTTGAACTTTGGGAAGCTCTTGTTGACTCAGTCTTTAGTAGCCACAGGTACAATCCCCCAGAGATATCATGCCAAATGCAGCTGGTTCACGTGATAACAGAAGCCGAGGATCATGTTATCAAATTGTAGGTACTCTCATAAATCATATGGATGGTGAATGGTTGTTATTGTAATGCAAGTGGGTTTTTTTTCCATTCTAAAGGGGCTCAGGATTCTTCTCATTTAGGAGATACTGCTGATGCTGATGCACACTGACACTGGTAGAACTTTGGAAGGACTTTCGAAGTTCTGGCTTCGGCACATCAGGTTAGTCGCCAGAATGTTCTCATAAACTCTGAACATCCACTGGCACCATTTTTACAGGGAATCTAAACTGTATTTAGTGGTAGGGTGAGCCTCACTTCATTTGGAGAGGCCTAGAAATATCCATGTTGTTTGGCAAAACCAGTGAACCAGTCAACGGTGAAGTTCACAAACAGTGAACTGTGAGTTCATTGCCAGAGTTGTTAAAAACACTGGCATGATTTTGTAACTAGGAACTCAAGATTGCTGTTATGTTTTTCTTGATGAAGTTATTTGATGGGATGACGGCAATTGATGGGCAATTTGTGTGGAATTTGGGACAGGATTAAAACGAGGTAATCTTATACACATTATGGCAAAAGCAAAGGTATCCCGAGAGTTGACTTGCCAAAACAAAATGTTAATGTGATTATTTCCATTACGCAACACCTCTGCTTTTAAACACGAGGCAAGAGTCATCACACCTGAAAGACAATATAAATCAATTCTAGGAAATCATCACACTTTGAGAAAGGTCATTTTCTTGATAGGCACTTTTCTATACATTTATACAATATGCATGTGGTCATGCAATCAGTAGAGCATCTTGTCGTAACGTGAGAACTTGTCATTTGTAAAAGTGAACAATAAATGTCCAGTATGGAGGCCTACACAGAGAAAACATCATTATGAAAACCTCCACAGAAACACACACCCAAGCACACGTCATCTTGAGATACCAGTAAATTACACAATCTGGAAAAAAAAAAACTGACCTCGGATATCCCCTACAGAGTTTCTTCCTTCTAAAGTCTTTACTTTGGCTTTGAATTAAATCCTACATAATGCTAAACAAGACTAAAGGAGATGAAACAAAGTGCGGCTGGTCCTCTCCGCCCACGGAAGGCGTGTCGGTTTGGTTTGGAAGGGAGGCAGCGCCGTGAGGTCCTTCAGCGTGGTGACTGCCTCCATAACGTCGAGGAGACGGGTTGGGTGCGGCGTCTCTTGGGTCACAGGAACTCGGAGGTCTTTGAAGCATCGCTGGATTTGTTTGTCGGGGAATGCATGATGCCCCCTCGAGAGAGATTTGTTTGCTGAGGGCTCGTGTGGCAGCGGACATGTTTTGTGTTTAGCTTCACGCGGTTGGCTTTGGCTTTGGAATAGTGAAATATTCTTTTTGGAATGGGAGAGGAAAATCAAGTTTGGGATTCTGAGGCCTTTGAGAAAGGGAAAAATTGGTATGAAATAAACATTAAGTTTGCAAGGCAAAGAAAACAAAACTAGCAAAAAGCAAAAACTTTTTAAACACGGCTCCTTGTGTTGGCAGAAATTTGAATCAAGGAAATTTTCTAGACCTAACTTAGGCCTTCTGAACGAAAGCGTTTCGGGTGTGTTTTTGCTGCGTTTACTGACCTGTGAGAGTTTGTTTTGTATGCTGAGCTGAACTCAGGAAACAGGAGTCATTAAGAACAGGACCCACCTATGACCATTGCTGGACCAACCTGTCTGTTTCAGCTTTCCTACACAGATCAGGATCGCTGGAGCATATGGGTCAGCTTCAGGACACTTAATCTGGTCAGATCGGGTGACATGAACCCTATAGCCTGTGACTAATAGACCAGATGGCCCAGATGTAGGTTAACAAAGACCCTGAGTAATGGAGTACGTTGTCTGATTGTTCACCTGGTGTTAATATGCTTTCGAGAACAACTGTTTAATTGCAGCGACATTGACTTGCGAGATATTGCAGGTCATGGATTTGTTGAGTGCTTCTGTTTGAAGACACATAATATGCCCTAACATTGCGTATCATGCATAAATACGGGAGTTGCTTGGCAGTGGTAGTCATAAATAGCCACCAAGTTATCTGGTCATTTTCAAAGGCCATGACTCAGCACTTTTTAACATCTCCTGATGATGGTGTCGTGTTCTTTCTTGTGACGCTTTTCATCCATATCGGAGAGAAGCAGATCTCCCACCCATGAGTGTTTCCACCCTCTGGTGCCTGGCAATAGCAGGGAACAGCGTTACACAGATGTATCGGGAAAAGGCAATTAATGTTTGACTGTATTTCCAACCCTAAGACTTAAGTATTACATCTGTGTTTGGTCCCAGCAGGGCCTTTTCTGCAGTTCTGTAAAACCCTAACAGTGCTCGTAGTGAGAACGACCAGGAGCACTTGGCTATATTTAGCAGTGGCACACAGGAAGAGGACTCTTATTGTTTAATGGACCTTGTAAAAAATGAAGCTAATGAGACTGTTTACGGGCAGTAGGATTAAACTCTGTGCTGCTAGCATAGGTTATTCCACCGGAGTGATGGATGAATGGCTAATAAACGCAAACACTCATGCCATGTTTTCTCTCTCTCTCAAACACACACACACACACACACACACACACACACATACACACATATACACACACACACACACACACACACTCACAAACAAAACAGGGTGCTCTGGCAGCTTCAGCTAGAATGTTTCATAAACATAGTCACCTGCCTGAGGTGTCTCCACTTATTGACTTGAAATAGCCTTGACTTGAAATATGTGGATATCATCTGTAGCTGCAAAGCCGTATTCAGTGGGCATCCAGACTCAGCAATAACAGACATGAAACTGGAGAAGGGTTTTTTTCACCTTTGGAACTGTGGTTGGAAAAGAATATTCACACAGGGAATAATGGCATTTCTCCAACCAGTGGTTCTACTGTGTGCCATGGGGGTGTGACGTGGTGGTTGTAAACCGTTTAAAGACACCATACGTTGTGTTAGACATCAGGCAGCAGGTGATTTGGTTTTTCAGTTGCATTTAGGACCTGATATAAATTATTTGGGTCAGAAAGTGGCCGAATCCAAAGAAAACAACTGCATGATCAGAACGTTTTTATTTTATGTCTAAAATGCTAACAGTACCGTGCATGTCAACGTTTGCCATGCAGTTTCAGACTTTCTCCACCTCTGAGAATAGCCTAGCGCTGAGGTGTTGGGGTTGTAGTGGACTTAGGTGTTGGGGTTATAGTGGACTTAGGTGTTGGGGTTATAGTGGACTGATGGTTATAGTGGACTGAGGTGTTGGGGTTATAGTGGACTGATGGTTATAGTGGACTGATGGTTATAGTGGACTGATGGTTATAGGGGACTGATGGTTATAGTGGACTGAGATCTCATCTGTGGTGTACAAGGTTGGATGTATGTTGCTGACTCCTCCCACCCTTATTTTTAAATCATTTATATCAGCTACCAGTCTAAGGATCATGCATTATTAAATGGAAACAGTGTGGAAGACTTTAACTTCATGCACAACATTATTATTAGACTTTATACTTAGGATTTATAATTGTTATTTTGTGAGGGCAATAGTTTTCTTTGTACTTTCAGCTGTGAGCTGCCTTCTCCAGTCTTTTTTTTCTTGCTCAGTGTTCTTTTACCTCCTCCTCCTCCCGAGAAAACAAATGTTGCATGGCTGTGCTACCACTCCTCGCCCAGTCCCCCAGGAAACATGGCTTTTTGCCACCAGTATTTGATATTTCCTCTCTTTATCTGCATTTTCATCCCTTTATTCAACCTACAACTACAGCTCAGTCTACAATAACCCCCACACCCCTGACCACAATAAACCCTACACCCATCCACTATGATCCCTACACCCAAGAGCAGCATCACTCCTACAATTCAGCATACTATAACCCCGCATGCACACACACACACACACACACACACACACACACACACAGTGAGCAAGTACTGTCTGGATAGTATTTTCCAGATGATGGCCTACTTGAGAGTTGTCTCTCCAGTGTGCGTGCTGCTTCCAGACTGTGGTCACCTTCTAGATTAGCACATTTCTCCTGTCCACTGGGCGTGGAGAGCCTGTCTGTGGTGGATCCTGCCCCTCTCTTGGGTGGCATACTAATGAAATCACACACTCATGGAAGGAAGCAAGGAGCGAGGAGCACACAGAAGGATGTGGAGGGTAAACGTCTCCACCTTCCACGTTTATTCGGTCAAGGAGGCGTTTTCGTCTAGACAGCCTGCCCGATTTTCACAACCAGTTTTTGTGAGCCGTATCTTCTTGAAGTACATTAAAAAAATATGAAGTATTTTACAAGAATGCGCTTTTTCTTGGCACGTTTAATTTATGTATTCTCAGCCATCGCGTGGTGAAATACCGCATACCAGAGAAAATGTCTTGCAAACTGTGTGAATAGTCATCAGACTTGTCTTTGACCTCTGTCAGTCAGAAATGAAGGCCTTTGTGTGTGTGTGTGTGTGGGGGTCTGTGTGTATGTGTTTGTGTGTTCCTGGGGGAGTGTACACAGAGAGCACATGTCTGGATTATGGCTCTGAGCACCACGACTGCAGAGCATCTGTGTGACCACAGTGACGGTGTGATGAGTACAGACCAGATAACCGATGTCAGCTGAACCAGAAGCAAGAGTCTGTTTGCGTACATGTTTTTAATTGTTTGTTTCTTTGCCTTTGGGAGGGGGAGGGGCTTGCTGGGTATGCAAGCGCAGGGACGTGATTTTGGATTTCATGTGGTTTTCAGGAGACGACACATGCGAGTGGGTGGGTGATTAAACTTTGCAATGCATTGAGGAATAAATGGTGGAATCTTTTTAGGACAGGCTTTCTGGGAAAACATGTTTCGCAGTCTACCCTCGAGTGAGCGCACGCACCGTGGAAGCGACTTCCGAGTCTTTGGGTGCGCGCTCGTTGTTGTCTTGGTGTGTGAGAACGTCTGCTGCAGACACCGTTAGCCTTTGTTGTTACAGCTGTGTGCGTCTCTGGTCCTGACTCAGCCTTCAGGTGCTTTCCTCCCTCTTTCTCTTTACCCTTCTCTCTTTCACATGGAAAAAAAAATTCCTCTCACCACTCCCATTCGGTCAGAGCCCGGCTGGTCTTCTTTGCACAGTATGGGGTAGATGTATTATCAGGGCTGTGGTGGTGTTGATTGGCTGGGTGGGCCAAGGCTGATCAAATGATAGGCTTTCCGGGTCTTGGAGTTCTTGCTAGATCCACAGTCAACACGCACAGTGTCTAGATCCTCAGCTTAAACAAGCTCTGGATTTTTTTTGCTCTCTGCTTCTCCTAAATCACTTCTTTGTTTTGTTTAAGCTTGAAAGCATATCTAGCTTGGTCCTTGTTAGATTCTTTAAGAAACCACCAGGAAACACCCAGGACGTTATGCACCTCAGATATGAGGTGTCTTTTATGCATGTGATTGAGTGAAGCTCAAAAAAAAACAAACCTATGCCAACCAAAATATAGACCATCTCTCTCCCACTGATCCCTCATACACTGAAGTGGAATCCTTGTTTGGATTTGACTGTTGGAATGTCAACATAATGACAAAACACCCTGAAAACCTGAGTTTTAGAGTAACACTTTCCAAACTACTAAACTGAACTAAGAGATTGCTGTTCTGTGTCAAAGCATCCTGCTTCAGATACTCTCGGTGCTAGTGTTACGGTGAGTACACTATCGCTTCAAATACTCTCGGTGCTAGTGTTACGGTGAGTACACTATCGCTTCAAATACTCTCGGTGCTAGTGTTATGGTGAGTACACTATCGCTTCAAATACTCTCGTTGCTAGTGTTACGGTGAGTACACTATCGCTTCAAATACTCTCGGTGCTAGTGTTACGGTGAGTACACTACCGCTTCAAATACTCTCGGTGCTAGTGTTACGGTGAGTACACTACTGCTTGTTTAGAAAAGTCATCCAGGTTTGACTTGATGGCTTCATTTCCCCCTCTGCTCTCTTCCACTCTTTGGGGATATAAAGGGACACATCAGAACATGTTCGTGTCTCTGGGTGCTTTTGAATGACAGACCACAATGCCTGCGAGGCTCACCTGTATACATTTCCTGCAACATGAGCTGCCTGGAAGGCAGGGCGTTTTCTAATTAAGACACCAATGTGTGAAGTGCTGAGGTGGATCCATTGTGCCAATCAAGCCTTGTGTGTTTTCTCTCTGCCTCAGAGACCAATTCTCTGGGGCAGACACACATGGGTGTGAGCACATCCAAATGCACGCACACACACACACACACACACCAACAATACATCATATGCGTGTCTAAGTTAAAGCGTGCTTTATTACACACACCTGTGGATACACACACAGATTAAGCACCTGCAAGTAATGTACACACAGGGGAAAATATGTTGTGCACTGCTCTTATTAAATCGCTCTGTGTCCTGCCAAGAAACTGTCTGTAAAACTTGCACTTTGGCTAGTCACGCATATGCACATGAGAACTGGAGAAAAAAGGAAACCTGATTCTCACATTTAGAACGGAACGGAAGTTCCAGATATTAAAAAAGAAAAAAAAAATATGAAAGAATATCCAAATGGGAATGAGCTTCAGTAAAGGCTGACATGCTATTGGTCAGACAGCCTAAAGGTGCATTCCTAAAGGATACAGGATGTTGTGGTAGAGGAGCTCTCTTACACACCTGAGGCTAAAGACCAGACAGATCCTTTATCTCTCTTTCTTTCTCTCTCTCTCTCTCTCTCTCATTTCAATTTAGTTGAATGTAATAAATTCTATTCTTGCCAAAGCACCAGAACTCTTAAAATAACAGCTGTGTTACAAATTTGGGAAGGTAACATGGAGGAAAAACTGAGAAGAACCCATTTTTTTCAGACACCCCCCCTCCTTCTTTCTCCTGCCCTCTTGCACTTTGCTCATGGCTGGGATGTTTGATGAGGTTTGGCTGCTGGCGTGACCGGGTTCACTGGCAGGCGTCCGGTTTCTCCAGACCACCGGGGCTTCCCGTGGTAGAGCAGCTCCTGCTCGTGGCCTGGAGCGAGAGAGCGCTCGCCCCTGGTCGAACAGACGCTGGTGGTTTTGGGTCGTCGCGATCCACAGGAAGAGGGAGGCGGAACAGTCAATGGGTTCAACCGAGGGGAGAAGGGGCATCGGCAGCTTCGAAGAAAAGATGGACACGCCGTGCCCGTCTCTTCATGTGAGGAGAGGAAGGAAGCGACTCAAGTGCCAAGGTTCATGAAATTATGAGATTTTGACTTTTGAGCTGGCGGTTCTAGATGCCAGGTGGCTTTTCAAAAAAAAAAAAAAAAAAAAAAAAAAAAAAAAAAAAAAAAAAACATCCTCAGGGTAAATAACATCATGACATCATTCCATTCTGCCACTTAGTATCCGGACTGACAAAGAATCTTTAAAGCTGAGTTAATGAGTTCTGAGAGTTATTCCTAAGAAAAATATGAATATGATGTAATATGAAGGATCTACACATAAACACATTTCACAGCGCAACGCAACTCACTGACTACATCAATACTAGTGCTGCCGGCAGCAGTGGCCAGTGCCTGAGGCACCACGCTCACCTTAGGAACTGAAGGATTCTGGGATATCTAGAATCATGCCACAGGCCTCCATTTTGTGTTGAATTGTGCACTTGTGGGCAGTGGTTCCTTGTGTTTTGTGACATTCCCATCAGCCAGTTGCAGAAACAGACCTGCGGAAACAGGCTTCCCGTCTCAACGCCGTCCATCACGTGACGCTGAGTTCCTGAGGAGATTATTCATCTTGCAGGCAGACATTTTTGGATCTTGATGGATTGTATGGCTTTGATGGATTTGTAATGGAAGAGCTCCAGATCTTGGCAGAATTTGTACATATAATTTATTCGGAAATTAGAGTTGAAAATACGAGGTTAAGAGTGCAAAGAGCAGACTGATGTTGCAAGTTGAAAAAAAAATCTACATTTTTCATTCTTTTTCTAATCTTTTATAAGAAGTAGCTTAACGATGCTGAATCCAAACTTCTAATTAATTTTTAACAATTAATTCCATTCCAGCCTCCACCTTTTAACAATCACCTCCAAGCCTTTACATAAAAATTATTATACGTGTCCATTTTGGTTTAGACTGCAGTATGAAAGTTGTGACTGTACAAAAGCATCAACAACAACAAAACATTTTAAGACTCCCCCCAATGTTCTTTCATTCACCAGATCAATACTGTAAACAGGTTTAATCAATTTTAACAATCAACAGTGGATTTGGCCCAGTACATGATATGACTGTAACCTTAGGGAACATATTAGGGTCTATTCAGTTTTTAATCACAAACATAGTCATTATGTTAGCTTATCCACTTTCAGGTTGTGAAGAGATTCACAGACATGCAAACGATTTGACTATTGGCATTTGTTATCATGGGCCAGAGGAGGTTTTGTTTTCTTCCAAAACCATAAATTGTATCTTATGCACACGAGGGATTAGCTGCCTTTCAGAGGTGATTGTCCTTGCAGTCTCCAGAGCCAGCGTGTTTCTAACATGTGTCATAAGGTTGTCCTTAAAGTCTCAAATCTCTCCTTGGTTCTTTTTTTTTTTTTTTGGCCTTCATGTCAAGGAAAACATTGGTGTCAGCAGTGTGTTTCCTGATGGTCACTTACAAAGCGCAGCCAGCCTTGCTGTTATTATTAGGTTCCACTGAGGTTCTTTAACATACATAGACAAGCATTTCCTTCGAGGAGCGTCCAGCCCATGGCGAGAGATGGATTATGATATGGCCAAATTATGATATGGTACACAAACTTGAAGTGCCCTTGTCTGTGGCATTTGCTTTTAGTCTCTGGTTTTCGGTCGGGTTCCGCCAAGGACCGTTTGGCATCTTCACCCCTGGCGCATAATGAGCACGTGGGTGTCTAGAAGAGAAAATGAGCTTTTAAAAAAACTCTTTTAAAAAGAAAATCAGAATTTAGAGTTTACATCAGTGGAGAGTGATTTAAAACAAGGTTACCATGTGGTGAGAGATATTTTGTTAGATTATGTGAACTAATATTAATAAAATAGTTATAAAATAGGAGGATATCTTTTCTTGATAAGACATTTAGCTTCTTGTGCATAAATATTTATACATCTTCAGTGACTTAATTTAAAACAACAAAAACCAATGGAAAATACTGTTCCATTTTATCTAAACTACATAACATTATAATGCATTATTCCAGATTCCAGTTATATTATAACAAAGCAGCATCCTTTACTTATTCATAGGTTGTAGCAGTAGACACTCATCTACTTCTGCACAGTCACACACACACACACACACACACACACACACTTTCTCAACAAACACAGCTGGCCCTTTGCTCACTGGCTACTACAAGTTCTAATAGAAGACAGCTGACATGTGCCCTGTGTGACTCTGTTCCAGCTGCACGTCTAATCCTCGCCTTAGCAGTCAGAGCAGCGTCATTAAATCGTTTTATCATTCAGTCTGTTGTTGCTGATCAAAGTCACAAACATGTAAAGTCAGCATGTGACTCAGGTTTTGCATCAAATCAAAAATTAACTTAAGCGAGTAACCTGCTGAGCTGTGGAATCACAATTAATAACAACATATGCTGTGGTGGCCTGTGATGACTGGAAAAGTGGGCCATGTGGTTAAACGTCCATTATAATTTTGTAACCAGATGTTGCCGTCACGTGTTTATAAGATCTCTCACTGCCTCTTGCCCCAAGTGAGGCACGTTATATAACAAAATCCACAACAAACGTGGCCTTCTCAAGCATTTCCGTCTTCTCAGGCATTTCCGTTTGCTGTGTGCATGCGTGTGTGTTCTGTGTTCATCTTAGACCTTCGAACATCTTACCTTCCTTTCTAGGTGTGGTAGATGGACCTCTTCCTTATTAGATGTGGTAGATGAACCACTGGGCCCGTTCAGTTCAGTAGCTGCTTGGACGGATGGACTCAACAAGCAGAGCAAGATTGGGGCCAAAAGTCAGATCAATGTCACACCAAACGTCACATATTGTCAAAGAGAGATTGATGCGTGAGTGCAAACAAAACAAGACCTTTATTGATGCTGAATGTTAAACACAACAAAACCCAGAGCATTAGCTATTTAAGTAACCAATTTACACTCATAACAGCCAGAGGTCTCTCCCAGCAAAAACGGGAAGGGCTGGAGGGCGAGTCCTGTGGTCTTAAATAGAGACAGCGATGTCAGTAAATGAGGAACAGGTGTGAGTGATTAATTGACTGATTTTCTGGTGATTGAGATCAGGGCAGTGGCAGTGTCTGTCTGGGCATGTCCATCTGGATGGATGCCGATGTCAGACCATGACATTTCACAAACCCAAGGTCACTTTACAGTTTCAATAAGCACACCAACATACACAAAAACAAAACAAAACATAGCAAACAAAAAAAAACTAACAAGAGTTGGAGCACACACTCCATAACTAGTAACTAGTGTAACCGGTAAAGAAAGGCGGTAATGTGTGTAGATTTCTTAGTGTGTGCCAAAATTCTGGCAGGAGAATTTTGAATATAATGGAGTTTTTGAAGTTAAACCACAAAACAAAGAGTTGCAGTAGTCTAATCTAAATGCTGTAGCACTAGGAATTTAAAGGAAAGCAAGATACTGATCAACAAGTACTTTAACTCCCAAAAATTAATAAATCATTGTAGAAGGTGGAAATGATTCTGTGAGGCTGATGTTGTGGTCTTGATGGTGTATTTGAATATCATCAGCATATTGATGAAATTTGAGCATGTGATAACGAATAATATTCCCCAATAGCAACATGTATATGATAATCAATAAGGGGCTGATAAGAGAGCCTTGAGTAACACCCTGAGTAACAGGAGCAGTGTTACATTTGCACCTCCCAACGGATACAAACTGACTCTGTTAAATAGGATCTAAGCCAGAATAACAGTAAGAGTATCAGTAAAGGCCTATGGTGGAAAGTCAAGAAATGAGGATGACAATGATTGTTATGATTGATCATATCAGAGTCTGGACTAAGATTAAGAAGGAGAAGAACAGATGCAGAACTAGCATCAGAAAAGACAATAATGCAAAATAGGTACAAAAACCTCCTGGAATGAAAGTAGGTAAAGGGGTCTGGGGCAGGAGGTGAGGTGCGGGAGGGGGGTTCTTTGGCCCACTGACCCAGTCTGCAGACAGAGAATGTGACAGCCCAGCAGGTCTGGAGTTGTGTACTGGCCTGCAGAGAGGCCATGTGCTTCTCATTACCCTGTACAGCTCCTCACACAAACCCCCCCCCCCCCCAGAAGCTGAACTACTTGCAAAGAACTGGTGCATCTTACACACATAAACACACAGACAGAAGGACACACAAACACATATATGCATCAGAGGACAGAGACTGAAACAACTGACCGAGACTGAAATACTTGCAGTTTTGGTTTCGACTTTGCAGTCATTATAGTCAGACACAGAAAAATGGGCTAACAATAAAATCGAAATTCGCAGGAGCAGAGTGATGATTAAACTGATGGAATTTTCTTGGAAAAGACAGCAGGAAGAGTGTCTGGGTCAGCAGGACTCATGTCTTTACTTGCTGATCCTTTTCCCATAACCAAACTCTGTTTGTGAAGCATTGTTCTAATGTTATATATTTCAGTTATTGGAAATCATATGTACCAACAAACTTCTGAAGACTTTAAAACTTTAAACACATCAAAGTAGCAGCAGATTGTGTTTTTAACACATGGATCCAAAATGTTCAACCATATACGTTAAAGTACATTCACATACTTTCTCACACCAAAATGCTGGTGAGCAAAGAACAAAAGAAACTATGATTAAAGTGTACCTTATGTACCACAAATTAAATTCACTTAAGGGTTAATAGGATTAATAGTTTAGTAGATTAATAGTTTAGTATGATAATCAGCTCAAACTGATTTACTCTGGATCTCCCTAACATACTGATAACAATAATGACAGTTATAATTTATAACCTTGATCAGATCAAATATTATCATTATTCACTGAAAAAAAGGCTGGCACATTTGCATAATTTTCCTACACCAGGGCAACTGTGTTATAGACTATGAATATATGTAGACTATGGATACATGTATGGGGGGGGGGGGGGGGGGTAGAACGAACCAGAGGGCATAGTTCATAATTTTCATATATACAAAGCCTCCATTTTGTAACTGCTTGTATAAGTAAGATAACTAGCCACAACCCTGTTCCAACATCAGAAAACAACAAGAACTAGGTCATGTTCTTTGCCTCCACATTATCTATTATTTTTTATATCAAGACAATTACTTGGCAATTATTCCTTACATAGCATCATAGAATTGTTAGGTCTCATAGTGCGTGTGGAAGAGCTTATCTGATAAAAGCTAAGACTGCCAAATGTTCCTTTAGCTCTGACGGTCACAGTTTCCCCCTCTGGTGTCGTGGTTGTTGTGGCAAATGTGCCCATGTGGTTTTGTTTTTGTTTCTCATCTGTCTCCGTGTCTCATCTCATGTTTTTCTTGGCTCTTATTATCCTCACCTGGTTCCAGTTTTCCCTCAGTTAACCTGTGTATTTACATCCTGTATTGGTTTGTTGTTCACTGCTGGTCATAATGTTGACATCTTTCGTGATTATTCTTGTTTTTTCTGGTGTGTTTATCTTCTCCAGAGTTGTGTACCAGCTGATTAAACCTGGATTGCCTTTACAATGATGATTTTGTCATGGACTGGCGCTAATAAAACCAACTCCACTCACACTTATGTCTCTCCTCACCTCACTAGTCCATCAGCAATATGTACCACCACATAAAAGAATCGAGAAAAAAAAATGAGAGTTAAAACTTCAAACATTACATCTTTTACTAACCTTAAACAGATTTAAAATGAATATTGAGCAATGCAGGATAAATTACAGAGATATCCCGTGATGTATGTTTTGTAACAGTAGTATTACTCAGCTCATGTTGTAATGAGCATATGTACCGTAGCCATTTTCAGCTTGATTTCAGTCTTATGTGCAATTTCTTTCTCTTTTTGTGGGTGTATGAGCTGAAACTTGAGGTGTTTTTGACTCTTTCCTCCCCAGGAAGTGGAGCAGAAATGCAACAACACCTCCCACTTTTTCTGGAACATCTTGGCATTAGCAGCGTTATTTTGCTACCTTTGTGGCACTAGCTTTCTGCATAACAGAACACCATCAACATCACCAGTTGTGATGACTAAATAGTTCAACAAACCATGTTTTGGATAGTCTGAGACTGTTTTCAACATGCCACTAGATGTTTGTATTCTGTCTTTCTTCACAGTTTTGTTTGTGAGTTCATATGGTGTTTTTTTTTTTTTCATCTACTGTAATCTACCTGCTCTGTTCTGATATTCAGGATAGTCTGTTTATTATTCAGCCAGTGAAGTCTTCTGTGAAAAATGGTATTTGTACACACTGAAGATTGTTATTCGTTTACTTTTCCTTCACATGTGTGATCTGGAGCTGCGGTTTTCCTCAGATTTTCCACAGTAGGCTGTTGTTGATGTTATTGGGACACAAGTATCATGCAGTTTTTGTGCAGTTACTATATACTGCTAAATATTAATATACTATTGTGACACAAATAAGTACATCATTTAATACATCATTTATTTTCTTTTTTTTATTATTTTACTTCTGCCCATTTCCATTTCCTGTAGAGCTCACACCACTGAAAGAGAGTCTATAGCTTACTTTACCTCTTTCTAATCTTTTTACATTATTGTTTATTGTGTGAATATATCATACATATTGAACTCCAGTGTCTTATCACTAAACTTGCATTTGAAGTTTCAAAGAAGGAATATCAGGTATCTTGAACAGTTTCCAAAGAGAGCATTTTACATTTGTAAAAAAATAAAAAAACTAAAAAAAACACTGTTCTTTCCACTGAGACAGAAATGAAGTGTGGGTGGGTGCGTTTGGGAAGAGAAAAAAACAAGACTTTCCTTTCTGGACTCTACCAAGGGGCATGTTGTTTACTTATTGCAAAAGAATGATGACAACTATTTTTCTCATGCTGCCCTGATGGTGTTGACATGTTCATGTATCTCACATTGGTTTCCATTACCTATCTCCAAACGTACATCTTCTCTTCAGCTTATGTTGGTACAGAGCACCTTAGATCTGAAATGAGCTGCATTTCCAAGTGTGCCATGCAGTATTTAGACAATGATTCAAAAAACATGCTATATATAGCATACGGTTTGATCTGTCTAGAAAAAATCCCATGTCATTTCCCAGCTAAACACTCATATTTAGCAGTGAACTTTAAATGCCTTTTTATTTTGAAATTGGGTTTAATGAACAAGAGGTAAAGTTGAAACTGAGATGAGTAATATAAATTTCCCAGACGATTACATTCAACTGCTTTGGCCCATGAGTAAGTCTGGTTCTGTGGATGATATAGAGTGGAACTGTCAGCAGTGTAAAAGAATAAGACCAACCCTTCCTACATGCATGCATTAGACTTTAGATCCATACATTTGATTAGACTGTTGAGTGAATGGCTGGTCAGTATATAAGAATTCACTCTTTAAGTCGCTCTGGATAAGAGCGTCTGCCAAATGCCAGAAATGTAAATGTAAATGTAAATTCACTTTGTTTTGCCTCATGCTCACAGTAAACAATCAACATTTGAATTTAGTTGCAAAGAATTGTGGTTGGGAGAAACTGCAGCACTAAGGACTCCTAAGGACATTGGTGCTGACAGGCATGTGGGCAATAACACTTAGAGAAGAATGTAAGAGCCACATAGGTGTTTGTTGACCAAAAGGTTTTACATGTGGTCACAATTACTGCTGATGTGCTTGCAGCCAGAAACAGTTACCAGTTTATTCTCTTTCAAGGTGTGTCAGAACAGTCTGGCTCACAGTTGCTCCTGCTTCATCTGCAGATGAGAGGCACTGTGGAGAAAGAACGTCCAGTGCATGAGTATAAGTGAGCTTGAAGGTGGGTGAGGCTGGGACACCAGACTTCACCCCTGAACCTTCTGGAGGTGTTGTGAGCTTAATTCAGTGAAACACAGAGTAGGGAGGCGACTACTTCATGACCCCTGAGAAAAGCTAGTGATGTGGATGTTGAATTGAAGACAGTGGGCTGGGTCCTATGTGAAGTTCCATTGGCATAACAGAGTATTTTACATCTTATCCTGTGTATAAGTAGTTACTCTAAACCTGCTGTCCAATGATCCGATGAAATCTCAAAATGAGTTTGTGTTTAGTTCGCTGGAGTTTAGTTGAATAAAATGATTGTTTTTAGGCATTGAAAAAGGTCTTCACTATCTTGTTATGTTTAAACGTTGTTGCTACTTGTGTGATTAACATTGTTGCACGTGCGATTATGACCTCACCTTCCAAACAATGTATGCAATAATCATCAGAATTTGCTGGCATTCCAAAGCCAAGACATTTGACTGATATTTAATTGATGTGATACCTCAAGGTAATAGGTTTTCTCAAATAGATTAATGTAGGCCTTAAGTGCTTCCCAGGCCAAAATTGATCACAACGATAAAGGCAACGGAGCATTAGAAATTCTGTATCCTCCGACCTAGAAGAACCTTCAAAGAAGCTTAATCATCTACCACTTATCATGAATACATGAAAACAACGACTTTATCAGAAGGAGCAACTATAGAGACAGCAAGATTACCCAAAATAACCTTTTCATGTTGACATATATAATATAAACACACACCCACATCAAGTGGCTGTTTTCACACTGCTGATTTAATATCACCTTGCTCTCAAAAATATTATTTTGCCTTTGACTTCCTTCTAGAGCCAGCACTGTTGGCTTTTTGACTCATCTGCTTCAAACATATTTAATTACACACATGTGCAGCAGTGAATATAAACAGACATATTTTATTCTAAAACATAAAGTCAGGGTGATACAACAGTCTTTAACGTCATTCGGCAAATCAAAAACAACCTCTGAAAACCCCTGCACAGCCACCATAACACCCCCCTCCCCCAGCAGTCATCATCCTTCAAAATATGCAAACTTTATTACCACTTCCCAATTGAACACACCCCCCCCCCAACCCACTCCTATTCAATCTGTACTGGAACTTCCCTTCACTGACAAGAATCATTCGTCACTGTCTTTGCACCTGTGTTCCTCTGACTGTAAATCTCAGTATATTTTATAGTGGCTGGAAGTCTGAGCTAAGACAGGTGTTTGGCTGGCTCACTGTCCACAACAATGCCAGGGAAAGGTCAGTGTACTAAGCTCTCTGTGCCACAGCTCAAGTTTATACACCCCAGGCATCATCCAGAAGCTCTGAACGAATGTGCACTTTTCTTCATTACCTCAGTGTTGACCGTAACGGTCATTTTACTGTGAAGAACTGATTCTTCTAATTGTGACTCAGTGTGAATGACCCAAAAAGACTGGCACGTCATGACTGTGCTGTGGTAAAGGAAATAAAACACTTCAAGACTGCACTTCCTGTTGACCTTTGAGTCCTGTTCTTGCCTCTTGTGTACTCAGGGATGTTATTCAAACTAGTGTGTTACTAATCCTCTTGTTAGTTAACTTGTCAGCCTAGTATAACTGTTTCTGTAAATAGACTTAACAGAGAAGTGGACAGACTGTAAGACTACATACACACACACACACACACACACACACATTCAACATTTATATGGCAGAATTCCCCCCTAACATCAGCCTGTTTAGATCATTTCATCCAGCCTACGCTACCTGATCACCTGACTGATACTTTCCCATGTATTCAGCACAGCTGTTCCCTCACCACGGGGCATATTTTTACATATGGACCTGCTTGACTTCCTGTCAGGATGTTGATGCTGGCGTCTTACAATATCCACTGAAAGGGTAGACAGATGTACCACATGTGTGAACGATGGATGACGTTCTCAGAATGGCTGATTACTGTTATATCTAAACTGATGTTCATGTTTATTCTTTGGGTTTTGTCAACAATTATTTATTTATTTATTTATATATAACATATACTCCTAAAAAAACAAGGGAAAACGTTTTCTTTTGAAAAACTTCCCTTATTCCCTATATTTCCTTTAGCATTCCTTTAGTGAATCCATTGGGTTCTTCACGATCTTCACACCAGCTGGGAGTATTCCTTTAGTGAATCCAGTGGGTTCTTTGAGGTGGTCACACCAGCTGGGAGTATTCCATTAGTGAATCCAGTGGGTTCTTTGAGGTGGTCACACCAGCTGGGAGTATTCCATTAGTGAATCCAGTGGGATCTTTGAGGTGGTCACACCAGCTGGGAGTATTCTATTAGTGAATCCAGTGGGTTCTCTGCGGTGGTCCAGCCATGGTATGGTTTTCACGCGACAGAATGTGGGTTTTGATCTTTTACCACTAACTCTGAATATCACGGAAGCATAAGCAAAACTCATTAAGCCGACCTGCACAGGATCTGTCAAGACAGTGAAAGGCAACTGTCACGTTCTCTTCCTCAACTCCCTCACTTGCGCAACGGACTTTCAACGCAGCTATTGTTTATGTTTCCTGTCTGTCAGAGTGCCTGCATGCGTTCTTTGTTTACTTCACCATTTCCACATGTTTACCACGCCCCTCTTGTAGTTGTCCCTACTTCACCTGTCTCATCCCTTCAATAGCAGTGTGTTTGTATATATA